>JAEIHA010001064.1:0-342486 GCA_018904595.1 Zaprionus indianus
GCTTAACGGTGTCTAGGCACAGGGAGACACTGGCTAGGTACAGGCTATTCAAATGCCAATCACAGGCAAGGCACAGGCTAGACACAGGCTAGATACAAGCAAGACACAGGCTAGTCACAAGCTAGATAGTGGCTAGACACAGGCTAGACACAGGCAAGAAACAGGCTAGACACAGGCTTTACGCTGGCTAGGCACAAGCTAGACTTTGTCTAGGCACTGGCTAAACACAGGCTACGCACATGCCAGTCTGGGCAAGGCACAGGCTAGACACAGGCTAGACACTGGCTAGGCAAAGGCTAGACACAGGCTAAAAACTGGCTAGACACAGGCAAGACACAGGATACACACAGGCTAGACACTGGCTAGACACAGGCTAGACACAGTCAAGATACAGGCTAGTCACAGGCTAGACAGAGGCTAGACACAGGCCATACACTAGCTAGGTAAATGCTAGACTTTGGCTAGGCACACGCTAGACACAGGCTATGCACATGCCAGTCAGAGGCAAGGCACAGGCTAGACACAGGCCAGACACTAGCTAGGCCCAGGCTAGACACTTGCTAGGCACAGGCTAGGCACAGGCTAGACAACTGGCTTGGCGCAGGCTACACACTGGCTAGCCCAGGCTAGACACTTGCTAGGCACAGGCTAGACTCTGGCTATGCATAGGCCAATCACAGGCAAAGCATAGGCTAGACACTGGTTAGACACAGGCAAGACACAGGCTAGTCACAGGCTAGACAGCGGATAGGGCGAGACAGAGGCTATGCACAGGCTAGACACAGGCTAGACACTGGCTAGGCAAAGGCTAGACACAAGCTAGACACTGGCTAGAGACAGGAAAAGACACAGGCTAGTCACAGGCTAGACAGACGCTAGACACAGGCTAGACACAGGCAAGACACAGGCTAGTCACAGGCTAGACAGAGGCTAGACACAGGCTATGCACATGCCAATCACGGGGAAGGTACATGCTAGACACTGGCAAGGCCCAGGCTAGACACAGGCTGAGACACAGGCAAGACTAGACGCAGGCTAGACAGAGGCTAGACACAGGCTATACACTAGCTAGTTACAGGCTAGACTTTGGCTAGGCACAGGCTAGACACAGGCTATGCACATGCCAGTCCGGGGAAGGTACAGGCTAGACACATGCTAGACACTGGCAAGGCCCAGGCTAGACACTTGCTCGGCACAGGCTAGACACTGGCTAGGCACAGGCTATACACATGCCAATCACAGGCAGGGCACAGGCTAGAGACAGGCTAAACACTGGCTAAGCACAGGCTAGTTAACGGCACAGACTAGGCACAGGCTAGGCACAGGCTAGGCAGAAGCTAGGCACAGGCTAGACACTGGCTAGGGCCCAGGCTAGACACTTGCTAGGCACAGGCTAGACACTGGCTAGGCACAGGCTAGACACTGGCTAGGCACAGGCTAGACACTGGCTAGGCACAGGCTAGGCACAAGCTAGGCACAGGCTGACTAACAGGCTAGACACTGGCTAGGCGCAGGCTAGACACTGGCTAGGCACAGGCTAGACACTGGATAGGCACAGGCTAGACACTGGCTAGGCACAGGCTAGACACTGGCTAGGCACAGGCTAGAAAACGTCTAGGCAAAGACTAGACACTGGCTAAGCACAGGCTAGACACAGGCTATGCACATGCCAGTCACATGGAAGGTACAGGATAGACACAGGCTAGACACTGGCTAGGCTCAGGCTAGACACTTGCTAGGCATAGGCTAGACACTGGTTAGGCACAGGCTAGACACTGGCTAGGCACAGGCTTTACACATGCCAATCACAGGCAGGGCACAGGCTAGACACAGGCTAAACACTGGCTAAGCACAGGCTAGACACTGGTTGGGCACAGGCTAGGCACGACCTAGGCACAAGCTAGGCACAGGCTAGACACAGGCTAGACACTGGCTAGGCACAGGCTAGACACAGGCTAGACACTGGCTAGGCACAGGCTAGACACAGGCTATGCACATGCCAGTCATAGGCAAGGCACAGGCTAGACACAGGCTAGACACTGACTAGACACAGGCAAGACACAGGCTAGTCACAGGCTAGACAAAGGCTAGACAAAGGATTTACACTGGCTATGCACAGCCTAGAAACAGGCTTTGCACAGGCCAGTCACAGGCAAGGCACAGGCTAGACACAGGCTAGGCACAGGCTAGGCACAGGCTTGAAAACGGCTAGGCAAAGGCTAGACACAGGCTTGACACTGGCTAGACACAGGCAAGATACAGGCTAGTCACAGGCTAGACTCTGGCTGTGCACAGGCTAGACACTGGCTAGGCACAGGCTAGACACTGGCTAGGCACAGGCTAGACACTGGCTAGGCACAGGCTAGACACAGGCTAGGCACAGGCTAGAAAACGTCTAGGCAAAGACTAGACACAGGCTAGACACTGGCTAGACACAGGCAAGACACAGACTAGTCACAGGCTTGACACTGGCTAGACATAGACTAGACACAGGCTAGTCACAGGCTAGTCACAGGCTAGTCACAGGCTAGTCACAGGCTAGTCACAGGCTAGACAGAGGCTAGACACAGGCTATACACTAGCTAGGTACAGGCTAGACTTTGGCTAGGAAAAGGCTAGAAACAGGCTATGCACTAGCTAGGTACAGGCTAGACTTTGGCTAGGCACAGGCTAGAAACAGGCTATGCACATGCCAGTCACAGGCAAGGCAAAGGCAGGACACACTCTAGGCACAGGCTAGAAAATGGCTAGGCAAAGGATAGACACAGGCTAGACACTGGCTAGACACAGGCAAGACACAGGCTAGTCACAGGCTAGACACTGGCTGTGCACAGGCTAGACACTGGCTAGGCATAGGCTAGACACTGGCTAGCCATAGGCTAGACACTGGCTAGGCACAGGCTAGACGCTGGCTAGGCACTGGCTAGACACTGGCTAGGCACTGGCTAGACACTGGCTAGGCACAGGCTAGACACTGGCTAGGCACAGGCTAGACACTGGCTAGGCACAGGCTAGACACTGGCTAGGCACAGGCTAGACACTGGCTAGGCACAGGCTAGACACTGGCTAGACACAGGCTAGACACTGGCTAGGCATGGGCTAGACACAGGCTAGGCACAGGCTAGACACTGGCCTGGCACAGGCTAGACACTGGCTCGGCACAGGCTAGACACAGGCTAGGCACAGGCTAGACACTGGCTAGTCACAGGCTAGACACTGGCTAGGCAAATGCTATACACAGGCTAGACACTGGTTAGATACAGGCAAGACACAGGCTAGTCACAGGCTAGACAGAGGCTAGACACAGGTTATACACCAGCTAGGTACAGGCTAGACTTTGGCTAGGCACAGGCTAGAAACAGGCTATGCACATGCCAGTCACAGGCAAGGCACAGGCTAGACACTGGCTAGGCAAAGGCTAGACACAGGCAAGACACTGGCTAGACACAGGCAAGACACAGGCTAGTCACAGGCTAGACACTGGCTGTGCACAGGCTAGACACTGGCTGTGCACAGGCTAGACACTGGCTAGGCATAGGCTAGACACTGGCTAGCCATAGGCTAGACACTGGCTAGCCATAGGCTAGACACTGGCTAGGCACAGGCTAGACACTGGCTAGGCACTGGCTAGACACTGGCTAGGCACTGGCTAGACACTGGCTAGGCACTGGCTAGACACTGGCTAGGCACAGGCTAGACACTGGCTAGGCACAGGCTAGACACTGGCTAGGCACAGGCTAGACACTGGCTAGGCACAGGCTAGAGACTGGCTAGGCACAGGCTAGACACTGGCTAGGCAGAGGCTAGACACTGGCTAGACACAGGCTAGACACTAGCTAGACACAGGCAAGATACAGGCTAGTCACAGGCTAGACACTGGCTGTGCACAGGCTAGACACTGGCTGTGCACAGGCTAGACACTGGCTGTGCACAGGCTAGACACTGGCTGTGCACAGGCTAGACACTGGCTGTGTACAGGCTAGACACTGGCTAGTCACAGGCTAGACACTGGCTAGTCACAGGCTAGACACTGGCTAGGCACAGGCTAGACACTGGCTAGGCAAAGGCTAGACACTGGCTAGGCAAAGGCTAGACACAGGCAAGACACAGGCTAGTCACAGGCTAGACACTGGCTGTGCACAGGCTAGACACTGGCTGTGCACAGGCTAGACACTGGCTGTGCACAGGCTAGACACTGGCTGTGCACAGGCTAGACACTGGCTGTGCACAGGCTAGACACTGGCTAGTCACAGGCTAGACACTGGCTAGGCACTGGCTAGACACTGGCTAGGCACAGGCTAGACACTGGCTAGGCACAGGCTAGACACTTAGGCACAGGCTAGACACTGGCTAGGCACAGGCTAGACACTGGCTAGGCACAGGCTAGACACTGGCTAAGCACAGGCTAGACACTGGCTAAGCACAGGCTAGACACTGGCTAAGCACAGGCTAGACACTGGCTAAGCACAGGCTAGACACTGGCTAGAAACAGGCTAGACACTGGCTAGACACAGGCAACACAAAGGCTAGAAAACGGCTAGGCAAAGGCTAGACACAGGCTAAACACTGGCTAGACACAGGCAAGACACAGGCTAGTCACAGGCTAGACACTGGCTAGACACAGGCTATGCACATGCCGATCACACGCAAGGCACAGGCTTGACACAGGTTAGACACTGGCTAAGCATAGGCTAGACACAGGCTAGTCACAGGCTAGACAGAGGCTAGACGCAGGCTATACACTAGCTAGGTACAGCCCAGACTTTGGCTAGGCACAGGCTAGAAACTGGCTATGCACAGGCCAGTCACAGGCAAGGCACAGGCTAGACACAGGCTAGGCAAAGGCTAGAAAACGGCTAGGCAAAGGCTAGACACAGGCTAGACACTGGCTAGACACAGGCAAGACACAGGCTAGTCACAGGCTAGACACTGGCTGTGCACAGGCAAGACACTGGCTTAGCCCAGGCTTGACACTTGCTAGGCACAGGCTTGACACTGGCTAGGCACAGGCTAGACACTGGCTAGGCACAGGCTAGACACTGGCTAGGCACAGGCTAGACACTGGCTAAGCACAGGCTAGACACTGGCTAAGCACAGGCTAGACACTGGCTAGAAACAGGCTAGACACTGGCTAGACACAGGCAACACAAAGGCTAGAAAACGGCTAGGCAAAGGCTAGACACAGGCTAAACACTGGCTAGACACAGGCAAGACACAGGCTAGTCACAGGCTAGAGACTGGCTAGGCACTGGCTAGACACTGTCTAGGCCCAGGGTAGACACTAGCTAGGCACAGGCTAGATACTGGCTATGCACAGGCTAGACACTGGTTAGGCAAAGGCTGGACACTGGCTAGGCACAGGCTGAACAATGGCTAGGCACAGGCTTGTCACTGGCTAGACCCAGGCTAGACATTGGCTAGGCCTAGGCTAGACACTAGCTAGGCCCAGGCTAAACACAAGCTAGGCCCAGGCTAGACACTGGCTAGGCCCAGGCAAGACACTGGCTAGGCCCAGGCTGGACACTGGCTAGGCCCAGGCTAGACACTTGCTAGGCAGAAACTAGAAACTGGCTAGGCACAGGCTAGACACTGGCTAGGCACAGGCCATACACATGCCAATCACAGCCAAGGCACAGGCTAGACACTGGCTAAGCACAGGCTAGACACTGGATAGGCACAGACTAGGCACAGGCTAGGCCAAGGCTAGGCACAAGCTAGGCACAGGCTATACACTGGATAGGCCCAGGCTAGACACTTGCTAGGCACAGGCTAGACACTGGCTATGCATAGACTAGTCACTGGCTAGGCACAGGCTAGACACTGGCTAGGCACAGGCTTAACGGTGTCCAGGCACAGGGGAGACACTGGCTAGGTACAGGCTATGCAAATGCCAATCACAGGCAAGGCACAGGCTAGACACAGGCTAGATACAAGCAAGACACAGGCTAGTCACAAGCTAGATAGTGGCTAGACACAGGCTAGACACAGGCAAGAAACAGGCTAGACACAGGCTTTACGCTGGCTAGGCACAAGCTAGACTTTGTCTAGGCACTGGCTAAACACAGGCTACGCACATGCCAGTCACAGGCAAGGCACAGGCTAGACACAGGCTAGACACTGGCTAGGCAAAGGCTAGACACAGGCTAAAAACTGGCTAGACACAGGCAAGACACAGGATACACACAGGCTAGACACTGGCTAGACACAGGCTAGACACAGTCAAGATACAGGCTAGTCACAGGCTAGACAGAGGCTAGACACAGGCTATACACTAGCTAGGTAAATGCTAGACTTTGGCTAGGCACACGCTAGACACCGGCTATGCACATGCCAGTCAGAGGCAAGGCACAGGCTAGACACAGGCCAGACACTAGCTAGGCCCAGGCTAGACACTTGCTAGGCACAGGCTAGGCACAGGCTAGGCACAGGCTAGACAACTGGCTAGGCGCAGGCTACACACTGGCTAGGCCCAGGCTAGACACTTGCTAGGCACAGGCTAGACTCTGGCTATGCATAGGCCAATCACAGGCAAAGCATAGGCTAGACACTGGTTAGACACAGGCAAGACACAGGCTAGTCACAGGCTAGACAGCGGATAGGCACAGGCGAGACAGAGGCTATGCACAGGCTAGACACAGGCTAGACACTGGCTAGGCAAAGGCTAGACACAAGCTAGACACTGGCTAGAGACAGGAAAGACACAGGCTAGTCACAGGCTAGACAGACGCTAGACACAGGCTAGACACAGGCAAGACACAGGCTAGTCACAGGCTAGACAGAGGCTAGACACAGGCTATACACTAGCTATGACTTTGGCTAGACTTTGGCTGGGCATAGGCTAGACACTGGCTAGCCATAGGCTAGACACTGGCTAGCCATAGGCTAGACACTGGCTAGCCATAGGCTAGACACTGGCTAGACACAGGCAAGACACAGGCTAGTCACAGGCTAGACACTGGCTGTGCACAGGCTAGACACTGGCTGTGCACAGGCTAGACACTGGCTAGTCACAGGCTAGACACTGGCTAGGCACAGGCTAGACACTGGCTAGGCAAAGGCTAGACACAGGCAAGACACTGGCTAGACACAGGCAAGACACAGGCTAGTCACAGGCTAGACACTGGCTAGGCATAGGCTAGACACTGGCTAGCCATAGGCTAGACACTGGCTAGGCACAGGCAAGACACAGGCTAGTCACAGGCTAGACAGAGGCTAGACACAGGCTATACACTAGCTAGTTACAGGCTAGACTTTGGCTAGGCACAGGCTAGACACAGGCTAGGCACAGGCTAGAGACTGGCTAGGCACAGGCTAGACACTGGCTAGACACAGGCTAGACACTGGCTAGACACAGGCAAGACACAGGCTAGTCACAGGCTAGACACTGGCTAGGCACTGGCAAGACACAGGCTAGTCACAGGCTAGACAGAGGCTAGACACAGGCTATACACTAGCTAGTTACAGGCTAGACTT
Source organism: Zaprionus indianus (assembly GCA_018904595.1). NCBI lineage: Eukaryota > Metazoa > Arthropoda > Insecta > Diptera > Drosophilidae > Zaprionus > Zaprionus indianus. Next base: position 7,474 of record JAEIHA010001064.1, read on the forward strand.
TGGCTAGGCACAGGCTAGACACAGGCTATGCACATGCCAGTCACGGGGAAGGTACAGGCTAGACACATGCTAGACACTGGCAAGGCCCAGGCTAGACACTTGCTAGGCACAGGCTAGACACTGGCTGTGCACAGGCTAGACACTGGCTGTGCACTGGCTAGGCAAAGGCTAGACACAGGCAAGACACTGGCTAGACACAGGCAAGACACAGGCTAGTCACAGGCTAGACACTGGCTGTGCACAGGCTAGACACTGGCTGTGCACAGGCTAGACACTGGCTGTGCACAGGCTAGACACTGGCTGTGCACAGGCTAGACACTGGCTGTGCACAGGCTAGACACTGGCTAGTCACAGGCTAGACACTGGCTAGTCACAGGCTAGACACTGGCTATGCACAGGCTAGACACTGACTAGGCACAGGCTAGACACTGGCTAGGCACAGGCTAGACACTGGCTGTGCACAGGCTAGACACTGGCTGTGCACAGGCTAGACACTGGCTGTGCACTGGCTAGGCAAAGGATAGACACAGGCAAGACACTGGCTAGACACAGGCAAGACACAGGCTAGTCACAGGCTAGACACTGGCTGTGCACAGGCTAGACACTGGCTGTGCACAGGCTAGACACTGGCTAAGCACAGGCTAGACACTGGCTAGAAACAGGCTAGACACTGGCTAGTCACAGGCAACACAAAGGCTAGAAAACGGCTAGGCAAAGGCTAGACACAGGCTAAACACTGGCTAGACACAGGCAAGACACAGGCTAGTCACAGGCTAGACACTGGCTAGACACTGGCTAGACACAGGCTATGCACATGCCGATCACACGCAAGGCACAGGCTTGACACAGGTTAGACACTGGCTAAGCATAGGCTAGACAGGCTAGTCACAGGCTAGACAGAGGCTAGACGCAGGCTATACACTAGCCAGGTACAGCCCATACTTTGGCTAGGCACAGGCTAGAAACTGGCTATGCACAGGCCAGTCACAGGCAAGGCACAGGCTAGACACAGGCTAGGCAAAGGCTAGAAAACGGCTAGGCAAAGGCTAGACACAGGCTAGACACTGGCTAGACACAGGCAAGACACAGGCTAGTCACAGGCTAGACACTGGCTGTGCACAGGCAAGACACTGGCTTAGCCCAGGCTTGACACTTGCTAGGCACAGGCTAGACACTGGATAGGCACAGGCTAGACACTGGCTAAGCACAGGCTAGACACTGGCTAAGCACAGGCTAGACACTGGCTAGAAACAGGCTAGACACTGGCTAGACACAGGCAACACAAAGGCTAGAAAACGGCTAGGCAAAGGCTAGACACAGGCTAAACACTGGCTAGACACAGGCAAGACAGAGGCTAGTCACAGGCTAGACACTGGCTAGACACTGGCTAGACACAGGCTATGCACATGCCGATCACACGCAAGGCACAGGCTTGACACAGGTTAGACACTGGCTAAGCATAGGCTAGACACAGGCTAGTCACAGGCTAGACAGAGGCTAGACGCAGGCTATACACTAGCTAGGTACAGCCCAGACTTTGGCTAGGCACAGGCTAGAAACTGGCTATGCACAGGCCAGTCACAGGCAAGGCACAGGCTAGACACAGGCTAGGCAAAGGCTAGAAAACGGCTAGGCAAAGGCTAGACACAGGCTAGACACTGGCTAGACACAGGCAAGACAACGGCTAGTCACAGGCTAGACACTGGCTGTGCACAGGCAAGACACTGGCTTAGCCCAGGCTTGACACTTGCTAGGCACAGGCTAGACACTGGCTAGGCACAGGCAAGACACTGGCTAGGCACAGGCTAGACACTGGCTAGGCACAGGCTAAACACAGGCTACGCACATGCCAGTCACAGGCAAGGCACAGGCTAGACACAGGCTAGACACTGGCTAGGCAAAGGCTAGACACAGGCTAAAAACTGGCTAGACACAGGCAAGACACAGGATACACACAGGCTAGACACTGGCTAGACACAGGCTAGACACAGTCAAGATACAGGCTAGTCACAGGCTAGACAGAGGCTAGACACAGGCTATGCACATGCCAGTCAGAGGCAAGGCACAGGCTAGACACAGGCCAGACACTAGCTAGGCCCAGGCTAGACACTTGCTAGGCACAGGCTAGGCACAGGATAGGCACAGGCTAGGCACAGGCTAGACAACTGGCTAGGCGCAGGCTACACACTGGCTAGGCCCAGGCTAGATACTTGCTAGGCACAGGCTAGACTCTGGCTATGCATAGGCCAATCACAGGCAAAGCATAGGCTAGACACTGGTTAGACACAGGCAAGACACAGGCTAGTCACAGGCTAGACAGCGGATAGGCACAGGCGAGACAGAGGCTATGCACAGGCTAGACACAGGCTAGACACTGGCTAGGCAAAGGCTAGACACAAGCTAGACACTGGCTAGAGACAGGAAAGACACAGGCTAGTCACAGTCTAGACAGACGCTAGACACAGGCTAGACACAGGCAAGACACAGGCTAGTCACAGGCTAGACAGAGGCTAGACACAGGCTATACACTAGATATGTACAGGCTAGACTTTGGCTAGGCACAGGCTAGACACAGGCTATGCACATGCCAATCACGGGGAAGGTACATGCTAGACACTGGCAAGGCCCAGGCTAGACACAGGCTAGACACAGGCTAGACACAGGCTAGTCACAGGCTAGACACTGGCTAGGCACAGGCTAGACACTGGCTAGGCACAGGCTAGACACTGGCTAGGCACAGGCTAGAAAACGTCTGGGCACAGGCTAGACACTGGCTAGACACAGGCTATACACTAGCTAGTTACAGGCTAGACTTTGGCTAGGCACAGGCTAGACACAGGTTATGCACATGCCAGTCACAGGGAAGGTACAGGCTAGACACAGGCTAGACACTGGCAAGGCCCAGGCTAGACACTTGCTAGGCACAGGCTAGACACTGGCTAGGCACAGGCTATGCACATGCCAATCACAGGCAGGGCACAGGCTAGAGACAGGCTAAACACTGGCTAAGCACAGGCTAGACACTGGTAAGGCACAGGCTAGGCACAAGCTAGGCACAGGCTAGACACAGGCTAGGCACAGGCTAGGCAGAAGCTAGGCACAGGCTAGACACTGGCTAGGCCCAGGCTAGACACTTGCTAGGCACAGGCTAGACACTGGCTAGGCACAGGCTAGACACTGGCTAGGCACAGGCTAGGCACAAGCTAGGCACAGGCTAGACACAGGCTAGACACTGGCTAGGCGCAGGCTAGACACTGGCTAGGCACAGGCTAGACACTGGCTAGGCACAGGCTAGACACTGGCTAGTCACAGGCTAGACACTGGCTAGGCACAGGCTAGACGCTGGCTAGGCACAGGCTAGACACTGGCTAGGCACAGGCTAGAAAACGTCTAGGCAAAGACTAGACACTGGCTAAGCACAGGCTAGACACAGGCTATGCACATGCCAGTCACATGGAAGGTACAGGATAGACACAGGCTAGACACTGGCTAGGCTCAGGCTAGACACTTGCTAGGCATAGGCTAGACACTGGCTAGGCACAGGCTAGACACTGGCTAGGCACAGGCTTTACACATGCCAATCACAGGCAGGGCACAGGCTAGACACAGGCTAAACACTGGCTAAGCACAGGCTAGACACTGGTTGGGCACAGGCTAGGCACGAGCTAGGCACAAGCTAGGCACAAGCTAGGCACAGGCTAGACACAGGCTACACACTGGCTAGGCACAGGCTAGACACAGGCTAGACACTGGCTAGGCACAGGCTAGACACAGGCTATGCACATGCCAGTCACTGGCAAGGCACAGGCTAGACACAGGCTAGACACTGACTAGACACAGGCAAGACACAGGCTAGTCACAGGCTAGACAAAGGCTAGACAAAGGATTTACACTGGCTATGCACAGGCTAGAATTTGGCTAGGCACAGGCTAGAAACAGGCTTTGCACAGGCCAGTCACAGGCAAGGCACAGGCTAGACACAGGCTAGGCACAGGCTTGAAAACGGCTAGGCAAAGGCCAGACACAGGCTTGACACTGGCTAGACACAGGCAAGATACAGGCTAGTCACAGGCTAGACTCTGGCTGTGCACAGGCTAGACACTGGCTAGGCACAGGCTAGACACTGGCTAGGCACAGGCTAGACACTGGCTAGGCACAGGCTAGACACTGGCTGGGCACAGGCTAGACACTGGCTAGGCACAGGCTAGACACAGGCTAGGCACAGGCTAGAAAACGTCTAGGCAAAGACTAGACACAGGCTAGACACTGGCTAGACACAGGCAAGACACAGACTAGTCACAGGCTTGACACTGGCTAGACATAGACTAGACACAGGCTAGTCACAGGCTAGTCACAGGCTAGTCACAGGCTAGACAGAGGCTAGACACAGGCTATACACTAGCTAGGTACAGGCTAGACTTTGGCTAGGAAAAGGCTAGAAACAGGCTATGCACTAGCTAGGTACAGGCTAGACTTTGGCTAGGCACAGGCTAGAAACAGGCTATGCACATGCCAGTCACAGGCAAGGCAAAGGCAGGACACAGTCTAGGCACAGGCTAAAAAATGGCTAGGCAAAGGCTAGACACAGGCTAGACACTGGCTAGACACAGGCAAGACACAGGCTAGGCACTGGCTAGACACTGGGCTAAGCACTGGCTAGACACTGGCTAGGCACAGGCTAGACACTGGCTAGACACAGGCTAGACACTGGCTAGACACAGGCAAGACACAGGCTAGTCACAGGCTAGACACTGGCTAGTCACAGGCTAGACACTGGCTAGGCACAGGCTAGACACTGGCTAGGCACTGGCTAGACACTGGCTAGCCATAGGCTAGACACTGGCTAGGCACAGGCTAGACACTGGCTAGGCACTGGCTAGACACTGGCTAGGCACTGGCTAGACACTGGCTAGGCACTGGCTAGACACTGGCTAGGCACTGGCTAGACACTGGCTAGGCACTGGCTAGACACTGGCTAGGCACTGGCTAGACACTGGGCTAAGCACTGGCTAGACACTGGCTAGGCACAGGCTAGACACTGGCTAGACACAGGCTAGACACTGGCTAGACACAGGCAAGACACAGGCTAGTCACAGGCTAGACACTGGCTAGTCACAGGCTAGACACTGGCTAGGCACAGGCTAGACACTGGCTAGGCAAAGGCTAGACACAGGCAAGACACTGGCTAGACACAGGCAAGACACTGTCTGTGCACAGGCTATACACTGGCTGTGCACAGGCTAGACACTGGCTGTGCACAGGCTAGACACTGGCTGTGCACAGGCTAGACACTGGCTAGTCACAGGCTAGACACTGGCTATGCACAGGCTAGACACTGACTAGGCACAGGCTAGACACTGGCTAGGCACAGGCTAGACACTGGCTAGGCACTGGCTAGACACTGGCTAGGCACAGGCTAGACACTGGCTAGGCACAGGCTAGACACTGGCTAAGCACAGGCTAGACACTGGCTAAGCACAGGCTAGACACTGGCTAGAAACAGGCAACACAAAGGCTAGAAAACGGCTAGGCAAAGGCTAGACACAGGCTAAACACTGGCTAGACACAGGCAACACACAGGCTAGTCACAGGCTAGTCACAGGCTAGACACTGGCTAGACACTGGCTAGACACAGGCTATGCACATGCCGATCACACGCAAGGCACAGGCTTGACACAGGTTAGACACTGGCTAAGCATAGGCTAGACACAGGCTAGTCACAGGCTAGACAGAGGCTAGACGCAGGCTATACACTAGCTAGGTACAGCCCAGACTTTGGCTAGGCACAGGCTAGAAACTGGCTATGCACAGGCCAGTCACAAGCAAGGCACAGGCTAGACACAGGCTAGGCAAAGGCTAGAAAACGGCTAGGCAAAGGCTAGACACAGGCTAGACACTGGCTAGACACAGGCAAGACACAGGCTAGTCACAGGCTAGACACTGGCTGTGCACAGGCAAGACACTGGCTTAGCCCAGGCTTGACACTTGCTAGGCACAGGCTAGACACTGGCTAGGCACAGGCTAGACACTGGCTAAGCACAGGCTAGACACTGGCTAAGCACAGGCTAGACACTGGCTAGAAACAGGCTAGACACTGGCTAGAAACAGGCTAGACACTGGCTAGACACAGGCAACACAAAGGCTAGAAAACGGCTAGGCAAAGGCTAGACACATGCTAAACACTGGCTAGACATAGGCAAGACACAGGCTAGTCACAGGCTAGACACTGGCTAGACACTGGCTAGACACAGGCTATGCACATGCCGATCACACGCAAGGCACAGGCTTGACACAGGTTAGACACTGGCTAAGCATAGGCTAGACACAGGCTAGTCACAGGCTAGACAGAGGCTAGACGCAGGCTATACATTAGCTAGGTACAGCCCAGACTTTGGCTAGGCACAGGCTAGAAACTGGCTATGCACAGGCCAGTCACAGGCAAGGCACAGGCTAGACACAGGCTAGGCAAAGGCTAGAAAACGGCTAGGCAAAGGCTAGAAAACGGCTAGGCAAAGGCTAGACACAGGCTAGACACTGGCTAGACACAGGCAAGACACAGGCTAGTCACAGGCTAGACACTGGCTGTGCACAGGCAAGACACTGGCTTAGCCCAGGCTTGACACTTGCTAGGCACAGGCTAGACACTGGCTAGGCACAGGCTAGACACTGGCTAGGCCCAGGTTAGGCCCAGGCTAGGCCCAGGCTAGACACTTGCTAGGCACAGGCTAGACACTGGTTAGGCACAGGATAAACACTGGCTAGGCACATGCTAAACACTGGCTAGGCACAGGCTATGCACATGCCAATGACACGCAAGGCACAGGCTTGACACAGGCAGAAACACTGGCTAAGCACAGGCTAGACACAGGCTATGCACATGCCAGTCCAGGGAAGGTACAGGCTAGACACAGGCTATGCACATGCCAGTCACAGGGAAGGTACAGGCTAGACACTGGCTAGGCACAGGCTAGACACTGGCTAGGCACAGGCTATGCACATGCCAATCACAGGCAGGGCACAGGCTAGACACAGGCAAAACACTGGCTAAGCACAGGCTAGATACTGGTTAGGCACAGACTAGGCACAGGCTAGGCCCAGGCTAGACACTTGCTAGGCACAAGCTAGACTTTTGCTAGGCAAAGGCTAGACTGGCTAGGCACAGACTAGACACTGGCTAGGCACAGGCTAGACACAGGCTAGGCCCAGGCTAGCCACTGGCCACGCACAGGCTAAACTCTGTCTAGGCACAGGGTAGACACTGGCTAGGCACAGGCTATGCACATGCCAATCACAGGCAGGGCACAGGCTAGACACAGGCTAGTCACAGGCAAGACACAGGCTAGTCACGGGCTAGACAGAGGCTAGACAAAGGCTATGCACATGCCAGTCACAGGCAAGGCACAGGCTAGACACTGGATAGAAACAGGCAAGACACAGGCTTGTCACAGGCTAGACAGAGGCTAGACGAAGGCTATACACTAACTAGGTACAGGCTAGACTTTTGCTAGGCACAGTCTAGAAACAGGCTATGTACAGGCCAGTCACAGGCAAGGCACAAGCTAGACACAGGCTAGGCACAGGCTAGAAAACGGCTAGGCAAAGGCTAGACACCGGCTTGACACAGACAAGACACTGGCTAGTCACAGGCCAGACACTGGCTAGTCACAGGCCAGACACTGGCTGTGCACAGGCTAGACACTGGCTAGGCACAGGCTAGACACTGGCTAGGTACAGGCTAGACACTGTCTAGGCACAGGCTAGACACTGGCTAGGCACAGGCTAGACTTTGGCTAGGCACAGGCTAGACACTGGCAAGGCACAGGCTAGACACTGGCTAGGCACAGGCTAGAAAACGGCTAGAAAACGGCTAGGCAAAGGCTAGACACTGGCTAGTCACAGGCTAGACACTGGCTAGGCACAGGCTAGACACTGGCTAGGCACAGGCTAGACACAGGCTAGGCAAAGGCTAGAAAACGGCTAGGCAAAGGCTAGACACAGGCTAGACACTGGCTAGACACAGGCTAGACACAGGCAAGACACAGGCTAGTCACAGGCTAGACACTGGGGCTAGGCACAGGCTATGCACATGCCAATCACACGCAAGGCACAGGCTTGACACAGGCTAGACACTGGCTAAGCATAGGCTAGACACAGGCTAGTCACAGGCTAGACAGAGGCTAGACAGAGGCTAGACGCAGGCTATACACTAGCTAGGTACATCCCAGACTTTGGCTAGGCACAGGCTAGAAACAGGCTATGCACAGGCCAGTCACAGGCAAGGCACAGGCTATACACAGGCTAGGCAAAGGCTAGTTACTGGCTATGCACATGCCAGTCACAGGCAAGGCACAGGCTAGACACAGGCTAGACACTGGCTAGGCCCAGGTTAGGCCCAGGCTAGGCCCAGGCTAGAAACTTGCTAGGCACAGGCTAGACACTGGATAGGCACAGGCTAAACACTGGCTATGCACAGGCCAGTCACAGGTTAGGCACAGGCTAGACACAGGCTAGGCACAGGCTAGAAAACGGCTAGAAAACGGCTAGGCAAAGGCTAGACACAGGCTTGACACTGGCTAGACACAGGCAAGACACAGGCTAGTCACAGGCTAGACACTGGCTGTGCACAGGCTAGACACTGGCTAGACACAGGCTAGACACTGGCTAGGCACAGGCTAGACACTGGCTAGGCACAGTCTAGACACTGGCTTAGCCCAGGCTTGACACTTGCTAGGCACAGGCTAGACACTGGCTAGGCACAGGCTAGTTACTGGCTATGCACATGCCAGTCACAGGCAAGGCACAGGCTAGACACAGGCTAGACACTGGCTAGGCCCAGGTTAGGCCCAGGCTAGGCCCAGGCTAGACACTTGCTAAGCACAGGCTAGACACTGGCTAGGCACAGGCTAGATACTGGTTAGGCACAGGCTAGACACTGGCTAGGCACAGGCTAGACACTGGCTAGGCACAGGCTAGACACTGGCTATGCATAGACTAGTCACTGGCTAGGCACAGGCTAGACACTCGCCACGCACAGGCTAAACACTGTCTAGGCACAGGGTAGACACTGGCTAGGCACAGGCTATGCACATGCCAATCACAGGCAGGGCACAGGCTAGACACAGGCTAAACACTGGCTAAGCACAGGCTAGATACTGGTTAGGCACAGGCTAGACACTGGCTAGGCACAGGCTAGACACTGGCTAGGCACAGGCTAGACACTGGCTATGCATAGACTAGTCACTGGCTAGGCACAGGCTAGACACTCGCCACGCACAGGCTAAACACTGTCTAGGCACAGGGTAGACACTGGCTAGGCACAGGCTATGCACATGCCTACCGCAGGCAAAGCACAGGCTAGACACAGGCTAGGCACAGGCTAGTCACAGGCTAGACACTGGCTGTGCACAGGCTAGACACTGGCTAGACACAGGCTAGTCACAGGCTAGACACTGGGGCTAGGCACAGGCTATGCACATGCCAGTCACAGGGAAGGTACAGGCTAGACACTGGCTAGGAACAGGCTAAACACTGGCTAGGCACAGGCTATGCACATGCCAATCACAGGCAGGGCACAGGCTAGACACAGGCTAAACACTGGCTAAGCACAGGCTAGATACTGGTTAGGCACAGGCTAGACACTGGCTAGGCACAGGCTAGACACTGGCTAGGCACAGGCTAGACACTGGCTATGCATAGACTAGTCACTGGCTAGGCACAGGCTAGACACTCGCCACGCACAGGCTAAACACTGTCTAGGCACAAGGTAGACACTGGCTAGGCACAGGCTATGCACATGCCTACCGCAGGCAAAGCACAGGCTAGACACAGGCTAGGCACAGGCTAGGCACAGGCTAGAAATCGGCTAGGCAAAGGCTAGACACAGGCTAGACACCGGCTAGACACAGACAAGACACAGGCTAGTCACAGGCTAGACACTGGCTGTACACAGGCTAGACACTGGCTGTGCACAGGCTAGACACTGGCTAGGCACAGGCTAGACACTGGCTATGCACAGGCCAGTCACAGGTTAGGCACAGGCTAGACACAGGCTAGGCACAGGCTAGACACTGGCTAGGCACAGGCTAGACACTGGCTAGGCACAGGCTAGACACTGGCTAGGCACAGGCTAGACACTGGCTAGGCACAGGCTAGACACTGGCTGTGCACAGGCTAGACACTGGCTGTGCACAGGCTAGACACTGGCTTTGCACAGGCTAGACACCGGCTAGGCACAGGCTAGACACTGGCTAGGCACAGGCTAGACACTGGCTAGGCACAGGCTAGACACTGGCTAGGCACAGGCTAGACACTGGCTAGGCACAGGCTAGACAATGGATAGGCACAGGCTAAACACTGGCTATGCACAGGCCAGTCACAGGTTAGGCACAGGCTAGACACAGGCTAGGCACAGGCTAGAAAACGGCTAGAAAACGGCTAGGCAAAGGCTAGACACAGGCTTGACACTGGCTAGACACAGGCAAGACACAGGCTAGTCACAGGCTAGACACTGGCTGTGCACAGGCTAGACACTGGCTAGACACAGGCTAGACACTGGCTAGGCACAGGCTAGACACTGGCTAGGCACAGTCTAGACACTGGCTTAGCCCAGGCTTGACACTTGCTAGGCACAGGCTAGACACTGGCTAGGCACAGGCTAGTTACTGGCTATGCACATGCCAGTCACAGGCAAGGCACAGGCTAGACACAGGCTAGACACTGGCTAGGCCCAGGTTAGGCCCAGGCTAGGCCCAGGCTAGACACTTGCTAAGCACAGGCTAGACACTGGCTAGGCACAGGCTAGATACTGGTTAGGCACAGGCTAGACACTGGCTAGGCACAGGCTAGACACTGGCTAGGCACAGGCTAGACACTGGCTATGCATAGACTAGTCACTGGCTAGGCACAGGCTAGACACTCGCCACGCACAGGCTAAACACTGTCTAGGCACAGGGTAGACACTGGCTAGGCACAGGCTATGCACATGCCAATCACAGGCAGGGCACAGGCTAGACACAGGCTAAACACTGGCTAAGCACAGGCTAGATACTGGTTAGGCACAGGCTAGACACTGGCTAGGCACAGGCTAGACACTGGCTAGGCACAGGCTAGACACTGGCTATGCATAGACTAGTCACTGGCTAGGCACAGGCTAGACACTCGCCACGCACAGGCTAAACACTGTCTAGGCACAGGGTAGACACTGGCTAGGCACAGGCTATGCACATGCCTACCGCAGGCAAAGCACAGGCTAGACACAGGCTAGGCACAGGCTAGTCACAGGCTAGACACTGGCTGTGCACAGGCTAGACACTGGCTAGACACAGGCTAGTCACAGGCTAGACACTGGGGCTAGGCACAGGCTATGCACATGCCAGTCACAGGGAAGGTACAGGCTAGACACTGGCTAGGAACAGGCTAAACACTGGCTTGGCACAGGCTATGCACATGCCAATCACAGGCAGGGCACAGGCTAGACACAGGCTAAACACTGGCTAAGCACAGGCTAGATACTGGTTAGGCACAGGCTAGACACTGGCTAGGCACAGGCTAGACACTGGCTAGGCACAGGCTAGACACTGGCTATGCATAGACTAGTCACTGGCTAGGCACAGGCTAGACACTCGCCACGCACAGGCTAAACACTGTCTAGGCACAAGGTAGACACTGGCTAGGCACAGGCTATGCACATGCCTACCGCAGGCAAAGCACAGGCTAGACACAGGCTAGGCACAGGCTAGGCACAGGCTAGAAATCGGCTAGGCAAAGGCTAGACACAGGCTAGACACCGGCTAGACACAGACAAGACACAGGCTAGTCACAGGCTAGACACTGGCTGTACACAGGCTAGACACTGGCTGTGCACAGGCTAGACACTGGCTAGGCACAGGCTAGACACTGGCTAGGCACAGGCTAGACACTGGCTAGGCACAGGCTAGACACTGGCTAGGCACAGGCTAGACACTGGCTAGGCACAGGCTAGACACTGGCTAGGCACAGGCTAGACACTGGCTGTGCACAGGCTAGACACTGGCTGTGCACAGGCTAGACACTGGCTTTGCACAGGCTAGACACCGGCTAGGCACAGGCTAGACACTGGCTAGGCACAGGCTAGACACTGGCTAGGCACAGGCTAGACACTGGCTAGGCACAGGCTAGACACTGGCTAGGCACAGGCTAGACAATGGCTGTGCACAGGCTAGACAATGGCTGTGCACAGGCTAGACACTGGCTGTGCACAGGCTAGACACTGGCTGTGCACAGGCTAGACACTGGCTGTGCACAGGCTAGACACTGGGTGTGCACAGGCTAGACACTGGCTGTGCACAGGCTAGACACTGGCTAGGCACAGGCTAGACACTGGCTGTGCACAGGCTAGACACTGGCTGTGCACAGGCTAGACACTGGCTGTGTACAGGCTAGACACTGGCTAGGCACAGGCTAGACACTGGCTATGCATAGGCTAGACACTGGCTAAGCACAGGCAAAGCACAGGCTAGACACAGGCTAGACACAGGCAAGACACAGGCTAGTCACAGGCTAGACAAAGGCTTTACACTCGCTATGCACAGGCTAGACTTTGGCTAGGCACAGGCTAGACACAGGCTATGCACATGCCAGTCACAGGCAAGGCACAGGCTAGACACAGGTTAGACACTGGATAGACACAGGCAAGACACAGGCTAATCACAGGCTAGACAGAGGCTAGACAGAGGCTAGACGCAGGCTATACACTAGCCAGGTACAGGCTAGACTTTTGCTAGGCACAGGCTAGAAACAGGCTATGTACAGGCCAGTCACAGGCAAGGCACAGGCTAGACACAGGCTAGGCACAGGCTAGGCACAGGCTAGGCACAGGCTAGAAAACGGCTAGGCAAAGGCTAGACGCAGGCTAGACACCGGCTAGACACAGACAAGACACAGGCTAGTCACAGGCTAGACACTGGCTGTACACAGGCTAGACACTGGCTGTGCACAGGCTAGACACTGGCTAGGCACAGGCTAGACACTGGCTAGGCACAGGCTAGACACTGGCTAGGTACAGGCTAGACACTGGCTAGGTACAGGCTAGACACTGTCTAGGCACAGGCTAAACACTGGCTAGGCACAGGCTAGACACTGGCTAGGCACAGGCTGGACACTGGCTAGGCACAGGCTAGACACTGGCTAGACACAGGCTAGACACTGGCTAGGCACAGGCTAGACAGAGGCTAGACGCAGGCTATACACTAGCTAGGTACAGCCTAGACTTTGGCTAGGCACAGGCTAGAAACAGGCTATGCACAGGCCAGTCACAGGCAAGGCACAGGCTAGACACAGGCTAGGCACAGGCTAGAAAACGGCTAGAAAACGGCTAGGCAAAGGCTAGACACAGGCTAGACACTGGCTAGACACAGGCAAGACACAAGCTAGTCACAGGCTAGACACTGGCTGTGCACAGGCTAGACACTGGCTAGGCACAGGCTAGACACTGGCTAGTCACAGGCTGTGCACAGGCTAGACGCTGGCTAGACACAGGCTAGACACAGGCTAGACACAGGCTAGGCACAGGCTAGAAAACGGCTAGGCAAAGGCTAGACGCAGGCTAGACACCGGCTAGACACAGACAAGACACAGGCTAGTCACAGGCTAGACACTGGCTAGGCCCAGGTTAGGCCCAGGCTAGGCCCAGGCTAGACACTGGCTGTGCACAGGCTAGACACTGGCTGTACACAGGCTAGACACTGGCTGTGCACAGGCTAGACACTGGCTAGGCACAGGCTAGACACTGGCTAGGCACAGGCTAGACACTGGCTAGGCACAGGCTAGACACTGGCTAGGCACAGGCTAGACACTGGCTAGGCACAGGCTAGACACTGGCTAGGCACAGGCTAGACACTGGCTAGGCACAGGCTAGACACTGGCTGTGCACAGGCTAGACACTGGCTGTGCACAGGCTAGACACTGGCTTTGCACAGGCTAGACACCGGCTAGGCACAGGCTAGACACTGGCTAGGCACAGGCTAGACACTGGCTAGGCACAGGCTAGACACTGGCTAGGCACAGGCTAGACACTGGCTAGGCACAGGCTAGACAATGGCTGTGCACAGGCTAGACAATGGCTGTGCACAGGCTAGACACTGGCTGTGCACAGGCTAGACACTGGCTGTGCACAGGCTAGACACTGGCTGTGCACAGGCTAGACACTGGCTAGGCACAGGCTAGACACTGGCTGTGCACAGGCTAGACACTGGCTGTGTACAGGCTAGACACTGGCTAGGCACAGGCTAGACACTGGCTATGCATAGGCTAGACACTGGCTAAGCACAGGCAAAGCACAGGCTAGACACAGGCTAGACACAGGCAAGACACAGGCTAGTCACAGGCTAGACAAAGGCTTTACACTCGCTATGCACAGGCTAGACTTTGGCTAGGCACAGGCTAGACACAGGCTATGCACATGCCAGTCACAGGCAAGGCACAGGCTAGACACAGGTTAGACACTGGATAGACACAGGCAAGACACAGGCTAATCACAGGCTAGACAGAGGCTAGACAGAGGCTAGACGCAGGCTATACACTAGCCAGGTACAGGCTAGACTTTTGCTAGGCACAGGCTAGAAACAGGCTATGTACAGGCCAGTCACAGGCAAGGCACAGGCTAGACACAGGCTAGGCACAGGCTAGGCACAGGCTAGGCACAGGCTAGAAAACGGCTAGGCAAAGGCTAGACGCAGGCTAGACACCGGCTAGACACCGACAAGACACAGGCTAGTCACAGGCTAGACACTGGCTGTACACAGGCTAGACACTGGCTGTGCACAGGCTAGACACTGGCTAGGCACAGGCTAGACACTGGCTAGGCACAGGCTAGACACTGGCTAGGTACAGGCTAGACACTGGCTAGGTACAGGCTAGACACTGTCTAGGCACAGGCTAAACACTGGCTAGGCACAGGCTAGACACTGGCTAGGCACAGGCTGGACACTGGCTAGGCACAGGCTAGACACTGGCTAGACACAGGCTAGACACTGGCTAGGCACAGGCTAGACAGAGGCTAGACGCAGGCTATACACTAGCTAGGTACAGCCTAGACTTTGGCTAGGCACAGGCTAGAAACAGGCTATGCACAGGCCAGTCACAGGCAAGGCACAGGCTAGACACAGGCTAGGCACAGGCTAGAAAACGGCTAGAAAACGGCTAGGCAAAGGCTAGACACAGGTTAGACACTGGCTAGACACAGGCAAGACACAAGCTAGTCACAGGCTAGACACTGGCTGTGCACAGGCTAGACACTGGCTAGGCACAGGCTAGACACTGGCTAGTCACAGGCTGTGCACAGGCTAGACGCTGGCTAGACACAGGCTAGACACAGGCTAGACACAGGCTAGGCACAGGCTAGAAAACGGCTAGGCAAAGGCTAGACGCAGGCTAGACACCGGCTAGACACAGACAAGACACAGGCTAGTCACAGGCTAGACACTGGCTAGGCCCAGGTTAGGCCCAGGCTAGGCCCAGGCTAGACACTGGCTGTGCACAGGCTAGACACTGGCTGTGCACAGGCTAGACACTGGCTGTGCACAGGCTAGACACTGGCTATGTACAGGCTAGACACTGTCTAGGCACAGGCTAAACACTGGCTAGGCACAGGCTAGACACTGGCTAGGCACAGGCTAGACACTGGCTAGGCACAGGCTAGACACTGGCTAGACACAGGCTAGACACTGGCTAGGCACAGGCTAGACAGAGGCTAGACGCAGGCTATACACTAGCTAGGTACAGCCTAGACTTTGGCTAGGCACAGGCTAGAAACAGGCTATGCACAGGCCAGTCACAGGCAAGGCACAGGCTAGACACAGGCTAGGCACAGGCTAGAAAACGGCTAGAAAACGGCTAGGCAAAGGCTAGACACAGGCTAGACACTGGCTAGACACAGGCAAGACACAAGCTAGTCACAGGCTAGACACTGGCTGTGCACAGGCTAGACACTGGCTAGGCACAGGCTAGACACTGGCTAGTCACAGGCTGTGCACAGGCTAGACGCTGGCTAGACACAGGCTAGACACAGGCTAGACACAGGCTAGGCACAGGCTAGAAAACGGCTAGGCAAAGGCTAGACGCAGGCTAGACACCGGCTAGACACAGACAAGACACAGGCTAGTCACAGGCTAGACACTGGCTAGGCCCAGGTTAGGCCCAGGCTAGGCCCAGGTTAGGCCCAGGCTAGGCCCAGGCTAGACACTGGCCGTGCACAGGCTAGACACTGGCTGTGCACAGGCTAGACACTGGCTGTGCACAGGCTAGACACTGGCTAGGCACAGGCTAGACACTGGCTAGGTACAGGCTAGACACTGTCTAGGCACAGGCTAAACACTGGCTAGGCACAGGCTAGACACTGGCTA
Organism: Zaprionus indianus; assembly: GCA_018904595.1. Taxonomy (NCBI): domain Eukaryota; kingdom Metazoa; phylum Arthropoda; class Insecta; order Diptera; family Drosophilidae; genus Zaprionus; species Zaprionus indianus. The sequence goes on from JAEIHA010001064.1 coordinate 23,853, forward strand.
GGCACAGGCTAGACACTGGCTAGGCACAGGCTAGACACTGGCTAGACACAGGCTAGACACTGGCTGTGCACAGGCTAGACACTGGCTGTGCACAGGCTAGACACTGGCTAGGCACATGCCAGTCACAGGCAAGGCACAGGCTAGACACAGGCTAGACACTGGCTAGGCCCAGGTTAGGCCCAGGCTAGGCCCAGGCTAGACACTGGCTAGGCACAGGCTAGACACTGGCTGTGCACAGGCTAGACATTGGCTGTGCACAGGCTAGACACTGGCTGTGCACAGGCTAGACACTGGCTAGGCACAGGCTAGACACTGGCTGTGCACAGGCTAGACACTGGCTGTGCACAGGCTAGACACTGGATAGGCACAGGCTAGACACTGGCTGTGCACAGGCTAGACACTGGCTGTGCACAGGCTAGACACTGGCTGTGCACAGGCTAGACACTGGCTAGGCACAGGCTAGACACTGGCTATAAATAGGCTAGACACTGGCTATGCATAGGCTAGACACTGGCTAAGCACAGGCAAAGCACAGGCTAGACACAGGCTAGACACAGGCAAGACACAGGCTAGTCACAGGCTAGACAGAGGCTAGACAAAGGCTTTACACTGGCTATGCATAGGCTAGACTTTGGCTAGGCACAGGCTAGACACAGGCTATGCACATGCCAGTCACAGGCAAGGCACAGGCTAGACACAGGTTAGACACTGGATAGACACAGGCAAGACACAGGCTAATCACAGGCTAGACAGAGGCTAGACAGAGGCTAGACACAGGTTAGACACTGGATAGACACAGGCAAGACACAGGCTAATCACAGGCTAGACAGAGGCTAGACAGAGTCTAGACGCAGGCTATACACTAGCTAGGTACAGGCTAGACTTTTGCTAGGCACAGGCTAGAAACAGGCTATGTACAGGCCAGTCACAGGCAAGGCACAGGCTAGACACAGGCTAGGCACAGGCTAGACACTGGTTAGACACAGGCTAGACACTGGTTAGACACAGGCTAGACACTGGCTAGGCACAGGCTAGAAAGAGGCTAGACGCAGGCTATACACTAGCTAGGTACAGCCTAGACTTTGGCTAGGCACAGGCTAGAAACAGGCTATGCACAGGCCAGTCACAGGCAAGGCACAGGCTAGACACAGGCTAGGCACAGGCTAGAAAACGGCTAGAAAACGGCTAGGCAAAGGCTAGACACAGGCTAGACACTGGCTAGACACAGGCAAGACACAGGCTAGTCACAGGCTAGACACTGGCTGTGCACAGGCTAGACACAGGCTAGGCACAGGCTAGACACTGGCTAGTCACAGGCTAGACACTGGCTAGGCACAGGCTAGACACTGGCTAGGCACAGGCTAGACATTGGCTGTGCACAGGCTAGACGCTGGCTAGACACAGGCTAGACACAGGCTAGACACAGGCAAGAGACAGGCTAGACACAGGCTAGACACAGGCTAGACACAGGCTAGACACAGGCAAGACACAGGCTAGTCACAGGCTAGACAGAGGCTAGACAAAGGATTTACACAGGCTATGCACAGGCTAGACTTTGGCTAGGCACATGCTAGACACTGGATATGCACATGCCAGTCACAGGCAAGGCACAGGCTAGACACAGGCTAGACACTGGCTAGACACAGGCAAGACACAGGCTAGTCACAGGCTAGACACTGGGGCTAGGCACAGGCTATGCACATGCCAATCACACGCAAGGCACAGGCTTGACACAGGCTAGACACTGGCTAAGCATAGGCTAGACACAGGCTAGTCACAGGCTAGACAGAGGCTAGACAGAGGCTAGACGCAGGCTATACACTAGCTAGGTACATCCCAGACTTTGGCTAGGCACAGGCTAGAAACAGGCTATGCACAGGCCAGTCACAGGCAAGGCACAGGCCATACACAGGCTTGGCAAAGGCTAGTTACTGGCTATGCTCATGCCAGTCACAGGCAAGGCACAGGCTAGACACAGGCTAGACACTGGCTAGGCCCAGGTTAGGCCCAGGCTAGGCCCAGGCTAGAAACTTGCTAGGCATAGGCTAGGCACTGGCTAGGCACAGGCTAAACACTGGCTATGCACAGGCCATTCACAGGCAAGGCACAGGCTAGACACAGGCTAAGCACAGGCTAGAAAACGGCTAGAAAACGGCTAGGCAAAGGCTAGACACAGTCTAGACACTGGCTAGACACAGGCAAGACACAGGCTAGTCATAGGCTAGACACTGGCTGTGCACAGGCTAGACACTGGCTAGGCACAGGCTAGACACTGGCTAGGCACAGGCTAGACACTGGCTGTGCACAGGCTAGACACTGGCTAGGCACAGGCTAGACACTGGCTAGTCACAGGCTAGACACTGGCTAGTCACAGGCTAGACACTGGCTAGGCACAGGTGAGACACTGGCTAGGCACAGGCTAGACATTGGCTTTGCACAGGCTAGACGCTGGCTAGGCCTAGGCTAGACACTTGCTAGGCACAGGCTAGACACTGGCTAGGCACAGGCTAGACACTGGCTATGCATAGACTAGTCACTGGCTAGGCACAGGCTAGACACTCGCCACGCACAGGCTAAACACTGTCTAGGCACAGGGTAGACACTGGCTAGGCACAGGCTATGCACATGCCAAAAGCAGGCAAAGCACAGGCTAGACACAGGCTAGGCACAGGCTAGGCACAGGCTAGGCACAGGCTAGAAAACGGCTAGGCAAAGGCTAGACACAGGCTAGACACCGGCTAGACACAGACAAGACACAGGCTAGTCACAGGCTAGACACTGGCTGTGCACAGGCTAGACAATGGCTAGGCACAGGCTAGACAATGGCTAGGCACAGGCTAGACAATGGCTAGGCACAGGCTAGACACTGGCTAGGCACAGGCTAGACACTGGCTAGGCACAGGCTAGACACTGGCTAGGCACAGGCTAGACACTGGCTAGGCACAGGCTAGACACTGGCTAGGCACAGGCTAGACACTGGCTAGGCACAGGCTAGACACTGGCTAGGCACAGGCTAGACACTGGCTAGGCACAGGCTAGACACTGGCTAGGCACAGGCTAGACACTGGCTAGGCACAGGCTAGACACTGGCTGTGCACAGGCTAGACACTGGCTGTGCACAGGCTAGACACTGGCTGTGCACAGGCTAGACACTGGCTGTGCACAGGCTAGACACTGCCTTTGCACAGGCTAGACACTGGCTAGACACAGGCTAGACACTGGCTGTGCACAGGCTAGATACTGGTTAGGCACAGACTAGGCACAGGCTAGACACTGGCTAGGCACAGGCTAGACACAGGCTAGGCCCAGGCTAGACAATTGCTAGGCACAAGCTAGACACTGGCTATGCATAGACTAGTCACTGGCTAGGCACAGGCTAGACACTGGCCACGCACAGGCCAAACACAGTCTAGGCACAGGGTAGACACTGGCTAGGCACAGGCTATGCTCATGCCAACCGCAGGCAAAGCACAGGCTAGACACAGGCTAGACACAGGCAAGACACAGGCTAGTCACAGGCTAGACAAAGGCTTTACACTGGCTATGCACAGGCTAGACTTTGGCTAGGCACAGGCTAGACACAGGCTATGCACATGCCAGTCACAGGCAAGGCACAGGCTAGACACAGGTTAGACACTGGATAGACACAGGCAAGACACAGGCTAATCACAGGCTAGACAGAGGCTAGACAGAGGCTAGATGCAGGCTATACACTAGCTAGGTACAGCTAGACTTTTGCTAGGCACAGGCTAGAAACAGGCTATGTACAGGCCAGTCACAGGCAAGGCACAGGCTAGACACAGGCTAGGCACAGGCTAGGCACAGGCTAGGCACAGGCTAGGCACAGGCTAGACACAGGCTAGAAAACGGCTAGGCAAAGGCTAGACACAGGCTAGACACAGGCTAGACACAGACAAGACACAGGCTAGTCACAGGCTAGACACAGGCTAGGCACAGGCTAGGCACAGGCTAGAAAACGGCTAGGCAACGGCTAGACGCAGGCTAGACACCGGCTAGACACAGACAAGACACAGGCTAGTCACAGGCTAGACACAGGCTAGGCACAGGCTAGGCACAGGCTAGGCACAGGCTAGGCACAGGCTAGAAAACGGCTAGGCACAGGCTAGAAACAGGCTATGTACAGGCCAGTCACAGGCAAGGCACAGGCTAGACACAGGCTAGGCACAGGCTAGGCACAGGCTAGGCACAGGCTAGAAAACGGCTAGGCAAAGGCTAGACGCAGGCTACACACCGGCTAGACACAGACAAGACACAGGCTAGTCACAGGCTAGACACTGGCTGTACACAGGCTAGACACTGGCTGTGCACAGGCTAGACACTGGCTAGGCACAGGCTAGACACTGGCTAGGTACAGGCTAGACACTGGCTAGGTACAGGCTAGACACTGGCTAGGTACAGGCTAGACACTGTCTAGGCACAGGCTAAACACTGTCTAGGCACAGGCTAAACACTGGCTAGGCACAGGCTAGACACTGGCTAGGCACAGGCTAGACACTGGCTAGGCACAGGCTAGACACTGGCTAGGCACAGGCTAGACACTGGCTAGACACAGGCTAGACACTGGCTAGGCACAGGCTAGACAGAGGCTAGACGCAGGCTGTACACTAGCTAGGTGCAGCCTAGACTTTGGCTAGGCACAGGCTAGAAACAGGCTATGCACAGGCCAGTCACAGGCAAGGCACAGGCTAGACACAGGCTAGGCACAGGCTAGAAAACGGCTAGGCAAAGGCTAGACACAGGCTAGACACTGGCTAGACAAAGGCAAGACACAGGCTAGTCACAGGCTAGACACTGTCTGTGCACAGGCTAGACACTGGCTAGGCACAGGCTAGACACTGGCTAGTCACAGGCTGTGCACAGGCTAGACGCTGGCTAGACACAGGCTAGACACAGGCAAGACACAGGCTAGACACAGGCTAGACACAGGCTAGACACAGGCTAGACACAGGCAAGACACAGGCTAGTCACAGGCTAGACAGAGGCTAGACAAAGGATTTACACTGGCTATGCACAGGCTAGACTATGGCTAGGCACAGGCTAGACACTGGATATGCACATGCCAGTCACAGGCAAGGCACAGGCTAGACACAGGCTAGACACTGGCTAGACACAGGCAAGACACAGGCCAGTCACAGGCAAGACACTGGGGCTAGGCACAGGCTATGCACATGCCAATCACACGCAAGGCACAGGCTTGACACAGGCTAGACACTGGCTAAGCATAGGCTAGACACAGGCTAGTCACAGGCTAGACAGAGGCTAGACAGAGGCTAGACGCAGGCTATACACTAGCTAGGTACATCCCAGACTTTGGCTAGGCACAGGCTAGAAACAGGCTATGCACAGGCCAGTCACAGGCAAGGCACAGGCCATACACAGGCTAGGCAAAGGCTAGTTACTGGCTATGCACATGCCAGTCACAGGCAAGGCACTGGCTGTGCACAGGCTAGACACTGGCTGTGCACAGGCTCGACACTGGCTGTGCACACGCTAGACACTGGCTGTGCACAGGCTAGACACTGGCTAGGCACAGGCTAGACACTGGCTGTGCACAGGCTAGACACTGGCTGTGCACAGGCTAGACACTGGCTGTGCACAGGCTAGACACTGGCTAGGCACAGGCTAGACACTGGCTGTGCACAGGCTAGACACTGGCTGTGCACAGGCTAGACACTGGCTAGGCACAGGCTAGACACTGGCTATGCATAGGCTAGACACTGGCTATGCATAGGCTAGACACTGGCTAAGCACAGGCAAAGCACAGGCTAGACACAGGCTAGACACAGGCAAGACACAGGCTAGTCACAGGCTAGACAGAGGCTAGACAAAGGCTTTACACTGGCTATGCACAGGCTAGACTTTGGCTAGGCACAGGCTAGACACAGGCTATGCACATGCCAGTCACAGGCAAGGCACAGGCTAGACACAGGTTAGACACTGGATAGACACAGGCAAGACACAGGCTAGTCACAGGCTAGACACTGGGGCTAGGCACAGGCTATGCACATGCCAATCACACGCAAGGCACAGGCTTGACACAGGCTAGACACTGGCTAAGCATAGGCTAGACACAGGCTAGTCACAGGCTAGACAGAGGCTAGACAGAGGCTAGACACAGGTTAGACACTGGATAGACACAGGCAAGACACAGGCTAATCACAGGCTAGACAGAGGCTAGACAGAGGCTAGACGCAGGCTATACACTAGCTAGGTACAGGCTAGACTTTTGCTAGGCACAGGCTAGAAACAGGCTATGTACAGGCCAGTCACAGGCAAGGCACAGGCTAGACACTGGCTAGGCACAGGCTAGACACTGGCTAGACACAGGCTAGACACTGGCTAGACACAGGCTAGACACTGGCTAGGCACAGGCTAGAAAGAGGCTAGACGCAGGCTATACACTAGCTAGGTACAGCCTAGACTTTGGCTAGGCACAGGCTAGAAACAGGCTATGTACAGGCCAGTCACAGGCAAGGCACAGGCTAGACACAGGCTAGGCACAGGCTAGGCACAGGCTAGAAAACGGCTAGGCAAAGGCTAGACGCAGGCTAGACACCGGCTAGACACAGACAAGACACAGGCTAGTCACAGGCTAGACACTGGCTGTACACAGGCTAGACACTGGCTGTGCACAGGCTAGACACTGGTTGTGCACAGGCTAGACACTGGCTAGGCACAGGCTAGACACTGGCTAGGTACAGGCTAGACACTGGCTAGGTACAGGCTAGACACTGTCTAGGCACAGGCTTAACACTGGCTAGGCACAGGCTAGACACTGGCTAGGCACAGGCTAGACACTGGCTAGGCACAGGCTAGACACTGGCTAGACACAGGCTAGACACTGGCTAGGCACAGGCTAGAAAGAGGCTAGACGCAGGCTATACACTAGCTAGGTACAGCCTAGACTTTGGCTAGGCACAGGCTAGAAACAGGCTATGCACAGGCCAGTCACAGGCAAGGCACAGGCTAGACACAGGCTAGGCACAGGCTAGAAAACGGCTAGAAAACGGCTAGGCAAAGGCTAGACACAGGCTAGACACTGGCTAGACACAGGCAAGACACAGGCTAGTCACAGGCTAGACACTGGCTGTGCACAGGCTAGACACTGGCTAGGCACAGGCTAGACACTGGCTAGTCACAGGCTAGACACTGGCTAGGCACAGGCTAGACACTGGCTAGGCACAGGCTAGACACTGGCTAGGCACAGGCTAGACATTATCTGTGCACAGGCTAGACGCTGGCTAGACACAGGCTAGACACAGGCTAGACACAGGCAAGACACAGGCTAGACACAGGCTAGACACAGGCTAGACACAGGCTAGACACAGGCAAGACACAAGCTAGTCACAGGCTAGACAGAGGCTAGACAAAGGATTTACACTGGCTATGCACAGGCTAGACTTTGGCTAGGCACAGGCTAGACACTGGATATGCACATGCCAGTCACAGGCAAGGCACAGGCTAGACACAGGCTAGACACTGGCTAGACACAGGCAAGACACAGGCTAGTCACAGGCTAGACACTGGGGCTAGGCACAGGCTATGCACATGCCAATCACACGCAAGGCACAGGCTTGACACAGGCTAGACACTGGCTAAGCATAGGCTAGACACAGGCTAGTCACAGGCTAGACAGAGGCTAGACAGAGGCTAGACACAGGTTAGACACTGGATAGACACAGGCAAGACACAGGCTAATCACAGGCTAGACAGAGGCTAGACAGAGGCTAGACGCAGGCTATACACTAGCTAGGTACAGGCTAGACTTTTGCTAGGCACAGGCTAGAAACAGGCTATGTACAGGCCAGTCACAGGCAAGGCACAGGCTAGACACTGGCTAGGCACAGGCTAGACACTGGCTAGACACAGGCTAGACACTGGCTAGGCACAGGCTAGAAAGAGGCTAGACGCAGGCTATACACTAGCTAGGTACAGCCTAGACTTTGGCTAGGCACAGGCTAGAAACAGGCTATGCACAGGCCAGTCACAGGCAAGGCACAGGCTAGACACAGGCTAGGCACAGGCTAGAAAACGGCTAGAAAACGGCTAGGCAAAGGCTAGACACAGGCTAGACACTGGCTAGACACAGGCAAGACACAGGCTAGTCACAGGCTAGACACTGGCTGTGCACAGGCTAGACACTGGCTAGGCACAGGCTAGACACTGGCTAGTCACAGGCTAGACACTGGCTAGGCACAGGCTAGACACTGGCTAGGCACAGGCTAGACATTGGCTGTGCACAGGCTAGACGCTGGCTAGACACAGGCTAGACACAGGCTAGACACAGGCAAGAGACAGGCTAGACACAGGCTAGACACAGGCTAGACACAGGCTAGACACAGGCTAGACACAGGCATGACACAGGCTAGTCACAGGCTAGACAGAGGCTAGACAAAGGATTTACACAGGCTATGCACAGGCTAGACTTTGGCTAGGCACATGCTAGACACTGGATATGCACATGCCAGTCACAGGCAAGGCACAGGCTAGACACAGGCTAGACACTGGCTAGACACAGGCAAGACACAGGCTAGTCACAGGCTAGACACTGGGGCTAGGCACAGGCTATGCACATGCCAATCACACGCAAGGCACAGGCTTGACACAGGCTAGACACTGGCTAAGCATAGGCTAGACACAGGCTAGTCACAGGCTAGACAGAGGCTAGACAGAGGCTAGACGCAGGCTATACACTAGCTAGGTACATCCCAGACTTTGGCTAGGCACAGGCTAGAAACAGGCTATGCACAGGCCAGTCACAGGCAAGGCACAGGCCATACACAGGCTTGGCAAAGGTTAGTTACTGGCTATGCACATGCCAGTCACAGGCAAGGCACAGGCTAGACACAGGCTAGACACTGGCTAGGCCCAGGTTAGGCCCAGGCTAGGCCCAGGCTAGAAACTTGCTAGGCATAGGTTAGGCACTGGCTAGGCACAGGCTAAACACTGGCTATGCACAGGCCATTCACAGGCAAGGCACAGGCTAGACACAGGCTAAGCACAGGCTAGAAAACGGCTAGAAAACGGCTAGGCAAAGGCTAGACACAGTCTAGACACTGGCTAGACACAGGCAAGACACAGGCTAGTCACAGGCTAGACACAGGCAAGACACAGGCTAGTCACAGGCTAGACACTGGCTGTGCACAGGCTAGACACTGGCTAGGCACAGGCTAGACACTGGCTAGGCACAGGCTAGACACTGGCTGTGCACAGGCTAGACACTGGCTAGGCACAGGCTAGACACTGGCTAGTCACAGGCTAGACACTGGCTAGTCACAGGCTAGACACTGGCTAGTCACAGGCTATACACTGGCTAGGCACAGGTGAGACACTGGCTAGGCACAGGCTAGACATTGGCTTTGCACAGGCTAGACGCTGGCTAGGCCTAGGCTAGACACTTGCTAGGCACAGGCTAGACACTGGCTAGGCACAGGCTAGACACTGGCTATGCATAGACTAGTCACTGGCTAGGCACAGGCTAGACACTCGCCACGCACAGGCTAAACACTGTCTAGGCACAGGGTAGACACTGGCTAGGCACAGGCTATGCACATGCCAACCGCAGGCAAAGCACAGGCTAGACACAGGCTAGGCACAGGCTAGGCACAGGCTAGGCACAGGCTAGAAAACGGCTAGGCAAAGGCTAGACACTGGCTAGTCACAGGCTGTGCACAGGCTAGACGCTGGCTAGACACAGGCTAGACACAGGCAAGACACAGGCTAGACACAGGCTAGACACAGGCTAGACACAGGCTAGACACAGGCAAGACACAGGCTAGTCACAGGCTAGACAGAGGCTAGACAAAGGATTTACACTGGCTATGCACAGGCTAGACTATGGCTAGGCACAGGCTAGACACTGGATATGCACATGCCAGTCACAGGCAAGGCACAGGCTAGACACAGGCTAGACACTGGCTAGACACAGGCAAGACACAGGCCAGTCACAGGCTAGACACTGGGGCTAGGCACAGGCTATGCACATGCCAATCACACGCAAGGCACAGGCTTGACACAGGCTAGACACTGGCTAAGCATAGGCTAGACACAGGCTAGTCAGAGGCTAGACAGAGGCTAGACAGAGGCTAGACGCAGGCTATACACTAGCTAGGTACATCCCAGACTTTGGCTAGGCACAGGCTAGAAACAGGCTATGCACAGGCCAGTCACAGGCAAGGCACAGGCCATACACAGGCTAGGCAAAGGCTAGTTACTGGCTATGCACATGCCAGTCACAGGCAAGGCACTGGCTGTGCACAGGCTAGACACTGGCTGTGCACAGGCAAGGCACTGGCTGTGCACAGGCTAGACACTGGCTGTGCACAGGCTAGACACTGGCTGTGCACAGGCTAGACACTGGCTGTGCACAGGCTAGACACTGGCTGTGCACAGGCTAGACACTGGCTAGGCACAGGCTAGACACTGGCTGTGCACAGGCTAGACACTGGCTGTGCACAGGCTAGACACTGGCTGTGCACAGGCTAGACACTGGCTGTGCACAGGCTAGACACTGGCTGTGCACAGGCTAGACACTGGCTAGGCACAGGCTAGACACTGGCTATGCATAGGCTAGACACTGGCTATGCATAGGCTAGACACTGGCTAAGCACAGGCAAAGCACAGGCTAGACACAGGCTAGACACAGGCAAGACACAGGCTAGTCACAGGCTAGACAGAGGCTAGACAAAGGCTTTACACTGGCTATGCACAGGCTAGACTTTGGCTAGGCACAGGCTAGACACAGGCTATGCACATGCCAGTCACAGGCAAGGCACAGGCTAGACACAGGTTAGACACTGGATAGACACAGGCAAGACACAGGCTAATCACAGGCTAGACAGAGGCTAGACGCAGGCTATACACTAGCTAGGTAAAGGCTAGACTTTTGCTAGGCACAGGCTAGAAACAGGCTATGTACAGGCCAGTCACAGGCAAGGCACAGGCTAGACACAGGCTAGGCACAGGCTAGGCACAGGCTAGGCACAGGCTAGGCACAGGCTAGAAAACGGCTAGGCAAAGGCTAGACGCAGGCTAGACACCGGCTAGACACAGACAAGACACAGGCTAGTCACAGGCTAGACACTGGCTGTACACAGGCTAGACACTGGCTGTGCACAGGCTAGACACTGGCTAGGCACAGGCTAGACACTGGCTAGGTACAGGCTAGACACTGGCTAGGTACAGGCTAGACACTGGCTAGGTACAGGCTAGACACTGTCTAGGCACAGGCTTAACACTGGCTAGGCACAGGCTAGACACTGGCTAGGCACAGGCTAGACACTGGCTAGGCACAGGCTAGAAACAGGCTATGCACAGGCCAGTCACAGGCAAGGCACAGGCTAGACACAGGCTAGGCACAGGCTAGAAAACGTCTAAAAAACGGCTAGGCAAAGGCTAGACACAGGCTAGTCACTGGCTAGACACAGGCAAGACACAGGCTAGTCACAGGCTAGACACTGGCTGTGCACAGGCTAGACACTGGCTAGGCACAGGCTAGACACTGGCTAGTCACAGGCTAGACACTGGCTAGGCACAGGCTAGACACTGGCTAGGCACAGGCTAGACACTGGCTAGGCACAGGCTAGACATTATCTGTGCACAGGCTAGACGCTGGCTAGACACAGGCTAGACACAGGCTAAACACAGGCAAGACACAGGCTAGACACAGGCTAGACACAGGCTAGACACAGGCTAGACACAGGCTAGACACAGGCAAGACACAGGCTAGTCACAGGCTAGACAGAGGCTAGACAAAGGATTTACACTGGCTATGCACAGGCTAGACTTTGGCTAGGCACAGGCTAGACACTGGATATGCACATGCCAGTCACAGGCAAGGCACAGGCTAGACACAGGCTAGACACTGGCTAGACACAGGCAAGACACAGGCTAGTCACAGGCTAGACACTGGGGCTAGGCACAGGCTATGCACATGCCAATCACACGCAAGGCACAGGCTTGACACAGGCTAGACACTGGCTAAGCATAGGCTAGACACAGGCTAGTCACAGGCTAGACAGAGGCTAGACAGAGGCTAGACGCAGGCTATACACTAGCTAGGTACATCCCAGACTTTGGCTAGGCACAGGCTAGAAACAGGCTATGCACAGGCCAGTCACAGGCAAGGCACAGGCCATACACAGGCTAGGCAAAGGCTAGTTACTGGCTATGCACATGCCAGTCACAGGCAAGGCACAGGCTAGACACAGGCTAGACACTGGCTAGGCCCAGGTTAGGCCCAGGCTAGGCCCAGGCTAGAAACTTGCTAGGCACAGGCTAGGCACTGGCTAGGCACAGGCTAAACACTGGCTATGCACAGGCCAGTCACAGGCAAGGCACAGGCTAGACACAGGCTAGGCATAGGCTAGAAAACGGCTAGAAAACGGCTAGGCAAAGGCTAGACACAGTCTAGACACTGGCTAGACACAGGCAAGACACAGGATAGTCACAGGCTAGACACTGGCTGTGCACAGGCTAGACACTGGCTAGGCACAGGCTAGTCACAGGCTAGACACTGGCTAGTCACAGGTGAGACACTGGCTAGGCACAGGCTAGACATTGGCTTTGCACAGGCTAGACGCTGGCTAGGCCTAGGCTAGACACTTGCTAGGCACAGGCTAGACACTGGCTAGGCACAGGCTAGACACTGGCTATGCATAGAATAGTCACTGGCTAGGCACAGGCAAGACACTCGCCACGCACAGGCTAAACACTGTCTAGGCACAGGGTAGACACTGGCTAGGCACAGGCTATGCACATGCCAACCGCAGGCAAAGCACAGGCTAGACACAGGCTAGGCACAGGCTAGGCACAGGCTAGAAAACGGCTAGGCAAAGGCTAGACACAGGCTAGACACCGGCTAGACACAGACAAGACACAGGCTAGTCACAGGCTAGACACTGGCTGTACACAGGCTAGACACTGGCTGTGCACAGGCTAGACACTGGCTGTACACAGGCTAGACACTGGCTGTGCACAGGCTAGACACTGGCTAGGCACAGGCTAGACACTGGCTAGGCACAGGCTAGACACTGGCTAGGCACAGGCTAGACACTGGCTAGGCACAGGCTAGACACTGGCTAGGCACAGGCTAGACACTGGCTAGGCACAGGCTAGACACTGGCTAGGCACAGGCTAGACACTGGCTAGGCACAGGCTAGACACTGGCTAGGCATAGGCTAGACACTGGCTGTGCACAGGCTAGACACTGGCTAGGCACAGGCTAGACACTGCCTTTGCACAGGCTAGACACTGGCTAGGCACAGGCTAGACACTGGCTGTGCACAGGCTAGATACTGGTTAGGCACAGACTAGGCACAGGCTACACACTGGCTAGGCACAGGCTAGACACAGGCTAGGCCCAGGCTAGACAATTGCTAGGCACAAGGTAGACACTGGCTATGCATAGACTAGTCACTGGCTAGGCACAGGATAGACACTGGCCACGCACAGGCTAAACACAGTCTAGGCACAGGGTAGACACTGGCTAGGCACAGGCTATGCTCATGCCAACCGCAGGCAAAGCACAGGCTAGACACAGGCTAGACACAGGCAAGACACAGGCTAGTCACAGGCTAGACAAAGGCTTTACACTGGCTATGCACAGGCTAGACTTTGGCTAGGCACAGGCTAGACACAGGCTATGCACATGCCAGTCACAGGCAAGGCACAGGCTAGACACAGGTTAGACACTGGATAGACACAGGCAAGACACAGGCTAATCACAGGCTAGACAGAGGCTAGACAGAGGCTAGACAGAGGCTAGACGCAGGCTATACACTAGCTAGGTACAGGCTAGACTTTTGCTAGGCACAGGCTAGAAACAGGCTATGTACAGGCCAGTCACAGGCAAGGCACAGGCTAGACACAGGCTAGGCACAGGCTAGGCACAGGCTAGGCACAGGCTAGGCACAGGCTAGGCACAGGCTAGGCACAGGCTAGGCACAGGCTATAAAACGGCTAGGCAAAGGCTAGACACAGGCTAGACACCGGCTAGACACAGACAAGACACAGGCTAGTCACAGGCTAGACACTGGCTGTACACAGGCTAGACACTGGCTGCGCACAGGCTAGACACTGGCTAGGCACAGGCTAGACACTGGCTAGGTACAGGCTAGACACTGGCTAGGCACAGGCTAGACACTGGCTAGGTACAGGCTAGACACTGGCTAGGCACAGGCTAGACACTGGCTAGGCACAGGCTAGACACTGGCTAGGCACAGGCTAGACACTGGCTAGGCACAGGCTAGACACTGGCTAGGCACAGGCTAGACACGGGCTAGGCACAGGCTAGACAGAGGCTAGACGCAGGCTATACACTAGCTAGGTACAGCCTAGACTTTGGCTAGGCACAGGCTTGAAACGGGCTATGCACAGGCCAGTCACAGGCAAGGCACAGGCTAGACACAGGCTAGGCACAGGCTAGAAAACGGCTAGAAAACGGCTAGGCAAAGGCTAGACACAGGCTAGACACTGGCTAGACACAGGCAAGACACAGGCTAGTCACAGGCTAGACACTGGCTGTGCACAGGCTAGACACTGGCTAGGCACAGGCTAGACAATGGCTAGTCACAGGCTAGACAATGGCTAGTCACAGGCTAGACACTGGCTAGGCACAGGCTAGACACTGGCTAGGCACAGGCTAGACATTGGCTGTGCACAGGCTAGACGCTGGCTAGACACAGGCTAGACACAGGCTAGACACAGGCAAGACACAGGCTAGACACAGGCAAGACACAGGCTAGACACAGGCTAGACACAGGCTAGACACAGGCTAGACACAGGCAAGACACAGGCTAGTCACAGGCTAGACAGAGGCTAGACAAAGGATTTACACTGGCTATGCACAGGCTAGACTTTGGCTAGGCACAGGCTAGACACTGGATATGCACATCCCAGTCACAGGCAAGGCACAGGCTAGACACAAGCTAGACACTGGCTAGACACAGGCAAGACACAGGCTAGTCACAGGCTAGACACTGGGGCTAGGCATAGGCTATGCACATGCCAATCACACGCAAGGCACAGGCTTGACACAGGCTAGACACTGGCCAAGCATAGGCTAGACACAGGCTAGTCACAGGCTAGACAGAGGCTAGACAGAGGCTAGACGCAGGCTATACACTAGCTAGGTACATCCCAGACTTTGGCTAGGCACAGGCTAGAAACAGGCTATGCACAGGTCAGTCACAGGCAAGGCACAGGCTAGACACAGGCTAGACACTGGCTAGGCCCAGGTTAGGCCCAGGCTAGGCCCAGGCTAGAAACTTGCTAGGCACAGGCTAGACACTGGCTAGGCACAGGCTAAACACTGGCTATGCACAGGCCAGTCACAGGCAAGGCACAGGCTAGACACAGGCTAGGCACAGGCTAGAAAACGGCTAGAAAACGGCTAGGCAAAAGCTAGACACAGGCTAGACACTGGCTAGACACAGGCAAGACACAGGCTAGTCACAGGCTAGACACTGGCTGTGCACAGGCTAGACACTGGCTAGGCACAGGCTAGACACTGGCTAGGCACAGGCTAGACACTGGCTAGGCACAGTCTAGACACTGGCTTAGCCCAGGCTTGACACTTGCTAGGCACAGGCTAGGCAAAGGCTAGTTACTGGCTATGCACATGCCAGTCAAAGGCAAGGCACAGGCTAGACACAGGCTAGACACTGGCTAGGCCCAGGTTAGGCCCAGGCTAGGCACAGGCTAGACACTGGCTAGGCACAGGCTAGACACTGGCTAGGCACAGGCTAGACACTGGCTAGGCACAGGCTAGACACTGGCTAGGCACAGGCTAGACACTGGATATGCACATGCCAGTCACAGGCAAGGCACAGGCTAGACACAGGCTAGACACTGGCTAGGCACAGGCTAGACACTGGCTAGGTACAGGCTAGACACTGGCTAGGCACAGGCTAGACACTGGCTAGGCACAGGCTAGACACTGGCTAGGCACAGGCTAGACACTGGCTAGGCACAGGCTAGACACTGGCTAGGCACAGGCTAGACACTGGCTAGGCACAGGCTAGACACTGGCTAGGCACAGGCTAGACACTGGCTAGGCACAGGCTAGACACGGGCTAGGCACAGGCTGAGACACGGGCTAGGCACAGGCTAGACAGAGGCTAGACGCAGGCTATACACTAGCTAGGTACAGCCTAGACTTTGGCTAGGCACAGGCTTGAAACGGGCTATGCACAGGCCAGTCACAGGCAAGGCACAGGCTAGACACAGGCTAGGCACAGGCTAGAAAACGGCTAGAAAACGGCTAGGCAAAGGCTAGACACAGGCTAGACACTGGCTAGACACAGGCAAGACACAGGCTAGTCACAGGCTAGACACTGGCTGTGCACAGGCTAGACACTGGCTAGGCACAGGCTAGACAATGGCTAGTCACAGGCTAGACAATGGCTAGTCACAGGCTAGACACTGGCTAGGCACAGGCTAGACACTGGCTAGGCACAGGCTAGACATTGGCTGTGCACAGGCTAGACGCTGGCTAGACACAGGCTAGACACAGGCTAGACACAGGCAAGACACAGGCTAGACACAGGCAAGACACAGGCTAGACACAGGCTAGACACAGGCTAGACACAGGCTAGACACAGGCAAGACACAGGCTAGTCACAGGCTAGACAGAGGCTAGACAAAGGATTTACACTGGCTATGCACAGGCTAGACTTTGGCTAGGCACAGGCTAGACACTGGATATGCACATGCCAGTCACAGGCAAGGCACAGGCTAGACACAAGCTAGACACTGGCTAGACACAGGCAAGACACAGGCTAGTCACAGGCTAGACACTGGGGCTAGGCACAGGCTATGCACATGCCAATCACACGCAAGGCACAGGCTTGACACAGGCTAGACACTGGCCAAGCATAGGCTAGACACAGGCTAGTCACAGGCTAGACAGAGGCTAGACAGAGGCTAGACGCAGGCTATACACTAGCTAGGTACATCCCAGACTTTGGCTAGGCACAGGCTAGAAACAGGCTATGCACAGGCCAGTCACAGGCAAGGCACAGGCTAGACACAGGCTAGACACTGGCTAGGCCCAGGTTAGGCCCAGGCTAGGCCCAGGCTAGAAACTTGCTAGGCACAGGCTAGACACTGGCTAGGCACAGGCTAAACACTGGCTATGCACAGGCCAGTCACAGGCAAGGCACAGGCTAGACACAGGCTAGGCACAGGCTAGAAAACGGCTAGAAAATGGCTAGGCAAAAGCTAGACACAGGCTAGACACTGGCTAGACACAGGCAAGACACAGGCTAGTCACAGGCTAGACACTGGCTGTGCACAGGCTAGACACTGGCTAGGCACAGGCTAGACACTGGCTAGGCACAGGCTAGACACTGGCTAGGCACAGTCTAGACACTGGCTTAGCCCAGGCTTGACACTTGCTAGGCACAGGCTAGGCAAAGGCTAGTTACTGGTTATGCACATGCCAGTCAAAGGCAAGGCACAGGCTAGACACAGGCTAGACACTGGCTAGGCCCAGGTTAGGCCCAGGCTAGGCACAGGCTAGAAACTGGCTAGGCACAGGCTAGACACTGGCTAGGCACAGGCTAGACACTGGCTAGGCACAGGCTAGACACTGGATATGCACATGCCAGTCACAGGCAAGGCACAGGCTAGACACAGGCTAGACACTGGCTAGACACAGGCAAGACACAGGCTAGTCACAGGCTAGACAGAGGCTAGACAAAGGATTTACACTGGCTATGCACAGGCTAGACTATGGCTAGGCACAGGCTAGACACTGGATATGCACATGCCAGTCACAGGCAAGGCACAGGCTAGACACAGGCTAGACACTGGCTAGACACAGGCAAGACACAGGCCAGTCACAGGCTAGACACTGGGGCTAGGCACAGGCTATGCACATGCCAATCACACGCAAGGCACAGGCTTGACACAGGCTAGACACTGGCTAAGCATAGGCTAGACACAGGCTAGTCACAGGCTAGACAGAGGCTAGACAGAGGCTAGACGCAGGCTATACACTAGCTAGGTACATCCCAGACTTTGGCTAGGCACAGGCTAGAAACAGGCTATGCACAGGCCAGTCACAGGCAAGGCACAGGCCATACACAGGCTAGGCAAAGGCTAGTTACTGGCTATGCACATGCCAGTCACAGGCAAGGCACAGGCTAGACACAGGCTAGATACTGGCTAGGCCCAGGTTAGGCCCAGGCTAGGCCCAGGCTAGACACTGGCTGTGCATAGGCTAGACACTGGCTGTGCACAGGCTAGACACTGGCTGTGCACAGGCTAGACACTGGCTAGGCACAGGCTAGACACTGGCTGTGCACAGGCTAGACACTGGCTGTGCACAGGCTAGACACTGGCTGTGCACAGGCTAGACACTGGCTAGGCACAGGCTAGACACTGGCTGTGCACAGGCTAGACACTGGCTGTGCACAGGCTAGACACTGGCTAGGCACAGGCTAGACACTGGCTATGCATAGGCTAGACACTGGCTATGCATAGGCTAGACACTGGCTAAGCACAGGCAAAGCACAGGCTAGACACAGGCTAGACACAGGCAAGACACAGGCTAGTCACAGGCTAGACAGAGGCTAGACAAAGGCTTTACACTGGCTATGCACAGGCTAGACTTTGGCTAGGCACAGGCTAGACACAGGCTATGCACATGCCAGTCACAGGCAAGGCACAGGCTAGACACAGGTTAGACACTGGATAGACACAGGCAAGACACAGGCTAATCACAGGCTAGACAGAGGCTAGACGCAGGCTATACACTAGCTAGGTACAGGCTAGACTTTTGCTAGGCACAGGCTAGAAACAGGCTATGTACAGGCCAGTCACAGGCAAGGCACAGGCTAGACACAGGCTAGGCACAGGCTAGGCACAGGCTAGAAAACGGCTAGGCAAAGGCTAGACGCAGGCTAGACACCGGCTAGACACAGATAAGACACAGGCTAGTCACAGGCTAGACACTGGCTGTACACAGGCTAGACACTGGCTGTGCACAGGCTAGACACTGGCTAGGCACAGGCTAGACACTGGCTAGGTACAGGCTAGACACTGGCTAGGTACAGGCTAGACACTGGCTAGGTACAGGCTAGACACTGTCTAGGCACAGGCTTAACACTGGCTAGGCACAGGCTAGACACTGGCTAGGCACAGGCTAGACACTGGCTAGGCACAGGCTAGACACTGGCTAGGCACAGGCTAGACACTGGCTAGGCACAGGCTAGACACTGGCTAGTCACAGGCTAGACACTGGCTAGGCACAGGCTAGACACTGGCTAGGCACAGGCTAGACACTGGCTAGACAAAGGCTAGACACTGGCTAGGCACAGGCTTGGCACTGGCTAAAAACTGGCTCGGAACACGCTATGCACATGCCAGTCTCAGGCAAGGCACAAGCTTTACACAGGCTAGACACAGGCTAGGCACAGGCGATGCACATGCCAGTCACAGGCAAGGCACAGGCTATACACACGCTAGACACTGGCTAGGCACAGGCTAGACACTGGCTAGACAAAGGCTAGACACAGGCTAGACACAGGCCAGACACATGCTAGACACAGGCTAGACACAGGCTAGACACAGGCTAGACACAGGCTAGACACAGGCTAGACACAGGCTAGACACAGGTTAGACACAGGCTAGACAGAGGCTAGACATAGGCTAGACACAGGCTAGACACAGGCTAGAAACCGACTAGACACAGGCTAGACACAGGCTAGAAACAGGCTAGACACAGGCTAGACACAGGCTAGACACAGGCTAGACATAGGCTAGAAACCGGCTAGACACAGGCTAGACACAGGCTAGAAACAGGCTAGACACAGGCTAGACACAGGCTAGACACAGGCTATACACAGGCTAGACACAGGCAAGACACAGGCTAGACACAGGCTAGTCACAGGCTAGACACAGGCTAGACACAGGCTAAACACAGGCTAGACAGAGGCTAGACACGGGCCAGACACAGGCTAGACACAGGCTAGACACAGGCTAAATACAGGCTAGGCACAGGTTGGGCACAGGCTAGCCATAAGCTAGGCACAGGCTAGGCACAGGCTAGGCACAGGCCAGGCACAGGCTTGGCACAGGCTACAAACAGGCTAGGCACAGGCTAGACACAGGCAAGACACAGGCTAGACACAGGCTAGACACAGGCCAGGCACAGGCTAGGCACAGGCCAGGCACAGGCTAGACACAGGCCAGACACAGGCTAGGCACAGGTTGGGCACAGGCAAGGCACAAGCTAGGCACAGGCTAGGCACAGGCTAGGCACAGGCTAGGCACAGGCTAGGCACAGGCTAGGCACAGGCTTGGCACAGGCTAGACACAGGGTAGACACAGGCTGGACACAGGCTAGACACAGGATAGACACAGGCTAGACACAGGCTAGACACAGGCTAGACACAGGCTAGACACAGGCTAGACACAGGCTAGACACAGGCTAGACACAGGCTAGACACAGGCTAGACACAGGCTAGACACAGGCTAGACACAGGCTAGACACAGGCTAGACACAGGCTAGACACAGGCTAGACACAGGCTAGACACAGGCTAGACACAGGCTAGACACAGGCTAGACACAGGCTAGACACAGGCTAGACACAGGCTAGACACAGGCTAGAAACCGACTAGACACAGGCTAGACACAGGCTAGAAACAGGCTAGACACAGGCTAGACACAGGCTAGACACAGGCTAGACACAGGCTAGACATAGGCTAGAAACCGGCTAGACACAGGCTAGACACAGGCTAGACACAGGCTAGACACAGGCTAGACACAGGCAAGACACAGGCTAGACACAGGCTAGTCACAGGCTAGACACAGGCTAGACACAGGCTAAACACAGGCTAGACAGAGGCTAGACACAGGCTAGACACAGGCTAGACACAGGCTAGACACAGGCTAGACACAGGCTAGACACAGGCTAGACACAGGCTAGACACAGGCTAGACACAGGCTAGATACTGGCTGGGCACAGGCTAGACAATGGCTGGACAAAGGCTAGACACTGGCTAGGCACAGGCTTGGCACTGGCTAGAAACTGGCTCGGAACAGGCTATGCACATGCCAGTCTCAGGCAAGGCACAGGCTTGACACAGGCTAGACACAGGCTAGGCACAGGCGATGCACATGCCAGTCACAGGCAAGGCACAGGCTATACACACGCTAGACACTGGCTAGGCACAGGCTAGACACTGGCTAGACAAAGGCTAGACACAGGCTAGACACAGGCCAGACACATGCTAGACACAGGCTAGACACAGGCTAGACACAGGCTAGACACAGGCTAGACACAGGCTAGACACAGGCTAGACACAGGCTAGACACAGGCTAGACACAGGCTAGACACAGGTTAGACACAGGCTAGACAGAGGCTAGACATAGGCTAGACACAGGCTAGACACAGGCTAGAAACCGACTAGACACAGGCTAGACACAGGCTAGAAACAGGCTAGACACAGACTAGACACAGGCTAGACACAGGCTAGACATAGGCTAGAAACCGGCTAGACACAGGCTAGAAACAGGCTAGAAACAGGCTAGACACAGGCTAGACACAGGCTAGACACAGGCTAGACACAGGCTAGACACAGGCAAGACACAGGCTAGACACAGGCTAGTCACAGGTTGGGCACAGGCTAGGCACAAGCTAGGCACAGGCTAGGCACAGGCTAGGCACAGGCTAGGCACAGGCTAGGCACAGGCTAGGCACAGGCTAGGCACAGGCTAGGCACAGGCTAGGCATAGGCTTGGCACAGGCTAGACACAGGGTAGACACAGGCTGGACACAGGCTAGACACAGGATAGACACAGGCTAGACACAGGATAGACACAGGCTAGACACAGGCTAGACACAGGCTAGACACAGGCTAGACACAGGCTAGACACAGGCTAGACACAGGCTAGACACAGGCTAGACACAGGCTAGACACAGGCTAGACACAGGCTAGACACAGGCTAGTCACAGGCTAGACACAGGCTAGACACAGGCTAGACACAGGCTAGGCACAGGCTAGGCACAGGCTAGGCACAGGCTGGGCACAGGCTAGGCACAGGCAGGGCACAGGCTAGGCACAGGCTAACACAGGCTAGACACAGTCTAGACACAGACAAGACACAGGCTAGACACAGGCTAGACACAGGCTAGACACAAGCTAGGCACAGGCTAGGCACAGGCTAGGCACATGCTAGGCATAGGCTAGGCACAGGCTAGACACAGGCTAGATACTGGCTGGGCACAGGCTAGGCACAGGCTAGGCACAGGCTAGGCACAGGCTGGGCACAGGCTAGGCACAGGCTGGGCACAGGCTAGGCACAGGCTAACACAGGCTAGACACTGTCTAGACACAGACAAGACACAGGCTAGACACAGGCTAGACACAGGCTAGACACAAGCTAGGCACAGGCTAGGCACAGGCTAGGCACATGCTAGGCATAGGCTAGGCACAGGCTAGACACAGGCTAGATACTGGCTGGGCACAGGCTAGACAATGGCTAGACAAAGGCTAGACACTGGCTAGGCACAGGCTTGGCACTGGCTAGAAACTGGCTCGGAACAGGCTATGCACATGCCAGTCTCAGGCAAGGCACAGGCTTGACACAGGCTAGACACAGGCTAGGCACAGGCTATGCACATGCCAGTCACAGGCAAGGCACAGGCTATACACAGGCTAGACACTGGCTAGGCACAGGCTAGACACTGGCTTGGCACAGACTAGACACTGGCTAGGCACAGGCTAGACACAGGCTAGAAACTGGCTAGGCACAGGCTAGACACAGGCTAGACACAGGCTAGACACAGGCTAGACACAGGCTAGACACAGGCTAGGCACAGGCTAGGCACAGGCTAGGCACAGGCTAGGCACAGGCTAGGCACAGGCTAGGCACAGGCTAGGCACAGGCTAGGCACAGGCTAGGCACAGGCTAACACAGGCTAGACACAGTCTAGACACAGACAAGACACAGTCTAGACACAGGCTAGACACAGGCTAGACACAACCTAGGCACAGGCTAGGCACAGGCTAGGCACATGCTAGGCATAGGCTAGGCACAGGCTAGATACTGGCTGGGCACAGGCTAGACAATGGCTAGACAAAGGCTAGACACTGGCTAGGCACAGGCTTGGCACTGGCTAGAAACTGGCTCGGAACAGGCTATGCACATGCCAGTCTCAGGCAAGGCACAGGCTTGACACAGGCTAGACACAGGCTAGGCACAGGCTATGCACATGCCAGTCACAGGCAAGGCACAGGCTATACACAGGCTAGACACTGGCTAGGCACAGGCTAGACACTGGCTTGGCACAGACTAGACACTGGCTAAGCACAGGCTAGACACAGGCTAGAAACTGGCTAGGCACAGGCTAGACACAGGCTAGACACAGGAAAGACACAGGCTAGACACAGGCCAGGCACAGGCTAGGCACAGGCTAGACACAAGCTAGGCACAGGCTAGACACAGGCAAGAAACAGGCTAGACACAGGCTAGACACAGGCTAGACACAGGCTAGGCACAGACTAGGCACAGGCTAGGCACAGGCTAGGCACAGGCTAGGCACAGGCTAGGCACAGGCTAGGCACAGGCTAGACACTGGCTGGGCACAGGCTAGACACAGGGTAGACACAGGCTAGACACAGGCTAGACACAGGCTAGACACAGGCTAGACACAGGCTAGACACAGGCTAAATACAGGCTAGGCACAGGTTGGGCACAGGCTAGCCAGAAGCTAGGCACAGGCTAGGCACAGGCTAGGCACAGGCTAGGCACAGGCTAGGCACAGGCCAGGCACAGGCTAGACACAGGCTAGACACAGGCTAGGCACAGGTTGGGCACAGGCTAGCCAGAAGCTAGGCACAGGCTAGGCACAGGCTAGCCACAGGCCAGGCACAGGCTAGGCACAGGCTAGACACAGGCTAGGCACAGGCTAGACACAGGGTAGACACAGGCTAGACACAGGCTAGACACAGGCTAGACACAGGCTAGACACAGGCTAGACACAGGCTAGACACAGGCTAGACACAGGCTAGACACAGGCTAGACACAGGCTAGACACAGGCTAGACACAGGCTAGACACAGGCTAGACACAGGCTAGACACAGGCTAGGCACAGGCTAGACACAAGCTAGGCACAGGCTAGGCACAGGCTAGGCACAGGCTAGGCACAGGCTAGGCACAGGCTAGGCACAGGCTAGACACAGTCCAGACACAGACAAGACACAGGCTAGACACAGGCTAGACACAGGCTAGACACAAGCTAGGCACAGGCTAGGCACAGGCTAGGCACAGGCTAGGCACAGGCTAGGCACAGGCTAGACACAGGCTAGATACTGGCTGGGCACAGGCTAGACAATGGCTAGACAAAGGCTAGACACTGGCTAGGCACAGGCTTGGCACTGGCTAGAAACTGGCTCGGAACAGGCTATGCACATGCCAGTCTCAGGCAAGGCACAGGCTTGACACAGGCTAGACACAGGCTAGGCACAGGCGATGCACATGCCAGTCACAGGCAAGGCACAGGCTATACACACGCTAGACACTGGCTAGGCACAGGCTAGACACTGGCTTGGCACAGACTAGACACTGGCTTAGCACAGGCTAGACACAGGCTAGAAACTGGCTAGGCACAGGCTAGACACTGGCTAGGCACAGGCTAGACACTGGCTAGGTACAGGCTACACACTGGCTAGGCACACGCTATCCACATGCCAGTCTCAGGCAAGGCACACGCTAGACACAGGCTAGACACAGGCTAGACACAGGCTAGACACAGGCTAGACACAGGCCAGACACAGGCTAGACACAGGCTAGACACAGGCTAGACACAGGCTAGACACAGGCTAGACACAGGCTAGAAACAGGCTAGACACAGGCTAGACACAGGCTAGACACAGGCTAGACACAGACTAGACACAGGCTAGATACAGGCTAGACACAGGCTAAACACAGGCTAGGCACAAGCTAGGCACAGTCTAGACACAGGCTAGACACAGGCCAGACACAGGCTAGACACAGGCTAGACACAGGCTAGACACAGGCTAGGCACAGGCCAGGCACTGGCTAGGCACAAGCTAGACACAGGCTAGACACAGGCTAGACACAGGCTAGACACAGGTTAGACACAGGCTAGACAGAGGCTAGACACAGGCTAGAAACCGGCTAGACACAGGCTAGACACAGGCTTGAAACAGGCTAGACACAGGCTAGACACAGGCTTGAAACAGGCTAGACACAGGCTAGACACAGGCTAGACACAGGCTAGACACAGGCTAGACACAGGCTAGACACAGGCTAGACACAGGCTAGACACAAGCTAGGCACAGGCTAGGCACAGGCTAGGCACATGCTAGGCATAGGCTAGGCATAGGCTAGGCACAGGCTAGACACAGGCTAGATACTGGCTGGGCACAGGCTAGACAATGGCTAGACAAAGGCTAGACACTGGCTAGGCACAGGCTTAGCACTGGCTAGAAACTGGCTCGGAACAGGCTATGCACATGCCAGTCTCAGGCAAGGCACAGGCTTGACACAGGCTAGACACAGGCTAGGCACAGGCGATGCACATGCCAGTCACAGGCAAGGCACAGGCTATACACACGCTAGACACTGGCTAGGCACAGGCTAGACACTGGCTTGGCACAGACTAGACACTGGCTTAGCACAGGCTAGACACAGGCTAGAAACTGGCTAGGCACAGGCTAGACACTGGCTAGGCACAGGCTAGACACTGGCTAGGCACAGGCTAGACACTGGCTAGGTACAGGCTAGACACTGGCTAGGCACACGCTATCCACATGCCAGTCTCAGGCAAGGCACACGCTAGACACAGGCTAGACACAGGCTAGACACAGGCTAGACACAGGCTAGACACAGGCCAGACACAGGCTAGACACAGGCTAGACACAGGCTAGACACAGGCTAGACACAGGCTAGACACAGGCTAGAAACAGGCTAGACACAGGCTAGACACAGGCTAGACACAGGCTAGACACAGACTAGACACAGGCTAGATACAGGCTAGACACAGGCTAAACACAGGCTAGGCACAAGCTAGGCACAGTCTAGACACAGGCTAGACACAGGCCAGACACAGGCTAGACACAGGCTAGACACAGGCTAGACACAGGCTTGACACAGGCTATACACTGGCTAGGCACAGGCTAGACACAGGCTAGACACAGGCTAGAAACAGGCTAGACACAGGTTAGACACAGGCTAGACAGAGGCTAGACACAGGCTAGAAACCGGCTAGACACAGGCTAGACACAGGCTAGAAACAGGCTAGACACAGGCTAGACACAGGCTTGAAACAGGCTAGACACAGGCTAGACACAGGCTAGACACAGGCTAGACACAGGCTAGACACAGGCTAGACACAGGCTAGACACAGGCTAGACACAGGCTAGACACAGGCTAGACACAGGCCAGACACAGGCTAGACACAGGCTAAACACACGCTAGGCACAGGCTAGACACAGGCTAGACAGAGGCTATACACTGGCTAGGCACAGGCTAGAATCTGGCTATGCACAGGCTAGACAAAGGCTAGACACTGGCTAGACACAGGCTAGACACAGGCTAGACACAGGCTAGACACAGGCTAGACACAGGCTAGACACAGGCTAGACACAGGCTAGACACAGGCTAGACACAGGCTAGACACAGGCTAGACACAGGCTAGACACAGGCTAGACACAGGCTAGACACAGGCTAGACACAGGCTAGACACAGGCTAGACACAGGCTAGACACAGGCTAGACACAGGCTAGACACAGGCTAGACACAGGCTAGACACAGGCTAGGCACAGGCTAGGAACAGGCTAGGCACAGGCTAGACACAGGCTAGACACAGGCTAGACACAGGCTAGACACAGGCAAGACACAGGCTAGACACAGGCTAGACACAGGCTAGGCACAGGCTAGGAACAGGCTAGGCACAGGCTAGACACAGGCTAGACACAGGCTAGACACAGGCTAGACACAGGCTAGACACAGGCTAGACACAGGCTAGACACAGGCTAGACACAGGCTAGACACAGGCTAGACACTGGCTAGGAACAGGCTAGGCACTGGCTAGACACTGGCTCGGAACACGCTATGCACATGCCAGTCTCAGGCAAGGCATAGGCTTGACACAGGCTAGACACTGGCTAGGCACAGGCTAGACACAGGCTAGACACAGGCTAGACAGAGGCTAGACACAGGCTAGACACAGGCTAGAAACCGGCTAGACACAGGCTAGACACAGGCAAGAAACAGGCTAGACACAGGCTAGGCACAAGTTGGGCACAGGCTAGCCACAAGCTAGGCACAGGCTAGGCACAGGCTAGGCACAGGCTAGACACAGGCTAGACACAGGCTAGACACAGGCTAGACACAGGCACGACACAGGCTAGACACATGCTAGACACAGGCTAGGCACAGGCTAGGAACAGGCTAGGCACAGGCTAGACACAGGCTAGACACAGGCTAGACACAGGCTAGACACAGGCTAGACACAGGCTAGACACAGGCTAGACACAGGCTAGACACTGGCTAGGAACAGGGTAGGCACTGGCTAGACACTGGCTCGGAACACGCAATGCACATGCCAGTCTCAGGCAAGGCACAGGCTTGACACAGGCTAGACACAGGCTAGACACAGGCAAGACACAGGCTAGACACAGGCTAGACACAGGCTAGGCACAGGCTAGGAACAGGCTAGGCACAGGCTAGACACAGGCTAGACACAGGCTAGACACAGGCTAGACACAGGCTAGACACAGGCTAGACACAGGCTAGACACAGGCTAGACACAGGCTAGACACAGGCTAGACACTGGCTAGGAACAGGCTAGGCACTGGCTAGACACTGGCTCGGAACACGCTATGCACATGCCAGTCTCAGGCAAGGCACAGGCTTGACACAGGCTAGACACAGGCTAGACACAGGCTAGACAGAGGCTAGACACAGACTAGACACAGGCTAGAAACCGGCTAGACACAGGCTAGAGACAGGCTAGAAACAGGCTATACACAGGCTAGACACAGGCTAGAAACAGGCTAGACACAGGCTAGACACAGGCTAGACACAGGCTAGACACAGGCTAGACACAGGCTAGACACAGGCTAGACACAGGCTAGACACAGGCTAGACAGAGGCTAGACAGAGGCTAGACACAGGCTAGACACAGGCTAGACACAGGCTAGACACAGGCTAGACACAGGCTAGACACAGGCTAGACACAGGCTAGACACAGGCTAGACACAGGCTAGACACAGGCTAGACACAGGCTAGACACAGGCTAGACACAGGCTAGGCAGAGGGTAGGCAGAGGCTAGGCACATGCTTGACAAAGGCTAGACACAGGCTAGACACAGGCTAGACACAGGCTAGACACAGCCTAGACACAGGCTAGACACAGGCTAGACACAGGCTAGACACAGGCTAGACACAGGCTAGACACAGGCTAGACACAGGCTAGACACAGGCTAGACACAGGCTAGACACAGGCTAGACACAGGCTAGACACAGGCTAGACACAGGCTAGACACAGGCTAGACACAGGCTAGACACAGGCTAGACACAGGCTAGACACAGGCTAGACACAGGCTAGACACAGGCTAGACACAGGATAGACACAGGCTAGACACAGGATAGACACAGGCTAGACACAGGCTAGACACAGGCTAGACACAGGCTAGACACAGGCTAGACACAGGCTAGACACAGGCTAGACACAGGGTAGACACAGGCTAGACACAGGGTAGACACAGGCTAGACACAGGCTAGGCACAGGTTGGGCACAGGTTGGGCACAGGCTAGCCCCAAGCTAGGCACAGGCTAGGCAGGGGCTAGGCACAGGCTAGACACAGGCTAGACACAGGCAAGACACATGCTAGACACAGGCTAGACACAGGCTAGACACAGGCTAGGCACAGGCTAGGCACAGGCTAGGCACAGGCTAGGCACAGGCTAGGCACAGGCTAGGCACAGGCTAGGCACAGGCTAGGCACAGGCTAGGCACAGGCTAGGCACAGGCTAGGCACAGGCTAGGCACAGGCTAGGCACAGGCTAGGCACAGGCTAGGCACAGGCTAGGCACAGGCTAGGCACAGGCTAGGCACAGGCTAGGCACAGGCTAGGCACAGGCTAGGCACAGGCTAGGCACAGGCTAGGCACAGGCTAGGCACAGGCTAGGCACAGGCTAAGCACAGGCTAGGCACAGGCTAGGCACAGGCTAGGCACAGGCTAGGCACAGGCTAGGCATAGGCTAGGCACAGGCTAGGCATAGGCTAGGCACAGGCTACACACTGGCTGGGCACAGGCTAGACAATGGGTAGACAAAGGCTAGACACTGGCCAGGCACAGGCTAGGCACAGGCTAGACACAGGCTAGACACAGGGTAGACACAGGCTAGACACAGGCTAGACACAGGCTAGGCACAGGCTAGGCACAGGCTAGGCACAGGCTAGACACAAGCTAGACACCGTCAAGACACAGACTAGACACAGGCTAGACAGAGGCTATACACTGGCTAGACTCTGGCTATGCACAGGCTAGACAAAGGCTAGACACTGGCTAGGCACAGGCTAGGCACTGGCTAGACGCTGGCTAGGCACACGCTATCCACATGCCAGTCTCAGGCAAGGCACAGGCTAGACACAGGCTAGACACAGGCTAGACACAGGCTAGACACAGGCTAGGCACAGGTTGGGCACAGGCTAGGCATAGGCTAGGCACAGGCTAGGCAGGGGCTAGGCACAGGCTAGGCAGGGGCTAGGCACAGGCTAGGCAGGGGCTAGGCACAGGCTAGACACAGGCTAGACACAGGCAAGACACAGCTAGACACAGGCTAGACACAGGCTAGACACAGGCTAGGCACAGGCTAGACACAGGCTAGGCACAGGCTAGGCACAGGCTAGGGACAGGCTAGGCATAGGCTAGGACCAGGCACTTTGTCATAGTAAACGTAAATATACAAATACCCAAAAGACCACCAATGACTACATAAGCATTCCAGCGTCCGAGTAATACGATCTAACGCTCATACATAAGCCGATCGCGGAGCGTGGGAATGCTGAGCATGCACTTTGCAGCTCAAGTGGTCAAGCTATACATAACATATGCATGCCTTCTGCATACATATGTATATGTATATATGTAATTAAGAATACATAGATATAATTACTGTATGCGCGGGTTAGCAAAAACCCAACAGAACACATTTTGAACAGTTGAATAAAGAACCTCATAAAGAGCAGGAGCTTTTCTCTTGTTATTTAAAGTGTAAATTAAAAGAAGTCTCTTTATTATTAGAGAAGAATCTTTATTAATTTAATTCGTTTTTTTTCTAAGTTCGTTTGAACCTTAGGAGAACAAATTCTAAACTGCCTTCTAGGGCAAGCTGCATCGAACCGTGAAGCCGTCGCTGCCGGCTGGAATGCCGGCTGAGTGCTGAGTCGGCGTCTCCCACGGGCGATCAGGCTGCTTGCGCGTGCGAGTTTCGGATTTCGGCTGCAACTTTGTCGCGACGGTATCCGGCGCAACAGCGTTGTCAGCAAACTCAAGCTTGCGCGTGTTAACTTGTACTTTAGCAAAATACTAACGTCTCCTAAATATCAAACATTACATGGCGACCGTGAAAGTGTTCACGTGTGCATGAAGTTAACGATTATAATAAAAGCATGAAGTGTCCGTGACCAAAAGAAATAAAATGAATAAATTCAAACATTACAAAAGCATGAAGTGTTCGTGGCCAAAGAAATAAAAACAATAAATTCAAACATTACATGGATAAATGCATTACATACATAGAAATGCAGAAAGGACAAATCTTCTTAAAAAGCTTTTGAACATAAATGGCAGAGGAGCCACAATTCTCGAAGGCAGTACCCACTAAGCAAAGGGACTTGCCAACTCTGGAAGAGGCCCTACAGGAGAATCCAGCTAATGGACCACGCCTAGAAAAAACCGCAAAATAAACATAAAAGAAGCGGGCAAAGAATTAAGCTACTTCAGCAACGGCGACTGGTCAAGGACATGACCAAGTCGGCAAAAGACGAGGAATCCCGACAACGCTACATAGAGCGTCTTCAAGAAATAGAGGCTAAGCTTCGCAAAGGTGCGAAACAACGCAAACGGGGTGCATAAATGCCAATGCCCCAATTTGCCTAAACTTCAATCAGATGCATCCCGACAACGCTACAAAGAGCGTCTTCAAACACAGGAAATAAGTTTTGCAAAGGTGCGAAACAACGCAAAGGGGCTGCATAAATGCCAATGCCCCAATTTGCTTTAGATTTAATTTCTACCCCAAGCCGAGGCGGGAAACCGCTGCTTGGAAAATACTAAAATCTGTTAGGCTTTTTTCACTAACATTGTGGTTGGAGAAATTTTTTTTTTAATTATTGTAAACGACTATGTGAGCCAACCACATATATTAACCATTAATATTTCCACGTCTCTGGCACTGAGTATACATAAATACTCAGCTGCAAAATGTTATTTGTGTAAAATGACAACAATGAAAAAGTTCTTATTTTGACTAATATAAAAGAAAATATTAACTTCATTTTTTCGATTTTCAAGAAGAAAATATTTTTCCTTCTTTTAAGCTCCAAATAGAATATCTTATTTTTTCCTTTTTTAAAGATCCGTTTCATTGAATATAGATAAAATGGGATGGTTTAGTGATTCTAGTGAGGCAAAGGATAATACTGCCAATGTAGTAAATAATGTTAGAATAATTGATCACACAGACGATATAAATGCGTTGTGGATCCTACTATTGATAATAACAATAGTATTAGTCTTGCAATTCTTGCTTACTATTTATGTAAAACATAATAAAATCATGAAGAAAAGATACATGAGCAGGGCGAATCAATTAGACCAGATTTGAAGATAAAGAAACAATGAATAACAAATTCCATTGCAAGAATGGAATGGAGAGAAATAGCGAAATGTATAGACGAATTTCGCTATAAGTTCGACAAATCTTATAAATGCATAAATAAAGATGCAGTAATAAAAGCAGAAACGTTGAAAAACCACACAGAGATAGTAGTAAGGGAATACAATAATATAGTTACTTTAGTAAACAAGTATACAAGTAGATTCACAGCTGAGCACCTTAACAAATGTATACGCGTAATAAAATCCCTAAACACAAGATTAATTAATATCAGGAAAAGAAGACATATTCTGATTAACGTGCCAGAAAGTCAAAGTCAATTGGGGGACTTCGATACCGACCAGTTTAAAGGACTGGACGAATCTATTCAATCAAGCGACGCTGAATCCGATAGTGACATTGAAACACTAGAAGGAAGCGATCGAATTGAAAATAAGCCAGAAACAATAACAATTTCTGAAATGGCACAGACATTGACAGAATTTATCAAGCTAGCCACATCTCTGATACCAGAGTTTGATGGTAGGGACGAAAATTTACAAAGTTTTATAGATTGTCTAGGTCTATTAGACACCTTAAAAGGCACGCATGAGACAACAGCGATAAGCCTTATAAAAACTAAACTTAAAGGCCATGCAAGGAATCTTATAAGTAATGAGCAGACAATCGCTGCAATCATTACCCAACTGTCAAGTGCAGTAAAAGGAGAATCGGTAGAAGTTATATCTGCCAAACTTCTCAATCTGCAACAGAAAAATAAAACGGCCAACCAATACACCCAAGAGGTGGAGAAACTGACAAAGGCCCTTGAAGGCGCCTATATCAGTGAAGGTCTCAGCCAATCCCTTGCAAATAAATACAGCACTACCACAGCTGTAAAAGCCATGACACAAAATTGCTCCATTGATAAGGTAAAACTTATCATGCAAGCAGGCACATTCACAAACATGAATGATGCCATTTCAAAATTTGTAAACAGTTGCACAGAGATAACAGGTCAAAGCAACACTGTACTGTTTTATCGAAGAGGTGCAAATAACAATAATAGAGGAGGCCGAGGTTATAATCGTGTTAGAAATAGCAACCACAACAATTACAACCGAGGCAGCAATTACAACAATAACAATAATCATAACTTTAATAACCGTGGAGGAAGAAAAGGCCAAAGCCAAGGAAGAGGCCGAGGTAACTTCAACCAGGGCAACAATAACAACAATGTGAGAATGGCGCAAAACATGTCGGAAAACTCACAGAACCCTTTAGGAAGCAATCAATAAATGCAAAGGTTCATTCCGTCAATTACAGTCTTAATATATTCGTAACTTTTTATAATCATTCAACTGAAAATAAACTAACATTTCTCATGGATACTGGTGCAGATATCTCACTTTTAAAAATAAATTCTGATAACTTCAAAATTCAGGATGAAAAAATAATAAACATCCAAGCCATAGGCCAAGGTGTAATAAAGTCTCATGGAACAACCTCAATAGAACTTCAATCAAAAAAATATATTATTCCACATGAATTTCATTTGGTAAAATCAAATTTTTCAATACCATGTGATGGTTTATAATTAGACCCCAAAAATAAAATTCTCCAATATATGTTCCGATAACATATAGCCCTGGCAACAATACAGTTCTTCTGCCAGCCAGATCACAAGTTATTCGGAAAATAGACATTAAAAGCGTAAATGATTACATATTTGTTCCTAATCAGGAAATACATAATGGAATTTACGTTGCGAATACCATAGCAGCATCCAAACATGTATACATTCGATTTCTAAATACAAATAATTTCGACCAATTGGTCAAAGTAAACAAAATCCAATATGAAAATTTAAAAGATTATGACATTCATAACACCAATCCAGAAAATAGAAGCGAACAAGTACTTTCAAAACTAAAGAAAAATTTTCCAGAGCAATTTAAAAGTCAATTAACTGAATTATGCACAAAGTATAGTGATGTGTTCGGACTGGAAACCGAACCAATATCAACAAACAATTTCTATAAACAGACATTAAGACTTAAAGATGATGAACCCATTTATATAAAAAACTACAGAAGCCCGCATAGCTATATTGAAGAAATCCAAAAACAAGTAGGGAAATTAATAAACGACAAAATCGTAGAACCGTCTGTATCCGAGTACAACAGCCCACTCTTGTTAGTTCCGAAAAAATCATTACCGAATTCAGAACAAAAGAAATGGCGATTAGTAATTGACTATCGTCAAATCAATAAAAAACTACTTTCTGATAAATTTCCACTCCCTAGAATTGATGACATCTTAGATCAACTAGGTCGAGCTAAATACTTTTCATGCCTTGACTTGATGTCAGGTTTCCATCAAATAGAACTTGAAGAAAACTCAAGAAATATAACATCTTTTTCAACGAGCAATGGCTCATATCGCTTCACGCGATTACCATTTGGTCTTAAAATAGCACCAAATTCATTTCAGAGAATGATGACTATATCATTCTCTGGTTTGGAACCTTCTCAGGCATTCCTTTATATGGATGACTTAATGGTGATAGGATGTTCCGAAAAACACATGATTAAAAACCTAACTGATGTTTTTAATGTATGTAGGAAATATAACCTAAAATTGCATCCAGAAAAATGTTCGTTTTTCATGCATGAAGTGACATTCCTAGGTCACAAATGCACCGATAAAGGAGTATTGCCAGATGACAAGAAATTTGACGTCATCAAAAATTATCCTGTCCCTCATGATGCGGACAGCGCAAGACGATTTGTAGCATTCTGCAACTATTATCGTCGATTTATAAGAAACTTCGCCGATTATTCACGGCACATAACTAGATTATGTAAAAAGAATGTTCCTTTTGAATGGTCAAGCGAATGCCAAAACGCATTCGAATACCTTAAAGAAAAGCTTATGCACCCCACATTATTACAATATCCTGATTTTCGCAAAGAATTTTGCATTATAATAGATGCTAGTAAACAAGCTTGCGGAGCGGTTCTAACTCAGATCCGTGACGGGATTCAGCTCCCAATAGCTTATGCATCTCGTTCATTTACAAAAGGGGAAAGCAATAAGAGTACAACCGAACAAGAGCTAGCGGCAATTCATTGGGCAATTACCCATTTTAGACCATACATTTATGGCAAACATTTCACTACTAAAACGGACCACAGACCATTAACGTATCTATTTTCTATGACTAATCCCAGTTCTAAATTAACTCTCATGCGGCTAGAGCTTAAAGAATACGACTTCACAGTAGAACACCTAAAGGGAAAAGATAATTTCGTAGCAGACGCACTATCGCGTATAAATATAAAGGAACTAAAAGACATGCAAAATAAAGTCCCGAAAGTCATTACCAGGCAACAAAGTAGACAATATAAAAACTGTACAGTAACAAATAAGGAACTATTGCCTAGGCAAAGTATCCAAAATGTATCTAAGCCCAACGTATATGAAGTCATAACAAATGATGAAGTACGAAAAGTAGTGACCTTGCGAATAACTGAATCTACTTGTTTACTAAAACGAGGAAATAAAGTTATTGCAAGAATTGATGTTGACGATTTATATACCAATGGAATTCTAGACTTAGGTCAGTTCTTCCAAAGGCTTGACATGCAAGCCGGTATGCTAAAAATCAGCCAACTCAAATTGGCACCGAGCGAAGAACTCTTTGAATCCATTTCAATAAATTCTTTTAAACATATGGGCAACAAGAAATTAAAATCATTAAGAGTAGCGCTACTCCAGCCGGTGACCTTTATACAAACTGAAAAAGAGATACAATCAATATAGTATACATTTCATGACGATCCAATTCAAGGAGGTCATACAGTCATTACAAGAACGCTAGCAAAAAAAAAAGACACTATTTTTGGAAAAATATGACTCGTCATATAAAAGAGTACATACGTAGATGTCATAAATGCAAAATGTCGAAAACAACGACACATAGAAAGACCCCAAATGACTAACACAGTAACCCCAACAAATGCTTTCGATATAGTGATAGTGGATACCGTTGGTCCACTACCCAAATCAGAATCTGGCAATGAATTCATCGTCACACTAATATGTGATTTAACAAAGTATCTAGTAGCCATTCCAATTGAAAACAAAAGCGCAAATACTGTCGCGAAAGCTATATTCGAAAATTTTATACTAAAGTACGGTCCAATGAAGACGTTCATTTCGGACATGGGTACCGAGTATAAAAACAAGGTAATTTTGGATATGTGTAAATATATGAAGATTGAAAATCTTACATCAACCGCATATCATCACCAGACCTTAGGGACAATAGAACGAAGTCATAGAACATTCAATGAATACATTCGTTCATACATTTCTGCAGACAAAACTGATTGGGACGTTTGGATACAATATTTTACCTATTGTTACAACACAACACCATCAGTCATGCACGAATACTGTCCATATGAACTAGTCTTTAGAAGATTACCAAAACAGTTCGTAGATTTTAATAAAACAGATAGAATAGAACCACTATACAATGTAGAAGATTACTCTAGGGAAATAAAATTTAGATTAGAAATAGCATATAAAAGAGAATTATGTTAGAAAAAACTAAGTCTTACAGGAAACAACATTACGATAAGAAAACATCAGATTTTGAATTAAAAATAGGAGATAAAGTTACATTAAGAAACGACGCAGGTCATAAGTTAGATCCAGTATATTTAGGTCCATATACCGTAGAAACCATAGAAGATAGAGATAACATTATAATAAGAGATAAAAAACAAAAGAAACAGAAAGTACATAAGGATAGGTTAAAAATATATAATCAATGATAGATAGATATAAGCACTGTATGCGCGGGTTAGCAAAAACCCAACAGAACACACTTTGAACAGTTGAATAAAGAACCTCAAAAAGAGCAGAAGCTCTTCTCTTGTTATTTAAAGTGTACTTTAGCAAAATACTAAGGTCTCCTAAATATCAAACATTACACAGGCTAGACACAGGCTAGACACAGGCTAGACACAGGCTAGACACAGGCTAGGCACAGGCTAGACTCTAGCTATGCACAGGCTAGACACTGACTAGACACAGGCTAGACACAGGCTAGACACAGGCTAGACACAGGCTAGACACAGGCTAGACACAGGCTAGACACAGGCTAGACACAGGCTAGACTCTGGCTATGCACAGGCTAGACAAAGGCTAGACACTGGCTAGGCACAGGGTAGGCACTGGCTAGACACAGGCTAGATACAGACTAGACACAGGCTAGACACAGGCTAGACACAGGCTAGACACAGGCTAGACACAGGCTAGACACAGGCTAGACACAGGCTACACAGAGGCTATACACTGGCTAGGCACAGGCAAGGCTCTGGCTATGCACAGGCTAAGTCTTACAGGAAACAACATTACGATAAGAAAACATCAGATTTTGAATTAAAAATAGGAGATAAAGTTACATTAAGAAACGACGCAGGTCATAAGTTAGATCCAGTATATTTAGGTCCATATACCGTAGAAACCATAGAAGATAGAGATAACATTATAATAAGAGATAAAAAACAAAAGAAACAGAAAGTACATAAGGATAGGTTAAAAATATATAATCAATGATAGATAGATATAAGCACTGTATGCGCGGGTTAGCAAAAACCCAACAGAACACACTTTGAACAGTTGAATAAAGAACCTCAAAAAGAGCAGAAGCTCTTCTCTTGTTATTTAAAGTGTACTTTAGCAAAATACTAAGGTCTCCTAAATATCAAACATTACACAGGCTAGACACAGGCTAGACACAGGCTAGACACAGGCTAGACACAGGCTAGACACAGGCTAGGCACAGGCTAGACTCTAGCTATGCACAGGCTAGACACTGACTAGACACAGGCTAGACACAGGCTAGACACAGGCTAGACACAGGCTAGACACAGGCTAGACACAGGCTAGACACAGGCTAGACTCTGGCTATGCACAGGCTAGACAAAGGCTAGACACTGGCTAGGCACAGGGTAGGCACTGGCTAGACACAGGCTAGATACAGACTAGACACAGGCTAGACACAGGCTAGACACAGGCTAGACACAGGCTAGACACAGGCTAGAAACAGGCTACACAGAGGCTATACACTGGCTAGACACAGGCAAGGCTCTGGCTATGCACAGGCTAGACAAAGGCTAGACACTGGCTAGGCACAGGCTAGGCACAGGCTAGGCACTGGCTAGACACAGGCTAGACACAGGCTAGACACAGGCTAGACACAGGCTAGACACAGGCTAGACACAGGCTAGACACAGGCTAGACACAGGCTAGACACAGGCTAGACACAGGCTAGACACAGGCTAGACACAGGCTAGACACAGGCTAGATATAGGCTAGGCACAGGCTAGGCACAGGCTAGACACAGGCTAGACACAGCCTAGACAGAGGCTATACACTGGCTAGGCAAAGGCAAGATTCTGGCTATGCACAGGCTAGACAAAGGCTAGACACAGGCTAGACACAGGCTAGACACATGCTAGACACAGGCTAGACACAGGCTAGACACAGGCTAGACACAGGCTAGACACAGGCTAGACACAGGCTAAACACAGGCTAGGCACAGGCTAGACACAGGCTAGACACAGGCTAGACACAGGCTAGACACAGGCTAGACACAGGCTAGACACAGGCTAGACACAGGCTAGACACAGGCTAGACACAGGCTAGACACAGGCTAGACACAGGCTAGACACAGGCTAGACACAGGCTAAACACAGGCTAGGCACAGGCTAGGCACAGGCTAGACACAGGCTAGACAGAGGCTATACACTAGCTAGGCAAAGGCTACACTCTGGCTATGCACAGGCTAGACAAAGGCTAGACACTGGCTAGGCACAGGGTAGGCACTGGCTAGAAACAGGCTAGACACAGGCTAGACACAGGCTAGACACAGGCTAGACACAGGGTAGACACAGGCTGGACACAGGCTAGACACATGCTAGACACAGGCTAGACACAGGCTAGACAAAGGCTAGCCACAGCCTATACACAGGCTACACAGAGGCTATACACTGGCTAGGCACAGGCTAGACTTTGGGTATGCACAGGCTAGACAAAGGCTAGACACTGGCTAGGCACAGGCTAGGCACTGGCTAGACACAGGCTAGACACAGGCTAGACACAGGCTAGACATAGCCTAGACACAGGCTAGACACAGGCTAGACACAGGCTAGACACAGGCTAGACACAGGCTAGACACAGGCTAGACACAGGCTAGACACAGGCTAGACACAGGCTAGACACAGGCTAGACACATGCTAGACACAGGCTAGACACAGGCTAGACACAGGTTAGACACAGGCTAGACACAGGCTGAACACAGGCTAGACACATGCTAGACACAGGCTAGACACAGGCTAGACACAGGCTAGACACAGGCAAGACACAGGCTAGAGACAGGTTAGACACAGGCTAGACAGAGGCTAGACACAGGCTGGACACAGGCTAGACACAGGATAGACACAGGCTATACACAGGCTATACACAAGCCAGACACAGGCTAGACACAGGCTAGACACAGGCTAGACACAGGCTAAACACAGGCTAGACACAGGCTAAACACGACCTAGGCACAGGCTAGACACAGGCTAAACACGACCTAGGCACAGGCTAGACACAGGCTAGACAGAGGCTATACACTGGCTAGGCACAGGCTAGACTCTGGCTATGCACAGGCTAGACAAAGGCTAGACACTGGCTAGACACAGGCTAGACACAGGCTAGACACAGGCTAGACACAGGCTAGACACAGCCTAGACACAGGCTAGACACAGGCTAGACACAGGCTAGACACAGGCTAGACACAGACTAGACACAGGCTAGACAGAGGCTATACACTGGCTAGACTCTGGCTATGCACAGGCTAGGGAAAGGCTAGACACTGGCTAGGCACAGGCTAGGCACTGACTGACACACGCTATCCACATGCCAGTCTCAGGCAACGCACAGGCTAGACACAGGCTAAACACAGGCTAGACACAGGCTAGACACAGGCTAGACACAGGCACATTGTGACACTTTGTCATAGTAAACGTAAATATACAAATACCCAAAAGACCACCAATGACTACATAAGCATTCCAGCGTCCGAGTAATACGATCTAACGCTCATACATAAGCCGATCGCGGAGCGTGGGAATGCTGAGCATGCACTTTGCAGCTCAAGTGGTCAAGCTATACATAACATATGCATGCCTTCTGCATACATATGTATATGTATATATGTAATTAAGAATACATAGATATAATCACTGTATGCGCGGGTTAGCAAAAA
Organism: Zaprionus indianus; assembly: GCA_018904595.1. NCBI lineage: Eukaryota > Metazoa > Arthropoda > Insecta > Diptera > Drosophilidae > Zaprionus > Zaprionus indianus. The sequence continues at coordinate 64,067 of JAEIHA010001064.1, forward strand.
CCCAACAGAACACATTTTGAACAGTTGAATAAAGAACCTCATAAAGAGCAGGAGCTCTTCTCTTGTTATTTAAAGTGTAAATTAAAAGAAGTCTCTTTATTATTAGAGAAGAATCTTTATTAATTTAATTCGTTTTTTTTCTAAGATCGTTTGAACCTTAGGAGAACAAATTCTAAACAGCCTTCTAGGGCAAGCTGCATCGAACCGTGAAGCCGTCGCTGCCGGCTGGAATGCCGGCTGAGTGCTGAGTCGGCGTCTCCCACGGGCGATCAGGCTGCTTGCGCGTGCGAGTTTCGGATTTCGGCTGCAACTTTGTCGCGACGGTATCCGGCGCAACAGCGTTGTCAGCAAACTCAAGCTTGCGCGTGTTAACTTGTACTTTAGCAAAATACTAACGTCTCCTAAATATCAAACATTACATGGCGACCGTGAAAGTGTTCACGTGTGCATGAAGTTAACGATTATAATAAAAGCATGAAGTGTCCGTGACCAAAAGAAATAAAATGAATAAATTCAAACATTACAAAAGCATGAAGTGTTCGTGGCCAAAGAAATAAAAACAATAAATTCAAACATTACATGGATAAATGCATTACATACATAGAAATGCAGAAAGGACAAATCTTCTTAAAAAGCTTTTGAACATAAATGGCAGAGGAGCCACAATTCTCGAAGGCAGTACCCACTAAGCAAAGGGACTTGCCAACTCTGGAAGAGGCCCTACAGGAGAATCCAGCTAATGGACCACGCCTAGAAAAAACCGCAAAATAAACATAAAAGAAGCGGGCAAAGAATTAAGCTACTTCAGCAACGGCGACTGGTCAAGGACATGACCAAGTCGGCAAAAGACGAGGAATCCCGACAACGCTACATAGAGCGTCTTCAAGAAATAGAGGCTAAGCTTCGCAAAGGTGCGAAACAACGCAAACGGGGTGCATAAATGCCAATGCCCCAATTTGCCTAAACTTCAATCAGATGCATCCCGACAACGCTACAAAGAGCGTCTTCAAACACAGGAAATAAGTTTTACAAAGGTGCGAAACAACGCAAAGGGGCTGCATAAATGCCAATGCCCCAATTTGCTTTAGATTTAATTTCTACCCCAAGCCGAGGCGGGAAACCGCTGCTTGGAAAATACTAAAATCTGTTAGGCTTTTTTCACTAACATTGTGGTTGGAGAAATTTTTTTTTTAATTATTGTAAACGACTATGTGAGCCAACCACATATATTAACCATTAATATTTCCACGTCTCAATAATCATAACTTTAATAACCGTGGAGGAAGAAAAGGCCAAAGCCAAGGAAGAGGCCGAGGTAACTTCAACCAGGGCAACAATAACAACAATGTGAGAATGGCGCAAAACATGTCGGAAAACTCACAGAACCCTTTAGGAAGCAATCAATAAATGCAAAGGTTCATTCCGTCAATTACAGTCTTAATATATTCGTAACTTTTTATAATCATTCAACTGAAAATAAACTAACATTTCTCATAGATACTGGTGCAGATATCTCACTTTTAAAAATAAATTCTGATAACTACAAAATTCAGGATGAAAAAATAATAAACATCCAAGGCAAAGGCCAAGGTGTAATAAAGTCTCAAGGAACAACCTCAATAGAACTTCAATCAAAAAAATATATTATTCCACATGAATTTCATTTGGTAGACTCAAATTTTTCAATACCATGTGATGGAATAATAGGCATTGATTTTATAAAAAAATACAATTGTCAGCTAGATTTCAAACCAAGTGAAGACTGGTTTATAATTAGACCCCAAAATTTAAATTCTCCAATATATGTTCCGATAACATATAGCCCTGGCAACAATACAGTTCTTCTGCCAGCCAGATCACAAGTTATTCGGAAAATAGACATTAAAAGCGTAAATGATTACATATTTGTTCCTAATCAGGAAATACATAATGGAATTTACGTTGCGAATACCATAGCAGCATCCAAACATGTATACATTCGATTTCTAAATACAAATAATTTCGACCAATTGGTCAAAGTAAACAAAATCCAATATGAAAATTTAAAAGATTATGACATTCATAACACCAATCCAGAAAATAGAAGCGAACAAGTACTTTCAAAACTAAAGAAAAATTTTCCAGAGCAATTTAAAAGTCAATTAACTGAATTATGCACAAAGTATAGTGATGTGTTCGGACTGGAAACCGAACCAATATCAACAAACAATTTCTATAAACAGACATTAAGACTTAAAGATGATGAACCCATTTATATAAAAAACTACAGAAGCCCGCATAGCTATATTGAAGAAATCCAAAAACAAGTAGGGAAATTAATAAACGACAAAATCGTAGAACCGTCTGTATCCGAGTACAACAGCCCACTCTTGTTAGTTCCGAAAAAATCATTACCGAATTCAGAACAAAAGAAATGGCGATTAGTAATTGACTATCGTCAAATCAATAAAAAACTACTTTCTGATAAATTTCCACTCCCTAGAATTGATGACATCTTAGATCAACTAGGTCGAGCTAAATACTTTTCATGCCTTGACTTGATGTCAGGTTTCCATCAAATAGAACTTGAAGAAAACTCAAGAAATATAACATCTTTTTCAACGAGCAATGGCTCATATCGCTTCACGCGATTACCATTTGGTCTTAAAATAGCACCAAATTCATTTCAGAGAATGATGACTATATCATTCTCTGGTTTGGAACCTTCTCAGGCATTCCTTTATATGGATGACTTAATGGTGATAGGATGTTCCGAAAAACACATGATTAAAAACCTAACTGATGTTTTTAATGTATTTAGGAAATATAACCTAAAATTGCATCCAGAAAAATGTTCGTTTTTATGCATGAAGTGACATTCCTAGGTCACAAATGCACCGATAAAGGAGTATTGCCAGATGACAAGAAATTTGACGTCATCAAAAATTATCCTGTCCCTCATGATGCGGACAGCGCAAGGCGATTTGTAGCATTCTGCAACTATTATCGTCGATTTATAAGAAACTTCGCCGATTATTCACGGCACATAACTAGATTATGTAAAAAGAATGTTCCTTTTGAATGGTCAAGCGAATGCCAAAACGCATTCGAATACCTTAAAGAAAAGCTTATGCACCCCACATTATTACAATATCCTGATTTTCGCAAAGAATTTTGCATTATAATAGATGCTAGTAAACAAGCTTGCGGAGCGGTTCTAACTCAGAACCGTGACGGGATTCAGCTCCCAATAGCTTATGCATCTCGTTCATTTACAAAAGGGGAAAGCAATAAGAGTACAACCGAACAAGAGCTAGCGGCAATTCATTGGGCAATTACCCATTTTAGACCATACATTTATGGCAAACATTTCACTATTAAAACGGACCACAGACCATTAGCGTATCTATTTTCTATGACTAATCCCAGTTCTAAATTAACTCTCATGCGGCTAGAGCTTAAAGAATACGACTTCACAGTAGAACACCTAAAGGGAAAAGATAATTTCGTAGCAGACGCACTATCGCGTATAAATATAAAGGAACTAAAAGACATGCAAAATAAAGTCCTGAAAGTCACTACCAGGCAACAAAGTAGACAATATAAAAACTGTACAGTAACAAATAAGGAACTATTGCCTAGGCAAAGTATCCAAAGTGTATCTAAGCCCAACGTATATGAAGTCATAACAAATGATGAAGTACGAAAAGTAGTGACCTTGCGAATAACTGAATCTACTTGTTTACTAAAACGAGGAAATAAAGTTATTGCAAGAATTGATGTTGACGATTTATATACCAATGGAATTCTAGACTTAGGTCAGTTCTTCCAAAGGCTTGACATGCAAGCCGGTATGCTAAAAATCAGCCAACTCAAATTGGCACCGAGCGAAAAACTCTTTGAATCCATTTCAATAAATTCTTTTAAACATATGGGCAACAAGAAATTAAAATCATTAAGAGTAGCGCTACTCCAGCCGGTGACCTTTATACAAACTGAAAAAGAGATACAATCAATATAGTATACATTTCATGACGATCCAATTCAAGGAGGTCATACAGTCATTACAAGAACGCTAGCAAAAAAAAAAAGACACTATTTTTGGAAAAATATGACTCGTCATATAAAAGAGTACATACGTAGATGTCATAAATGCAAAATGTCGAAAACAACGACACATAGAAAGACCCCAAATGACTAACACAGTAACCCCAACAAATGCTTTCGATATAGTGATAGTGGATACCGTTGGTCCACTACCCAAATCAGAATCTGGCAATGAATTCATCGTCACACTAATATGTGATTTAACAAAGTATCTAGTAGCCATTCCAATTGAAAACAAAAGCGCAAATACTGTCGCGAAAGCTATATTCGAAAATTTTATACTAAAGTACGGTCCAATGAAGACGTTCATTTCGGACATGGGTACCGAGTATAAAAACAAGGTAATTTTGGATATGTGTAAATATATGAAGATTGAAAATCTTACATCAACTGCATATCATCACCAGACCTTAGGGACAATAGAACGAAGTCATAGAACATTCAATGAATACATTTGTTCATACATTTCTGCAGACAAAACTGATTGGGACGTTTGGATACAATATTTTACCTATTGTTTCAAAACAACACCATCAGTCATGCACGAATACTGTCCATATGAACTAGTCTTTAGAAGATTACCAAGACAGTTCGTAGATTTTAATAAAACAGATAGAATAGAACCACTATACAATGTAGAAGATTACTCTAAGGAAATAAAATTTAGATTAGAAATAGCATATAAAAGACCTAGAATTATGTTAGAAAAAACTAAGTCTTATAGAAAACAACATTACGATAAGAAAACATCAGATTTTGAATTAAAAATAGGAGATAAAGTTACATTAAGAAACGAAGCAGGTCATAAGTTAGATCCAGTATATTTAGGTCCATATACCGTAGAAACCATAGAAGATAGAGATAACATTATAATAAGAGATAAAAAACAAAAGAAACAGAAAGTACATAAGGATAGGTTAAAAATATATAATCAATGATAGATAGATATAAGCACTGTATGCGCGGGTTAGCAAAAACCCAACAGAACACATTTTGAACAGTTGAATAAAGAACCTCATAAAGAGCAGAAGCTCTTCTCTTGTTATTTAAAGTGTACTTTAGCAAAATACTAACGTCTCCTAAATATCAAACATTACACAGGCTAGACACAGGCTAGACACAGGCTAGGCACAAGCTAGGCACAGGCTAGACACAGGCTAGACACAGGCTAGACACAGGCTAGGCACAAGCTAGGTACAGGCTAGACACAGGCTAGACACACGCTAGAAACAGGCTAGACACAGGCTTGACACAGGCTAGACACAGGCTAGACACAGGCTAAACACAGGCTAGACACAGGCTAGACACAGGCTAGACACAGGCTAGACACAGGCTAGACACAGGCTAGACACAGGCTAGACACAGGCTAGACACAGGCTAGACACACGCTAGACACAGGCTAGACTCTGGTTATGCACAGGCTAGACAAAGGCTAGACACTGGCTAGACACAGGCTAGGCACAAGCTAGGCACAGGCTAGGAAAAGGCTAGGCACAGGCTAGACACAGGCTAGACACCGTCAAGACACAGACTAGATACAGGCTAGACAGAGGCTATACACTGGCTAGACTCTGGCTATGCACAGGCTAGACAAAGGCTAGACACTGGCTAGGCACAGGTTAGGCACTGGGTAGACACAGGCTAGACACAGGCTAGACACAGGCTAGACACAGGCTAGACACAGGCTAGACACAGGCTAGACACAGGCTAGACACAGGCTAGACACAGGCAAGACATAGGCTAGTCACAGGCTAGACAGAGGCTAGACAAAGGCTTTACACTGGCTATGCACAGGGTAGACTTTGGCTAGGCACAGGCTAGACACAGGCTATGCACATAGAATTATGTTAGAAAAAACTAAGTCTTATAGGAAACAACATTACGATAAGAAAACATCAGATTTTGAATTAAAAATAGGAGATAAAGTTACATTAAGAAACGAAGCAGGTCATAAGTTAGATCCAGTATATTTAGGTCCATATACCGTAGAAACCATAGAAGATAGAGATAACATTATAATTAGAGATAAAAAACAAAAAAAACAGAAAGTACATAAGGATAGGTTAAAAATATATAATCAATGATAGATAGATATAAGCACTGTATGCGCGGGTTAGCAAAAACCCAACAGAACACACTTTGAATAGTTGAATAAAGAACCTCAAAAAGAGCAGAAGCTCTTCTCTTGTTATTAAAAGTGTACTTTAGCAAAATACTAACGTCTCCTAAATATCAAACATTACACAGGCTAGACACAGGCTAGACACAGGCTAGGCACAAGCTAGGCACAGGCTAGACACAGGCTAGACAGAGGCTATACACTGGCTAGGCACAGGCTAGACACAGGCTAGACACACGCTAGAAACAGGCTAGACACAGGCTAGACACAGGCTAGACACAGGCTAAACACAGGCTAGACACAGGCTAGACACAGGCTAGGCACAAGCTAGGCACAGGCTAGACACAGGCTAGACACAGGCTAGACACAGGCTAGACACAGGCTAGACACAGGCTAGACATAGGCTAGACACAGGCTAGACACAGACTAGACACAGACTAGACACAGACTAGACACAGGCTAGACAGAGGCTAGACACAGGCTAGACTCTGGCTATGCACAGGCTAGAAAATGGCTAGGCAAAGGCTAGGCACAGGCTAGACACTGGCTAGACACAGGCAAGACACAGGCTAGTCACAGGCTAGACACTGGCTGTGCACAGGCTAGACACTGGCTAGGCACAGGCTAGACACTGGCTATGCACAGGCTAGACACTGGCTAGGCACAGGCTTGACACAGGCTAGACACAGGCTAGACACAGGCTAGACACAGGCTAGACACATGCTAGACACAGGCTAGACACAGGCTAGACACAGGCTAGACACAGGCTAGACACAGGCTAGACACAGGCTAGACACAGGCTAGACACAGGCTAGACAGAGGCTATACACTGGCTAGGCACAGGCTAGACTCTGGTTATGCACAGGCTAGACAAAGGCTAGACACTGGCTAGACACAGGCTAGGCACAAGCTAGGCACAGGCTAGGAAAAGGCTAGGCACAGGCTAGACACAGGCTAGACACCGTCAAGACACAGACTAGATACAGGCTAGACAGAGGCTATACACTGGCTAGACTCTGGCTATGCACAGGCTAGACAAAGGCTAGACACTGACTATGCAAAGGCTAGACACTGGCTAGGCACAGGCTAGGAACTGGCTAGACACTGGCTAGGCACACGCTACGCACATGCCAGTCTCAGGCTAGACACAGGCTAGACACAGGCTAGACACAGGCTAGACACAGGCTAGACACATGCTAGACACAGGCTAGACACATGCTAGACACAGGCTAGACACAGGCCAGACACAGGCTAGACACAGGCTAGACACAGGCTAGACACAGGCTAGACACAGGCTAGACACAGGCTAAACACAGGCTAGGCACAGGCTAGACAGAGGCTATACACTGGCTAGGCACAGGCTCTGGCTATGCACAGGCTTGACAAAGGCTAAACACTGGCTAGGCACAGGTTAGGCACTGGGTAGACACAGGCTAGACACAGGCTAGACACAGGCTAGACACAGGCTAGACACAGGCTAGACACAGGCTAGACACAGGCTAGACACAGGCTAGACACAGGCTAGACACAGGCTAGACCACACAGGCTAGACACAGGCTAGACACAGGCTAGACACAGGCTAGACACAGGCTAGACACAGGCTAGACACAGGCTAGACACAGGCTAGACACAGGCTAGACACAGGCTAGACACAGGCTAGACACAGGCTAGACACAGGCTAGACACATGCTAGACACAGGCTAGACACAGGCTAGACACAGGCAAGACATAGGCTAGTTACAGGCTAGACAGAGGCTAGACAAAGGCTTTACACTGGCTATGCACAGGGTAGACTTTGGCTAGACACAGGCTAGACACAGGCTAGACACAGGCTAGACACAGGCTAGACACAGGCTAGACACAGGCTAGACACAGGCTAGACACAGGCTAGACACAGGCTAGACACAGGCTAGACACAGGCTAGACACAGGCTAGACACAGGCTAGACACAGGCTAGACACAGGCTAGACACAGGCTAGACACAGGCTAGAAACAGGCTAGACACAGGCTAGACACAGGCTAGGCACAAGCTAGGCACAAGCTAGGCACAGGCTAGACACAGGCTAGACACAGGCTAGAAACAGGCTAGACACAGGCTAGACACAGGCTAGACACAGGCTAGACACAGGCTAGACACAAGCTAAAGACAGGCTAGACACAGGCTAGACACAGGCTAGACACAGGCTAGACACAGGCTAGACACAGGCTAGACACAGGTTAGACACAGGTTAGACACATGCTAGACACAGGCTAGACACAGGCTAAACACAGGTTAGACACAGGCTAAACACAGGCTAGACACAGGCTAGACACAGGTTAGACATAGGCTAGACACAGGTTAGACACAGGCTAGACACAGGCTAGACACAGGCTAGACACAGGCTAGTCACAGGTAAGACACAGGCTAGACACAGGCTAGACACAGGCTAGACACAGGCTAGACACAGACTAGACACAGACTAGACACAGGCTAGACAAAGGCTAGACACTGGCTAGGCACAGGCTAGGCACTGTCTAGACACAGGCTAGACACAGGCTAGACACAGGCTAGAAACAGGCTAGACACAGGCTAGACACAGGCTAGACACAGGCTAGACACAGGCTAGACACAGGCTAGACACAGGTTAGACACAGGCTAGACACAGGCTAGACACAGGCTAGACACAGGCTAGACACAGGCTAGACACAGGTTAGACACAGGCTAGACATAGGCTAGACACAGGCTAGAAACAGGCTAGACACAGGCTAGACACAGGCTAGACACAGGCTAGACACAGGCTAGACACAGGCTAGACACAGGTTAGACACAGGCTAGACACAGGCTAGACACAGGCTAGACACAGCCTAGACACAGGCAAGACACAGGCTAGACACAGGTTAGACACATGCTAGACACAGGCTAGACACAGGCTAAACACAGGTTAGACACAGGCTAAACACAGGCTAGACACAGGCTAGACACAGGTTAGACATAGGCTAGACACAGGTTAGACACAGGCTAGACACAGGCTAGACACAGGCTAGACACAGGCTAGGCACAAGCTAGGCACAGGCTAGACACAGGCTAGACACAGGCTAGAAACAGGCTAGACACAGGCTAGACACATGCTAGACACAGGCTAGACACAGGCTAGACACAGGCTAGACACAGGCTAGACACAGGCAAGACATAGGCTAGTCACAGGCTAGACAGAGGCTAGACAAAAGCTTTACACTGGCTATGCACAGGGTAGACTTTGGCTAGGCACAGGCTAGACACAGGCTATGCACATAGAATTATGTTAGAAAAAACTAAGTCTTATAGGAAACAACATTACGATAAGAAAACATCAGATTTTGAATTAAAAATAGGAGATAAAGTTACATTAAGAAACGAAGCAGGTCATAAGTTAGATCCAGTATATTTAGGTCCATATACCGTAGAAACCATAGAAGATAGAGATAACATTATAATAAGAGATAAAAAACAAAAGAAACAGAAAGTACATAAGGATAGGTTAAAAATATATAATCAATGATAGATAGATATAAGCACTGTATGCGCGGGTTAGCAAAAACCCAACAGAACACACTTTGAACAGTTGAATAAAGAACCTCATAAAGAGCAGAAGCTCTTCTCTTGTTTTTTAAAGTGTACTTTAGCAAAATACTAACGTCTCCTAAATATCAAACATTACACAGGCTAGACACAGGCTAGACACAGGCTAGGCACAAGCTAGGCACAGGCTAGACACAGGCTAGACAGACGCTATACACTGGCTAGGCACAGGCTAGACACAGGCTAGACACACGCTAGAAACAGGCTAGACACAGGCTAGACACAGGCTAGACACAGGCTAGACATAGGCTAGACACAGGCTAAACACAGGCTAGACACAGGCTAGACACAGGCTAGGCACAAGCTAGGCACAGGCTAGACACAGGCTAGACACAGGCTAGACACAGGCTAGACACAGGCTAGACACAGGCATAGGCTAGACACAGACTAGACACAGACTAGACACAGGCTAGACAGAGGCTAGACACAGGCTAGACTCTGGCTATGCACAGGCTAGAAAATGGCTAGGCAAAGGCTAGACACTGGCTAGGCACAGGCTAGACACTGGCTAGGCACAGGCTAGACACAGGCTAGACACACGCTAGACACTGGCTAGGCACAGGCAAGACACAGGCTAGTCACAGGCTAGACACTGGCTGTGCACAGGCTAGACACTGGCTAGGCACAGGCTAGACACTGGCTAGGCACAGGCTAGACACTGGCTAGGCACAGGCTAGACACAGGCTAGACACAGGTTAGACACAGGCTAGACACAGGCTAGACACATGCTAGACACAGGCCAGACACAGGCTAGACACAGGCTAGACACAGGCTAGACACAGGCTAGACACAGGCTAGACACAGGCTAGACACAGGCTAGACACAGGCTAGACACAGGCTAGACACAGGCTAGACAGAGGCTATACACAGGCTAGACAGAGGCTATACACTGGCTAGGCACAGGCTAGACTCTGGTTATGCACAGGCTAGACAAAGGCTAGACACTGGCTAGACACAGGCTAGGCACAAGCTAGGCACAGGCTAGGAAAAGGCTAGGCACAGGCTAGACACAGGCTAGACACCGTCAAGACACAGACTAGATACAGGCTAGACAGAGGCTATACACTGGCTAGACTCTGGCTATGCACAGGCTAGACAAAGGCTAGACACTGGCTATGCAAAGGCTAGACACTGGCTAGGCACAGGCTAGGCACTGGCTAGACACTGGCTAGGCACACGCTACGCACATGCCAGTCTCAGGCTAGACACAGGCTAGACACAGGCTAGACACAGGCTAGACACAGGCTAGACACAGGCTAGACACAGGCTAGACACAGGCTAGACACAGGCTAGACACAGGCTAGACACATGCTAGACACAGGCTAGACACAGGCTAGACACAGGCTAGACACAGGCTAGACAGAGGCTATACACTGGCTAGGCACAGGCTCTGGCTATGCACAGGCTTGACAAAGGCTAAACACTGGCTAGGCACAGGTTAGGCACTGGGTAGACACAGGCTAGACACAGGCTAGACACAGGCTAGACACAGGCTAGACACAGGCTAGACACAGGCTAGACACAGGCTAGACACAGGCTAGACACAGGCTAGACACAGGCTAGACACAGGCTAGACACAGGCTAGACACAGGCTAGACACAGGCTAGACACAGGCTAGACACAGGCTAGACACAGGCTAGACACAGGCTGGACACAGGCTAGACACAGGCTAGACACAGGCTAGACACAGGCTAGACACAGGCTAGACACAGGCTAGACACAGGCTAGACACAGGCTAGAAACAGGCTAGACACAGGCTAGACACAGGCTAGACACAGGCTAGAAACAGGCTAGACACAGGCTAGACACAGGCTAGACACAGGCTAGACACAGGCTAGGCACAAGCTAGGCACAGGCTAGACACAGGCTAGACACAGGCTAGAAACAGGCTAGACACAGGCTAGACACAGGCTAGACACAGGCTAGACACAGGCTAAACACAGGCTAGACACAGGCTAGGCACAGGCTAGGCACTGTCTAGACACAGGCTAGACACAAGCTAAAGACAGGCTAGACACAGGCTAGACACAGGCTAGACACAGGTTAGACACAGGCTAGACACAGGCTAGACACAGGCTAGACACAGGTTAGACACAGGCTAGACATAGGCTAGACACAGGCTAGAAACAGGCTAGAAACAGGCTAGACACAGGCTAGACACAGGCTAGACACAGGCTAGACACAGGCTAGACACAGGTTAGACACAGGCTAGACACAGGCTAGACACAGGCTAGACACAGGCTAGACACAGGCAAGACACAGGCTAGACACAGGTTAGACACATGCTAGACACAGGCTAGACACAGGCTAAACACAGGTTAGACACAGGCTAAACACAGGCTAGACACAGGCTAGACACAGGTTAGACATAGGCTAGACACAGGTTAGACACAGGCTAGACACAGGCTAGACACAGGTTAGACACAGGCTAGTCACAGGTTAGACACAGGCTAGACACAGGCTAGACACAGGCTAGACACAGGCTAGACACAGACTAGACACAGACTAGACACAGGCTAGACAAAGGCTAGACACTGGCTAGGCACAGGCTAGGCACTGTCTAGACACAGGCTAGACACAGGCTAGACACAGGCTAGACACAGACTAGACACAGACTAGACACAGGCTAGACAGAGGCTATACACTGGCTAGACTCTGGCTATGCACGGGCTAGAAAATGGCTAGGCAAAGGCTAGGCACAGGCTAGACACAGGCTAGAAACAGGCAAGACACAGGCTAGTCACAGGCTAGACACTGGCTGTGCACAGGCTAGACACTGGCTGTGCACAGGCTAGACACTGGCTAGGCACAGGCTAGACACTGGCTATGTACAGGCTAGACACTGGCTAGGCACAGGCTAGACACAGGCTAGACACAGGCTAGACACAGGCTAGAAACAGGCTAGACACAGGCTAAACACAGGCTGGGCACAGGCTAGACACAGGTTAGACAGAGGCTATACACTGGCTAGGCACAGGCTAGACTCTGGCTATGCACAGGCTAGGCAAAGGCTAGACACTGGCTAGACACAGGCTAGGCACAAGCTAGGCACAGGCTAGGCACAGGCTAGGCACAGGCTAGACACAGGCTAGACACCGTCAAGACACAGACTAGATACAGGCTAGACAGAGGCTATACACTGGCTAGACTCTGGCTATGCACAGGCTAGACAAAGGCTAGACACTGGCTAGGCACAGGCTAGGCACTGGCTAGACACTGGCTAGGCACACGCTATGCACATGCCAGTCTCAGGTAAGACACAGGCTAGACACAGGCTAGACACAGGCTAGGCAGAGGCTAGACACAGGCTAGACACAGGCTAGACACAGGCTAGGCACAAGCTAGGCACAGGCTAGGCACAGGCTAGGCACAGGCTAGGCACAGGCTAGGCTTAGGCTAGACACAGGCTAGACACAGGCTAGACACAGGCTAGACACAGGCTAGACACATGCTAGACACAGGCTACACAAAGGCTAGACACAGGCTAGACACAGGCTAGACACAGGCTAGACACAGGCTAGACACAGGATAGACACAGGCTAGACACAGGCTAGACACAGGCTAGACACAGGCTAGACACAGGCTAGACACAGGCTAGACACAGGCTAGACATAGGCTAGACACTGGCTAGGCACAGGCTAGACACTGGCTATGCACAGGCTAGACACTGGCTAGGCACAGGCTAGACACAGGCTAGACACCGTCAAGACACAGGCTAGACACAGGCTAAACACAGGCTAGACACAGGCTAGACACAGGCTAGACACAGGCTAGACACAGGCTAGACACAGGCTAGACACAGGCTAGACACAGGCTAGACACAGGCTAGACACAAGCTAGGCACAGGCTAGACACAGGCTAGACACAGGCTAGACACATTCTAGGCACAAGCTAGGCACAGGCTAGACACAGGCTTGAAACAGGCTAGACACAGGCTAGACACAGGCTAGACACAGGCTAGACACAGGCTAAACACAGGCTAGACACAGGCTAGACACAGGGTAGACACAGGCTAGACACAGGCTAGGCACAGGCTAGACACAGGCTAGACACAGGCTAGGCACAAGCTAGGCACAGGCTAGACACAGGCTAGACACAGGCTTGAAACAGGCTAGACACAGGCTAGACACAGGCTAGACACAGGCTAGACACAGGCTAGACACAGGCTAGACACAGGCTAAACACAGGCTAGACACAGGCTAGACACAGGGTAGGCACAAGCTAGGCACAGGCTAGACACAGGCTAGACACAGGCTAGACACAGACTAGACACAGACTAGACACAGGCTAGACAGAGGCTATACACTGGCTAGACTCTGCCTATGCACAGGCTAGAAAATGGCTAGGCAAAGGCTAGGCACAGGCTAGACACTGGCTGGACACAGGCAAGACACAGGCTAGTCACTGGCTAGACACAGGCTAGACACAGGCTAGACACAGGCTAGACACAGACTAGACACAGACAAGACACAGGCTAGACAGAGGCTATACACTGGCTAGACTCTGACTATGCACAGGCTAGAAAATGGCTAGGCAAAGGCTAGGCACAGGCTAGACACAGGCTAGACACAGGCAAGACACAGGCTAGTCACAGGCTAGACACTGGCTGTGCACAGGCTAGACACTGGCTGTGCACAGGCTAGACACTGGCTAGGCACAGGCTAGACACTGGCTAGGCACAGGCTAGACACAGGCTAGACACAGGCTAGACACAGGCTAGAAACAGGCTAGACACAGGCTAGACACAGGCTAAACACAGGCTAGGCACAGGCTAGACACAGGTTAGACAGAGGCTATACACTGGCTAGGCACAGGCTAGACTCTGGGTATGCACAGGCTAGGCAAAGGCTAGACACTGGCTAGACACAGGCTAGGCACAAGCTAGGCACAGGCTTGGCACAGGCTAGGCACAGGCTAGACACAGGCTAGACACAGGCTAGACACCGTCAAGACACAGACTAGATACCGGCTAGACAGAGGCTATACACTGGCTAGACTCTGGCTATGCACAGGCTAGACAAAGGCTAGACACTGGCTAGGCACAGGCTAGGCACTGGCTAGACACTGGCTAGGCACACGCTATGCACATGCCAGTCTCAGGTAAGACACAGGCTAGACACAGGCTAGACACAGGCTAGACACAGGCTAGACACAGGCTAGACACAGGCTAAACACAGGCTAGACACAGGCTAGACACAGGCTAGACACAGGCTAGACACAGGATAGACACAGGCTTGACACAGGCTAGACACAGGCTAGACACAGGATAGACACAGGCTAGACACAGGCTAGACACAGGCTAGAAACAGGCTAGACACATTCTAGACACTGGCTAGACACAGGCTAGACTCTGGCTATTCACAGGTTAAACAAAGGCTAGACACAGGCTAGACACAGGCTAGACACAGGCTTGACACAGATTAGACACAGGCTAGACACAGGCTAGACACAGGCTAGACACAGGCTAGACACAGGCTAGACACAGGCTAGACACAGGCTAGACACAGGCTAGACACAGGCTAGACACAGGCTAGACACAGGCTAGACACTGGCTAGGCACAGGCTAGGCACAGGCTAGACACAGGCTAGACAGAGGCTATACACTGGCTAGGCACAGGCTAGACTCTGGTTATGCACAGGCTAGACAAAGGCTAGACACTGGCTAAACACAGGCTAGGCACAAGCTAGGCACAGGCTAGGAAAAGGCTAGGCACAGGCTAGACACAGGCTAGACACCGTCAAGACACAGACTAGATACAGGCTAGACAGAGGCTATACACTGGCTAGACTCTGGCTATGCACAGGCTAGACAAAGGCTAGACACAGGCTAGGCAAAGGCTAGACACTGGCTAGGCACAGGCTAGGCACTGGCTAGACACTGGCTAGGCACACCCTATGCACATGCCAGTCTCAGGCTAGACACAGGCTAGACACAGGCTAGACACAGGCTAGACACAGGCTAGACACAGGCTAGACACAGGCTAGACACAGGCTAGACACAGGCTAGACACAGGCTAGACACATGCTAGACACAGGCTAGACACAGGCTAGACACAGGCTAAACACAGGCTAGGCACAGGCTAGACAGAGGCTATACACTGGCTAGGCACAGGCTCTGGCTATGCACAGGCTTGACAAAGGCTAAACACTGGCTAGGCACAGGTTAGGCACTGGGTAGACACAGGCTAGACACAGGCTAGACACTGGCTATGCACAGGCTAGACACTGGCTAGGCACAGGCTAGACACAGGCTAGACACAGGCTAGACACAGGCTAGACACAGGCTAGACACATGCTAGACACAGGCTAGACACAGGCTAGACACAGGCTAGACACAGGCTAGACACAGGCTAGACACAGGCTAGACACAGGCTAAACACAGGCTAGGCACAGGCTAGACAGAGGCTATACACTGGCTAGGCACAGGCTCTGGCTATGCACAGGCTTGACAAAGGCTAAACACTGGCTAGGCACAGGTTAGGCACTGGGTAGACACAGGCTAGACACAGGCTAGACACAGGCTAGACACAGGCTAGACACAGGCTAGACACAGACTAGACACAGGCAAGACACAGGCTAGACACAGTCTAGACACAGGCTAGACACAGGCTAGACACATGCTAGACACAGGCTAGACACAGGCTAGACACAGGCTAGACACAGGCTAGACACAGGCAAGACATAGGCTAGTCACAGGCTAGACAGAGGCTAGACAAAGGCTTTACACTGGCTATGCACAGGGTAGACTTTGGCTAGGCACAGGCTAGACACAGGCTATGCACATGCCAGTCACAGGCTAGAAACTGGCTAAACACAGGCTAGACACAGGCTAGATACAGGCTAGACACAGGCTAGACACAGGCTAGACACAGGCTAGACACAGGCTAGACACAGGCTAGACACAGGCTAGACACAGGCTAGACACAGGCTAGACACAGGCTAGAAACAGGCTAGACACAGGCTAGACACAGGCTAGACACAGGCTAGACACAGGCTATACACTGGCTAGGCACAGGCTAGACTCTGGTTATGCACAGGCTAGACAAAGGCTAGACACTGGCTAGACACAGCCTAGGCACAAGCTAGGCACAAGCTAGGAAAAGGCTAGGCACAGGCTAGACACAGGCTAGACACAGGCTAGACACCGTCAAGACACAGACTAGATACAGGCTAGACAGAGGCTATACACTGGCTAGACTCTGGCTATGCACAGGCTAGACAAAGGCTAGACACAGGCTAGGCAAAGGCTAGACACTGGCTAGGCACAGGCTAGGCACTGGCTAGACACTGGCTAGGCACACCCTATGCACATGCCAGTCTCAGGCTAGACACAGGCTAGACACAGGCTAGACACAGGCTAGACACAGGCTAGACACAGGCTAGACACAGGCTAGACACAGGCTAGACACAGGCTAGACACAGGCTAGACACAGGCTAGACACATGCTAGACACAGGCTAGACACAGGCTAGACACAGGCTAGACACAGGCTAGACACAGGCTAGACACAGAGTAGACACAGGCTAAACACAGGCTAGGCACAGGCTAGACAGAGGCTATACACTGGCTAGGCACAGGCTCTGGCTATGCACAGGCTTGACAAAGGCTAAACACTGGCTAGGCACAGGTTAGGCACTGGGTAGACACAGGCTAGAAACAGGCTAGACACTGGCTATGCACAGGCTAGACACTGGCTAGGCACAGGCTAGACACAGGCTAGACACAGGCTAGACACAGGCTAGACACAGGCTAGACACATGCTAGACACATGCTAGACACAGGCTAGACACAGGCTAGACACAGGCTAGACACAGGCTAGACACAGGCTAGACACAGGCTAAACACAGGCTAGGCACAGGCTAGACAGAGGCTATACACTGGCTAGGCACAGGCTCTGGCTATGCACAGGCTAGACACAGGCTAGACACATGCTAGACACAGGCTAGACACAGGCTAGACACAGGCTAGACACAGGCTAGACACAGGCTAGACACAGGCTAGACACAGACTAGACACAGACAAGACACAGGCTAGACAGAGGCTATACACTGGCTAGACTCTGGCTATGCACAGGCTAGAAAATGGCTAGGCAATGGCTAGGCACAGGCTAGACACAGGCTAGGCACAGGTTAGGCACTGGGTAGACACAGGCTAGACACAGGCTAGACACTGGCTATGCACAGGCTAGACACTGGCTAGGCACAGGCTAGACACAGGCTAGACACAGGCTAGACACAGGCTAGACACAGGCTAGACACAGGCTAGACACATGCTAGACACAGGCTAGACACAGGCTAGACACAGGCTAGACACAGGCTAGACACAGGCTAGACACAGGCTAAACACAGGCTAGGCACAGGCTAGACAGAGGCTATACACTGGCTAGGCACAGGCTCTGGCTATGCACAGGCTAGACACAGGCTAGACACATGCTAGACACAGGCTAGACACAGGCTAGACACAGGCTAGACACAGGCTAGACACAGGCTAGACACAGACTAGACACAGACAAGACACAGGCTAGACAGAGGCTATACACTGGCTAGACTCTGGCTATGCACAGGCTAGAAAATGGCTAGGCAAAGGCTAGGCACAGGCTAGACACAGGCTAGACACAGGCAAGACACAGGCTAGTCACAGGCTAGACACTGGCTGTGCACAGGCTAGACACTGGCTGTGCACAGGCTAGACACTGGCTAGGCACAGGCTAGACTCTGGCTATGCAAAGGCTAGGCAAAGGCTAGACACTGGCTAGACACAGGCTAGGCACAAGCTAGGCACAGGCTAGGCACAGGCTAGGCACAGGCTAGACACAGGCTAGACACAGGCTAGACACCGTCAAGACACAGACTATATACAGGCTAGACAGAGGCTATACACTGGCTAGACTCTGGCTATGCACAGGCTAGACAAAGGCTAGACACTGGCTAGGCACAGGCTAGGCACTGGCTAGACACTGGCTAGGCACACGCTATGCACATGCCAGTCTCAGGTAAGACACAGGCTAGACACAGGCTAGACACAGGCTAGACACAGGCTAGACACAGGCTAGACACAGGCTAGACACAGGCTAGACACAGGCTAGACACAGGCTAGACACAGGCTAGACACAGGCTAGACACAGGCTAGACACAGGCTAGACACACACAGGCCAGACACAGGCTAGACACAGGCTAGACACAGGCTAGACACAGGCTAGACACAGGCTAGACACAGGCTAGACACAGGCTAGACACAGGCTAGACACAGGCTAGACACAGGCTAGACAAAGGCTAGACACAGGCTAGACACAGGCTAGACACAGGCTAGACACAGGCTAGACACAGGCTAGACACAGGCTAGACACAGGCTACACACAGGCTAGACACAGGCTAGACACCGTCAAGACACAGGCTAGACACCGTCAAGACACAGACTAGATACAGGCTAGACAGAGGCTATACACTGGCTAGACTCTGGCTATGCACAGGCTAGACAAAGGCTAGACACAGGCTAGGCAAAAGCTAGACACTGGCTAGGCACAGGCTAGGCACTGGCTAGACACTGGCTAAGCACACGCTATGCACATGCCAGTCTCAGGCTAGACACAGGCTGGACACAGGCTAGACACAGGCTAGACACAGGCTAGACACAGGCTAGACACAGGCTAGACACAGGCTAGACACATGCTAGACACAGGCTAGACACAGGCTAGACACAGGCTAGACACAGGCTAGACACAGGCTAGACACAGGCTAAACACAGGCTAAACACAGGCTAGGCACAGGCTAGACAGAGGCTATACACTGGCTAGGCACAGGCTCTGGCTATGCACAGGCTTGACAAAGGCTAAACACTGGCTAGGCACAGGCTAGGCACTGGGTAGACACAGGCTAGACACAGGCTAGACACAGGCTAGACAAAGGCTAGACACAGGCTAGACACAGGCTAGACACATGCTAGACACAGGCTAGACACAGGCTAGACACAGGCTAGACACAGGCTAGACACAGGCAAGACATAGGCTAGTCACAGGCTAGACAGAGGCTAGACAAAGGCTTTACACTGGCTTTGCACAGGCTAGACACAGGCTATGCACATGCCAGTCACAGGCTAGACACTGGCTAAACACAGGCTAGACACAGGCTAGATACAGGCTAGACACAGGCTAGACACAGGCTAGACACAGGCTAGATACAGGCTAGACACAGGCTAGACACAGGCTAGACACAGGCTAGACACAGGCTAGACACAGGCTAGACACAGGCTAGACACAGGCTAGACACAGACTAGACACAGGCTAGACACAGGCTAGTAACAGGATAGACATAGGCTAGACACAGGCTAGGCACAAGCTAGGCACAGGCTAGACACAGGCTAGGCACAGGCTAGACACAGGCTAGACACAGGCTAGACACAGGCTAGACACAGGCTAGACACCGTCAAGACACAGACTAGATACAGGCTAGACAGAGGCTATACACTGGCTAGACTCTGGCTATGCACAGGCTAGACAAAGGCTAGACACAGGCTAGACACAGGCTAGACACAGGCTAGGCACAAGCTAGGCACAGGCTAGACACAGGCTAGACACAGGCTAGAAACAGGCTAGACACAGGCTAGACACAGGCTAGACACAGGCTAGACACAGGCTAAACACAGGCTAGACACAGGCTAGACACAGGGTAGGCACAAGCTAGGCACAGGCTAGACACAGACTAGACACAGGCTAGACACAGACTAGACACAGACTAGACACAGGCTAGACAGAGGCTATACACTGGCTAGTTTCTGGCTATGCACAGGCTAGAAAATGGCTAGGCAAAGGCTAGGCACAGGCTAGACACTGGCTAGACACAGGCAAGACAAAGGCTAGTCACAGGTTAGACACTGGCTGTGCACAGGCTAGACACTGGCTGTTCACAGGCTAGACACAGGCTAGAAACAGGCTAGACACAGGCTAAACACAGGCTAGGCACAGGCTAGACACAGGTTAGACAGAGGCTATACACTGGCTTGACAAAGGCTAAACACTGGCTAGGCACAGGTTAGGCACTGGTTAGACACAGGCTAGACACAGGCTAGACACAGACTAGACACAGTCTAGACACAGGCTAGACACAGGCTAGACACAGGCTAGACACAGGCTAGACACAGGCTAGACACAGGCTAGACAGAGGCTAGACACAGGCTAGACAGAGGCTAGACACAGGCTAGACACAGGCTAGAAACAGGCTAGACACAGGCTAGACACAGGCTAGGCACAAGCTAGGCACAGGCTAGACACAGGCTAGACACAAGCTAGACACAGGCTAAGCACAAGCTAGGCACAGGCTAGACACAGGCTAGACACAGGCTAGACACAGGCTAGACACAGGCTAGACACAAGCTAGACACAGGCTAGACACAGGCTAGACACAGGCTAGACACAGGCTAGACACAGGCTAAGACACAGGCTATACACAGGCTAGACACAGGCTAGACACAGGCTAGACACAGGCTAGGCACAGACTAGACACAAACTAGACACAGGCTAGACAGAGGCTATACACTGGCTAGACTCTGGCTATGCACAGGCTAGAAAATGGCTAGGCAAGGGCTAGACACAGGCTAGACACAGGCAAGACACAGGCTAGTCACAGGCTAGACACTGGCTGTGCACAGGCTAGACACTGGCTGTGCACAGGCTAGACACTGGCTAGGCACAGGCTAGACACTGGCTAGGCACAGGCTAGACACTGGCTATGCACAGGCTAGACACTGGCTAGGCACAGGCTAGACACAGGCTAGACACTGGCTAGGCACAGGCTAGACACAGGCTAGACACAGGCTAGACACAGGCTAGACACAGGCTAGACACAGGCTAAACACAGGCTAGACACAGGCTAGACACAGGCTAGACACAGGCTAGACACAGGCTAGACACAGGCTAGACACAGGCTAGACACAGGCTAGACACAGGCTAGACACAGGCTAGACACAGGCTAGACACAGGCTAGACACAGGCTAGACACAGGCTAAACACAGGCTAGGCACAGGCTATAC
This sequence comes from Zaprionus indianus, assembly GCA_018904595.1. Classification (NCBI taxonomy): domain Eukaryota; kingdom Metazoa; phylum Arthropoda; class Insecta; order Diptera; family Drosophilidae; genus Zaprionus; species Zaprionus indianus. The sequence continues at coordinate 85,893 of JAEIHA010001064.1, forward strand.
ACTTACTAGGCACAGGCTAGACACTGGCTATGCACAGGCTAGACAAAGGCTAGACACTGGCTAGACACTGGCTAGACACAGGCTAGGCACAAGCTAGGCACAGGCTAGGCACAGGCTAGGCACAGGCTAGACACAGGCTAGACACAGGCTAGACAAAGGCTTTACAGTGGCTATGCACAGGCTAGACTTTGGCTAGGCACAGGCTAGACACAGGCTATGCACATGCCAGTCACAGGCAAGGCACAGGCTAGACACTGGCTAAACACAGGCTAGACACAGGCTAGACACAGGCTAGACACAGGCTAGACACAGGCTAGACACAGGCTAGACACAGGCTAGACACAGGCTAGGTACAGGCTAAACACAGGCTAGACACAGGCTAAACACAGGCTAGACACAGGCTAGACACAGGCTAGACACAGGCTAGACACAGGCTAGACACAGGCTAGACACAGGCTAGACACAGGCTAGACACAGGCTAGACACAGGCTAGACACAGGCTAGACACAGGCTAGACACAGGCTAGACACAGGCTAGACACAGGCTAGACACAGGCTAGACACAGACTAGACACAGACTAGACACAGGCTAGACAGAGGCTATACACTGGCTAGACTCTGGCTATGCACAGGCTAGAAAATGGCTAGGCAAAGGCTAGACACAGGCTAGACACTGGGTAGACACAGGCAAGACACAGGCTAGTCACAGGCTAGACACTGGCTGTGCACAGGCTAGACACTGGCTGTGCACAGGCTAGACACTGGCTGTGCACAGGCTAGACACTGGCTAGGCACAGGCTAGGCACAGGCTAGACACAGGCTAGACACAGGCTAGACATAGGCTAGACACAGGCTAGACACATGCTAGACACAGTCTAGACACAGGCTAGACACAGGCTAGGCACAGGCTAGACACAGGTTAAACACAGGCTAGGCACAGGCTGGACACAGGCTAGACAGAGGCTATACACTATCTAGGCACAGGCTAGACAAAGGCTATGCACAGGCTAGACAAAGGCTAGACAAAGGCTAGACACTGGCTAGACACAGGCTAGGCACAAGCTAGGCACAGGCTAGGCACAGGCTAGGCACAAGCTAGACACAGGCTAGACACAGGCTAGACACCCTCAAGACACAGACTAGACACAGGCTAGACAGAGGCTATACACTGGCTAGACTCTGGCTATGCACAGGCTAGACAAAGGCTAGACACTGGCTAGGCACAGGCTAGGCACTGGCTAGACACTGGCTAGGCACACGCTATGCACATGCCAGTCTCAGGCTAGACACAGGCTAGACATAGGCTAGACACAGGCTAGTCACAGGCTAGACACAGGCTAGTCACAGACTAGACACAGGCTAGACACATGCTAGACACAGGCTAGACACAGGCTAGACACAGGCTAAACACAAGCTAGGCACGGGCTAGGCACAGGCTAGGCACAGGCTAGGCACAGGCTTGACAAAGGCTAAACACTGGCTAGGCACAGGCTAGCCACTGGGTAGACACAGGCTAGACACAGGCTAGACACAGGCTAGACACAGGCTAGACACAGGCTAGACACAGGCTAGACACAGGCTAGACACAGGCTAGACACAGGCTAGACACAGGCTAGACACAGGCTAGACACAGGCTAGACACAGGCTAGACACAGGCTAGACACAGGCTAGACAGAGGCTAGACACAGGCAAGACACAGGCTAGACACAGCCTAGACAAAGGCTAGACAGAGGCTAGACACAGGCTAGACACAGGCTGGAAACAGGCTAGACACAGGCTGGAAACAGGCTAGACACAGGCTAGACACAGGCTAGGCACAAGCTAGGCACAGGCTAGACACAGGCTAGACACAGGCTAGACACAGGCTAGGCACAAGCTAGGCACAGGCTAGACACAGGCTAGACACAGGCTAGACACAGGCTAGACACAGGCTAGACACAGGCTAGACACAGGCTAGACACAGGCTAGACACAGGCTAGACACAGGCTAGACACAGGCTAGACACAGGCTAGACACAGGCTAGACACAGGCTAGACACAGGCTAGACACAGGCTAGACACAGGCTAGACACAGGCTAGACACAGGCTAGACACAGCCTAGACACAGCCTAGACACAGGCTAGACACAGGCTAGACACAGGCTAGACACAGGCTATACACAGGCGAGACTGGCTAGACACAAGCTAGACACAGGCTAGACACAGGCTAGACACAGACTAGACACAAACTAGACACAGGCTAGACAGAGGCTACACACTGGCTAGACTCTGTCTATGCACAGGCTAGGAAATGGCTATGCAAAGGCTAGACACAGGCTAGACACAGGCAAGACACAGGCTAGTCACAGGCTAGACACTGGCTGTGCACAGGCTAGACACTGGCTAGGCACAGGCTAGACACAGGCTAGGCACAGGCTAGACACTGGCTATGCACAGGCTAGACACTGGCTAGGCGCAGGCTAGACACAGGCTAGACACAGGCTAGACACAGGCTAGACACAGGCTAGACACAGGCTAGACACAGGCTAGACACAGGCTAGACACAGGCTAGACACAGGCTAGACACAGGCTAGACACAAGCTAGACACAGGCTAGAAACATGCTGGACACAGCCTAGACACAGGCTAGACACAGGCTAGACACAGGCTAGACACAGGCTAGACACAGGCTAGACAGAGGCTATACACTAACAAGGCACAGGCTAGACACTGGCTATGCACAGGCTAGACAAAAGCTAGACACTGGCTAGACACAGGCTAGGCACAAGCTAGGCACAGGCTAGGCACAGGCTAGGCACAGGCTAGACACAGGCTAGACACAGGCTATACACCGTCAAGACACAGACTAGACTCAGACTAGACAGAGGCTATACACTAACTAGGCACAGGCTAGACACTGGCTATGCACAGGCTAGACAAAGGCTAGACACTGGCTAGACACAGGCTAGGCACAAGCTAGGCACAGGCTAGGCACAGGCTAGACACAGGCTAGACACAGACTAGACACAAACTAGACACAGGCTAGACAGAGGCTATACACTGGCTAGACTCTGGCTATGCACAGGCTAGAAAACGGCTAGACACAGGCTAGGCACAGGCTAAACACAGGCTAGACACAGGCTAGACACAGGCTAGACACAGGCTAGACACAGGCTAGACACAGGCTAGACACAGGCTAAACACAGGCTAGGCACAGGCTATACACTAACTAGCCACAGGCTAGACACTGGCTATGCACAGGCTAGACAAAGGCTAGACACTGGCTAGACACTGGCTAGACACAGGCTAGGCACAAGCTAGGCACAGGCTAGGCACAGGCTAGGCACAGGCTAGACACAGGCTAGACAGAGGCTAGACAAAGGCTTTACAGTGGCTATGCACAGGCTAGACTTTGGCTAGGCACAGGCTAGACACAGGCTATGCACATGCCAGTCACAGGCAAGGCACAGGCTAGACACTGGCTAAACACAGGCTAGACACAGGCTAGACACAGGCTAGACACAGGCTAGACACAGGCTAGACACAGGCTAGGTACAGGCTAAACACAGGCTAGACACAGGCTATACACTAACTAGGCACAGGCTAGACACTGGCTATGCACAGGCTAGACACAGGCTAAACACAGGCTAGACACAGGCTAGACACAGGCTAGACACAGGCTAGACACTGGCTAGGCACAGGCTAGACTCTGGCTATGCAAAGGCTAGGCAAAGGCTAGACACTGGCTAGACACAGGCTAGGCACAAGCTAGGCACAGGCTAGGCACAGGCTAGGCACAGGCTAGACACAGGCTAGACACAGGCTAGACACCGTCAAGACACAGACTATATACAGGCAAGACAGAGGCTATGCACTGGCTAGACTCTGGCTATGCACAGGCTAGAAAAAGGCTAGACACTGGCTAGGCACAGGCTAGGCACTGGCTAGACACTGGCTAGGTACACGCTATGCACATGCCAGTCTCAGGTAAGACACAGGCTAGACACAGGCTAGACACAGGCTAGACACAGGCTAGACACAGGCTAGACACAGGCTAGACACAGGCTAGACACAGGCTAGACACAGGCTAGACACAGGCTAGACACAGGCTAGACACAGGCTAGACACAGGCTAGACACAGGCTAGACACAGGCTAGACACAGGCTAGACACAGGCTAGACACAGGCCAGACACAGGCTAGACACAGGCTAGACACAGGCTAGACACAGGCTAGACACAGGCTAGACACAGGCTAGACACAGGCTAGACACAGGCTAGACACAGGCTAGACACAGGCTAGACACAGGCTAGACACAGGCTAGACACAGGCTAGACACAGGCTAGACACAGGCTAGACACAGGCTAGACACAGGCTAGACACAGGCTAGACACAGGCTAGACACAGGCTAGACACAGGCTAGACACAGGCTAGACACAGGCTAGACACTGGCTAGGCACAGGCTAGACACTGGCTATGCACAGGCTAGACACTGGCTAGGCACAGGCTAGACACAGGCTAGACACAGGCTAGACACAGGCTAGACACAAGCTAGGCACAGGCTAGGAAAAGGCTAGGCACAGGCTAGACACAGGCTATACACCGTCAATACACAGGCTAGACACCGTCAAGACACAGACTAGATACAGGCTAGACAGAGGCTATACACTGGCTAGACAAAGGCTAGACACAGGCTAGGCAAAGGCTAGACACTGGCTAGGCACAGGCTAGGCACTGGCTAGACACTGGCTAAGCACACGCTATGCACATGCCAGTCTCAGGCTAGACACAGGCTAGACACAGGCTAGACACAGGCTAGACACAGGCTAGACACATGCTAGACACAGGCTGGACACAGGCTAGACACAGGCTAGACACAGGCTAGACACAGGCTAGACACAGGCTAGACACAGGCTAAACACAGGCTAAACACAGGCTAGGCACAGGCTAGACAGAGGCTATACACTGGCTAGGCACAGGCTCTGGCTATGCACAGGCTTGACAAAGGCTAAACACTGGCTAGGCACAGGCTAGGCACTGGGTGAGACACAGGCTAGACACAGGCTAGACACAGGCTAGACACAGGCTAGACACAGGCTAGACACAGGCTAGACACAGGCTAGACACAGGCTAGACACAGGCTAGACACATGCTAGACACAGGCTAGACACAGGCTAGACACAGGCTAGACACAGGCTAGACACAGGCTAGACACAGGCAAGACATAGGCTAGTCACAGGCTAGACAGAGGCTAGACAAAGGCTTTACACTGGCTTTGCACAGGGTAGACTTTGGCTAGGCACAGGCTAGACACAGGCTATGCACATGCCAGTCACAGGCTAGACACTGGCTAAACACAGGCTAGACACAGGCTAGATACAGGCTAGACACAGGCTAGACACAGGCTAGACACAGGCTAGATACAGGCTACACACAGGCTAGACACAGGCTAGACACAGGCTAGACACAGGCTAGACACAGGCTAGACACAGGCTAGACACAGACTAGACACAGGCTTGACACAGGCTAGTAACAGGATAGACATAGGCTAGACATAGGCTAGGCACAAGCTAGGCACAGGCTAGACACAGGCTAGGCACAGGCTAGACACAGGCTAGACACAGGCTAGACACAGGCTAGACACCGTCAAGACACAGACTAGATACAGGCTAGACAAAGGCTATACACTGGCTAGACTCTGGCTATGCACAGGCTAGACAAAGGCTAGACACAGGCTAGACACAGGCTAGACACAGGCTAGGCACAAGCTAGGCACAGGCTAGACACAGGCTAGACACAGGCTAGAAACAGGCTAGACACAGGCTAGACACAGGCTAGACACAGGCTAGACACAGGCTAAACACAGGCTAGACACAGGCTAGACACAGGGTAGGCACAAGCTAGGCACAGGCTAGACACAGGCTAGACACAGGCTAGACACAGACTAGACACAGACTAGACACAGGCTAGACAGAGGCTATACACTGGCTAGACACAGGCTAGGCACAAGCTAGGCACAGGCTAGGCACAGGCTAGGCACAGGCTAGACATAGGCTAGACACAGGCTAGACACCGTCAAGACACAGACTAGATACAGGCTAGACACCGTCAAGACACAGACTAGATACAGGCTAGACAGAGGCTATACACTGGCTAGACTCTGGCTATGCACAGGCTAGACAAAGACTAGACACTGGCTAGGCACAGGCTAGGCACTGGCTAGACACTGGCTAGGCACACGCTATGCACATGCCAGTCTAAGGTAAGACACAGGCTAGACACAGGCTAGACACAGGCTAGACACAGGCTAGACACAGGCTAGACACAGGCTAGACATAGGCTAGACACAGGCTAGACACAGGATAGACACAGTCTAGACACAGGCTAGACACATGCTAGACACAGGCTAGACAAAGGCTAGACACAGGCTAGACACAGGCTAGACACAGGCTAGACACAGGCTAGACACAGGCTAGACACAGGCTAGACACAGGCTAGACACAGGCTAGACACAGGCTAGACACAGGCTAGACACAGGCTAGACACAGGCTAAACACAGGATAGACACAGGCTAGACACAGGATAGACACAGGCTAGACACAGGCTAGACACAGGCTAGACACAGGCTAGACACAGGCTAGACACAGGCTAGACACAGGCTAGACACACGCTAGACACAGGATAGACACAGGCTAGACACAGGCTAGACACAGGCTTAACACAGGCTAGGCACAGGCTAGGCACAGGCTAGACAGAGGCTATACACTGGCTGGGCACAGGCTAGGCACAGGCTAGACAGAGGCTATACACTGGCTAGGCACAGGCTCTGGCTATGCACAGGCTTGACAAAGGCTAAACACTGGCTAGGCACAGCTTAGGCACTGGGTAGACACTGGCTAGACACAGGCTAGACACAGACTAGACACAGGCTAGACACAGGCTAGACACAGGCTAGACACAGGCTAGACACAGGCTAGACACAGGCTAGACACAGGCTAGACACAGGCTAGACACAGGCTAGACAGAGGCTAGACACAGGCTAGACAGAGGCTAGACACAGGCTAGACACAGGCTAGAAACAAGCTAGACACAGGCTAGACACAGGCTAGGCACAAGCTAGGCACAGGCTAGACACAGGCTAGACACAAGCTAGACACAGGCTAAGCACAAGCTAGGCACAGGCTAGACACAGGCTAGACACAGGCTAGACACAGGCTAGACACAGGCTAGACACAAGCTAGACACAAGCTAGACACAGGCTAGACACAGGCTAGACACAGGCTAGACACAGGCTAAGACACAGGCTAAGACACAGGCTATACACAGGCTAGACACAGGCTAGACACAGGCTAGACACAGGCTAGGCACAGACTAGACACAAACTAGACACAGGCTAGACAGAGGCTATACACTGGCTAGACTCTGGCTATGCACAGGCTAGAAAATGGCTAGGCAAGGGCTAGACACAGGCTAGACACAGGCAAGACACAGGCTAGTCACAGGCTAGACACTAGCTGTGCACAGGCTAGACACTGGCTGTGCACAGGCTAGACACTGGCTAGGCACAGGCTAGACACTGGCTAGGCACAGGCTAGACACTGGCTAGGCACAGGCTAGACACTGGCTAGGCACAGGCTAGACACTGGCTATGCACAGGCTAGACACTGGCTAGGCACAGGCTAGACACAGGCTAGACACAGGCTGGACACAGGCTAGACACAGGCTAGACACAGGCTAGACACAGGCTAGACACAGGCTAGACACAGGCTAGACACAGGCTAGACACAGGCTAGACACAGGCTGAGACACAGGCTAGACACAGGCTAGACACAGGCTAGACACAGGCTAGACACAGGCTAGACACAGGCTAGACACAGGCTAGACACAGGCTAGACACAGGCTAGACACAGGCTAGCAGACACAGGCTAGACACAGGCTAGACACAGGCTAGACACAGGCTAGACACAGGCTAGACACAGGCTAGACACAGGCTAGACACAGGCTAGACACAGGCTAGGCACAGGCTATACACTAACTAGGCACAGGCTAGACACTGGCTATGCACAGGCTAGACAAAGGCTAGACAATGGCTAGACACTGGCTAGACACAGGCTAGGCACAAGCTAGGCACAGGCTAGGCACAGGCTAGGCACAGGCTAGACACAGGCTAGACACAGGCTAGACAAAGGCTTTACAGTGGCTATGCACAGGCTATACTTTGGCAAGGCACAGGCTAGACACAGGCTATGCACATGCCAGTGACAGGCAAGGCACAGGCTAGACACTGGCTAAACACAGGCTAGACACAGGCTAGACACAGGCTAGACACAGGCTAGACACAGGCTAGACACAGGCTAGGTACAGGCTAAACACAGGCTAGACACAGGCTAGACACAGGCTAGACACAGGCTAGACACAGGCTAGACACAGGCTAGACACAGGCTAGACACAGGCTAGACACAGGCTAGACACAGGCTAGACACAGGCTAGACACAGACTAGACACAGGCTAGACACAGGCTAGACACAGGCTAGACACAGACTAGACACAGACTAGACACAGGCTAGACAGAGGCTATACACTGGCTAGACTCTGGCTATGCACAGGCTAGAAAATGGCTAGGCAAAGGCTAGGCACAGGCTAGACACTGGCTAGACACAGGCAAGACAAAGGCTAGTCACAGGTTAGACACTGGCTGTGCACAGGCTAGACACTGGCTGTTCACAGGCTAGACACAGGCTAGAAACAGGCTAGACACAGGCTAAACACAGGCTAGGCACAGGCTAGACACAGGTTAGACAGAGGCTATACACTGGCTAGGCACAGGCTAGACTCTGGCTATGCACAGGCTAGGCAAAGGCTAGTCACTGGCTAGACACAGGCTAGGCACAAGCTAGGCACAGGCTAGGCACAGGCTAGGCACAGGCTAGGCACAGGCTAGACATAGGCTAGACACAGGCTAGACACCGTCAAGACACAAACTAGATACAGGCTAGACACCGTCAAGACACAGACTAGATACAGGCTAGACAGAGGCTATACACTGGCTAGACTCTGGCTATGCACAGGCTAGACAAAGACTAGACACTGGCTAGGCACAGGCTAGGCACTGGCTAGACACTGGCTAGGCACACGCTATGCACATGCCAGTCTAAGGTAAGACACAGGCTAGACACAGGCTAGACACAGGCTAGACACAGGCTAGACACAGGCTAGACACAGGCTAGACATAGGCTAGACACAGGCTAGACACAGGCTAGACACAGGCTAGACACAGGATAGACACAGTCTAGACACAGGCTAGACACATGCTAGACACAGGCTAGACAAAGGCTACACACTGGCTAGACACAGGCTAGACACTGGCTAGACACAGGCTAGACACAGGCTAGACACAGGCTAAACACAGGCTAGACACAGGCTAGACACAGGCTAGACACAGGCTAGACACAGGCTAGACACAGGCTAGACACAGGCTAGACACAGGCTAAACACAGGCTAGACACAGGCTAGACACAGGATAGACACAGGCTAGACACAGGCTAGACACAGGCTAGACACAGGCTAGACACAGGCTAGACACAGGCTAGACACAGGCTAGACACAGGCTAGACACACGCTAGACACAGGATAGACACAGGCTAGACACAGGCTAGACACAGGCTTAACACAGGCTAGGCACAGGCTAGGCACAGGCTAGACAGAGGCTATACACTGGCTAGGCACAGGCTAGGCACAGGCTAGACAGAGGCTATACACTGGCTAGGCACAGGCTCTGGCTATGCACAGGCTTGACAAAGGCTAAACACTGGCTAGGCACAGCTTAGGCACTGGGTAGACACAGGCTAGACACAGGCTAGACACAGACTAGACACAGGCTAGACACAGGCTAGACACAGGCTAGACACAGGCTAGACACAGGCTAGACACAGGCTAGACAGAGGCTAGACACAGGCTAGACAGAGGCTAGACACAGGCTAGACAGAGGCTAGACACAGGCTAGAAACAGGCTAGACACAGGCTAGACACAGGCTAGGCACAAGCTAGGCACAGGCTAGACACAGGCTAGACACAAGCTAGACACAGGCTAAGCACAAGCTAGGCACAGGCTAGACACAGGCTAGACACAGGCTAGACACAGGCTAGACACAGGCTAGACACAAGCTAGACACAGGCTAGACACAGGCTAGACACAGGCTAGACACAGGCTAGACACAGGCTAAGACACAGGCTATACACAGGCTAGACACAGGCTAGACACAGGCTAGACACAGGCTAGGCACAGACTAGACACAAACTAGACACAGGCTAGACAGAGGCTATACACTGGCTAGACTCTGGCTATGCACAGGCTAGAAAATGGCTAGGCAAGGGCTAGACACAGGCTAGACACAGGCAAGACACAGGCTAGTCACAGGCTAGACACTGGCTGTGCACAGGCTAGACACTGGCTGTGCACAGGCTAGACACTGGCTAGGCACAGGCTAGACACTGGCTAGGCACAGGCTAGACACTGGCTAGGCACAGGCTAGACACTGGCTATGCACAGGCTAGACACTGGCTAGGCACAGGCTAGACACTGGCTAGACACTGGCTAGGCACAGGCTAGACACAGGCTAGACACAGGCTAGACACAGGCTAGACACAGGCTAGACACAGGCTAGACACAGGCTAGACACAGGCTAGACACAGGCTAGACACAGGCTAGACACAGGCTAGACACAGGCTAGACACAGGCTAGACACAGGCTAGACACAGGCTAGACACAGGCTAGACACAGGCTAGACAAAGGCTAGACACAGGCTAGACACAGGCTAGGCACAGGCTATACACTAACTAGGCACAGGCTAGACACTGGCTATGCACAGGCTAGACAAAGGCTAGACACTGGCTAGACACACGCTAGACACAGGATAGACACAGGCTAGACACAGGCTAGACACAGGCTTAACACAGGCTAGGCACAGGCTAGGCACAGGCTAGACAGAGGCTAGACACAGGCTAGACACAGGCTAGACACACGCTAGACACAGGATAGACACAGGCTAGACACAGGCTAGACACAGGCTTAACACAGGCTAGGCACAGGCTAGGCACAGGCTAGACAGAGGCTATACACTGGCTAGGCACAGGCTAGGCACAGGCTAGACAGAGGCTATACACTGGCTAGGCACAGGCTCTGGCTATGCACAGGCTTGACAAAGGCTAAACACTGGCTAGGCACAGCTTAGGCACTGGGTAGACACAGGCTAGACACAGGCTAGACACAGACTAGACACAGGCTAGACACAGGCTAGACACAGGCCAGACACAGGCTAGACACAGGCTAGACACAGGCTAGACACAGGCTAGACACAGGCTAGACACAGGCTAGACACAGGCTAGACACAGGCTAGACAGAGGCTAGACACAGGCTAGACACAGGCTAGAAACAGGCTAGACACAGGCTAGACACAGGCTAGGCACAAGCTTGGCACAGGCTAGACACAGGCTAGACACAAGCTAGACACAGGCTAAGCACAAGCTAGGCACAGGCTAGACACAGGCTAGACACAGGCTAGACACAGGCTAGACACAGGCTAGACACAAGCTAGACACAGGCTAGACACAGGCTAGACACAGGCTAGACACAGGCTAGACACAGGCTAAGACACAGGCTATACACAGGCTAGACACAGGCTAGACACAGGCTAGACACAGGCTAGGCACAGACTAGACACAAACTAGACACAGGCTAGACAGAGGCTATACACTGGCTAGACTCTGGCTATGCACAGGCTAGAAAATGGCTAGGCAAGGGCTAGACACAGGCTAGACACAGGCAAGACACAGGCCAGTCACAGGCTAGACACTGGCTGTGCACAGGCTAGACACTGGCTGTGCACAGGCTAGACACTGGCTAGGCACAGGCTAGACACTGGCTAGGCACAGGCTAGACACTGGCTAGGCACAGGCTAGACACTGGCTAGGCACAGGCTAGACACTGGCTAGACACTGGCTAGACACTGGCTAGGCACAGGCTAGACACAGGCTAGACAAAGGCTTTACAGTGGCTATGCACAGGCTAGACTTTGGCTAGGCACAGGCTAGACACAGGCTATGCACATGCCAGTCACTGGCAAGGCACAGGCTAGACACTGGCTAAACACAGGCTACACACAGGCTAGACACAGGCTAGACACTGGCTAGACACAGGCTAGACACAGGCTAGACACAGGCTAGACACAAGCTAGACACAGGCTAGACACAGGCTAGACACAGGCTAGACACAGACACAGGCTAGACACAGGCTAGACACAGGCTAGACACAGGCTAAGACACAGGCTATACACAGGCTAGACACAGGCTAGACACAGGCTAGACACAGGCTAGGCACAGGCTATACACTAACTAGGCACAGGCTAGACACTGGCTATGCACAGGCTAGACAAAGGCTAGACACTGGCTAGACACTGGCTAGACACAGGCTAGGCACAAGCTAGGCACAGGCTAGGCACAGGCTAGGCACAGGCTAGACACAGGCTAGACACAGGCTAGACAAAGGCTTTACAGTGGCTATGCACAGGCTAGACTTTGGCTAGGCACAGGCTAGACACAGGCTATGCACATGCCAGTCACTGGCAAGGCACAGGCTAGACACTGGCTAAACACAGGCTACACACAGGCTAGACACAGGCTAGACACAGGCTAGACACAGGCTAGGCACAGGCTAAACACAGGCTAGACACAGGCTAGACACAGGCTAGACACAGGCTAGACACAGGCTAGACACAGGCTAGACACAGGCTAGACACAGGCTAGACACAGGCTAGACACAGGCTAGACACAGACTAGACACAGGCTAGACACAGGCTAGACACAGGCTAGACACAGACTAGACACAGACTAGACACAGGCTAGACAGAGGCTATACACTGGCTAGACTCTGGCTATGCACAGGCTAGAAAATGGCTAGGCAAAGGCTAGACACAGGCTAGACACTGGGTAGACATAGGCAAGACACAGGCTAGTCACAGGCTAGACACTGGCTGTGCACAGGCTAGACACTGGCTGTGCACAGGCTAGACACTGGCTAGGCACAGGCTAGGCACAGGCTAGACACAGGCTAGACACAGGCTAGACATAGGCTAGACACAGGCTAGACACATGCTAGACACAGGCTAGACACAGGTTAAACACAGGCTAGGCACAGGCTAGACACAGGCTAGACAGAGGCTATACACTATCTATGCACAGGCTAGACAAAGGCTATGCACAGGCTAGACAAAGGCTAGACAAAGGCTAGACACTGGCTAGACACAGGCTAGGCACAAGCTAGGCACAGGCTAGGCACAGGCTAGGCACAAGCTAGACACAGGCTAGACACAGGCTAGACACCCTCAAGACACAGACTAGACACAGGCTAGACAGAGGCTATACACTGGCTAGACTCTGGCTATGCACAGGCTAGACAAAGGCTAGACACTGGCTAGGCACAGGCTAGGCACTGGCTAGACACTGGCTAGGCACACGCTATGCACATGTCAGTCTCAGGCTAGACACAGGCTAGACATAGGCTAGACACAGGCTAGTCACAGGCTAGACACAGGCTAGTCACAGGCTAGACACAGGCTAGACACATGCTAGACACAGGCTAGACACAGGCTAGACACAGGCTAGACACAGGCTAAACACAAGCTAGGCACAGGCTAGGCACAGGCTAGGCACAGGCTTGACAAAGGCTAAACACTGGCTAGGCACAGGCTAGCCACTGGGTAGACACAGGCTAGACACAGGCTAGACACAGGCTAGACACAGGCTAGACACAGGCTAGACACAGGCTAGACACAGGCTAGACACAAGCTAGCCACAAGCTAGGCACAAGCTAGGCACAGGCTAGACACAGGCTAGACACAGGCTAGACACAGGCTAGACACAGGCTAGACACAGGCTAGACACAGGCTAGACACAGGCTAGACACAGGCTAGACAGAGGCTAGACACAGGCAAGACACAGGCTAGACACAGCCTTGACACAGGCTAGACAGAGGCTAGACACAGGCTAGACACAGGCTGGAAACAGGCTAGACACAGGCTGGAAACAGGCTAGACACAGGCTAGACACAGGCTAGGCACAAGCTAGCAGGGCACAGGCTAGACACAGGCTAGACACAGGCTAGACACAGGCTAGGCACAGGCTAGGCACAGGCTAGACACAGGCTAGACACAGGCTAGACACAGGCTAGACACAGGCTAGACACAGGCTAGACACAGGCTAGACACAGGCTAGACACAGGCTAGACACAGGCTAGACACAGGCTAGACACAGGCTAGACACAGGCTAGACACAGGCTAGACACAGGCTAGACACAGGCTAGACACAGGCTAAACACAGGCTAGACACAGGCTAGACACAGGCCAGACACAGCCTAGACACAGGCTAGACACAGGCTAGACACAGGCTAGGCACAGGCTAGACACTGGCTAGGCACAGGCTAGACACTGGCTATGCACAGGCTAGACACTGGCTAGGCACAGGCTAGACACAGGCTAGACACAGGCTAGACACAGGCTAGACACAGGCTAGACACAGGCTAGACACAGGCTAGACACAGGCTAGACACAGGCTAGACACAAGCTAGACACAGGCTAGAAACATGCTGGACACAGGCTAGACACAGGCTAGACACAGGCTAGACACAGGCTAGACACAGGCTAGACAGAGGCTATACACTAACAAGGCACAGGCTAGACACTGGCTATGCACAGGCTAGACAAAGGCTAGACACTGGCTAGACACAGGCTAGGCACAAGCTAGGCACAGGCTAGGCACAGGCTAGGCACAGGCTAGACACAGGCTAGACACAGGCTAGACACCGTCAAGACACAGACTAGACACAGGCTAGACAGAGGCTATACACTAACTAGGCACAGGCTAGACACTGGCTATGCACAGGCTAGACAAAGGCTAGACACTGGCTAGACACAGGCTAGGCACAAGCTAGGCACAGGCTAGGCACAGGCTAGACACAGGCTAGACACAGACTAGACACAAACTAGACACAGGCTAGACAGAGGCTATACACTGGCTAGACTCTGGCTATGCACAGGCTAGAAAATGGCTAGACACAGGCTAGACACAGGCTAGGCACAGGCTAAACACAGGCTAGACACAGGCTAGACACAGGCTAGACACAGGCTAGACACAGGCTAGACACAGGCTAGACACAGGCTAGACACAGGCTAGACACAGGCTAGACACAGACTAGACACAGGCTAGACACAGGCTAGACACAGGCTAGACACAGACTAGACACAGACTAGACACAGGCTAGACAGAGGCTATACACTGGCTAGACTCTGGCTATGCACAGGCTAGAAAATGGCTAGGCAAAGGCTAGACACAGGCTAGACACTGGCTAGACACAGGCAAGACACAGGCTAGTCACAGGCTAGACACTGGCTGTGCACAGGCTAGACACTGGCTGTGCACAGGCCAGACACTGGCTAGGCACAGGCTAGGCACAGGCTAGACACAGGCTAGACACAGGCTAGAAATAGGCTAGACACAGGCTAGACACATGCTAGACACAGGCTAGACACGTGCTAGACACAGGCTAGGCACAGGCTAGACACAGGCTAAACACAGGCTAGGCACAGGCTAGACACAGGCTAGACAGAGGCTATACACTATCTAGGCACAGGCTAGACAAAGGCTATGCACAGGCTAGACAAAGGCTAGACAAAGGCTAGACACTGGCTAGACACAGGCTAGGCACAAGCTAGGCACAGGCTAGGCACAGGCTAGGCACAAGCTAGACACAGGCTAGACACAGGCTAGACACCCTCAAGACACAGACTAGACACAGGCTAGACAGAGGCTATACACTGGCTAGACTCTGGCTATGCACAGGCTAGACAAAGGCTAGACACTGGCTAGGCACAGGCTAGGCACTGGCTAGACACTGGCTAGGCACACGCTATGCACATGCCAGTCTCAGGCTAGACACAGGCTAGACATAGGCTAGACACAGGCTAGTCACAGGCTAGACACAGGCTAGACACATGCTAGACACAGGCTAGACACAGGCTAGACACAGGCTAGACACTGGATAACACAAGCTAGGCACAGGCTAGGCACAGGCTTGACAAAGGCTAAACACTGGCTAGGCACAGGCTAGCCACTGGGTAGACACAGGCTAGACACAGGCTAGACACAGGCTAGACACAGGCTAGACACAGGCTAGACACAGGCTAGACACAAGCTAGCCACAAGCTAGGCACAAGCTAGGCACAGGCTAGACACAGGCTAGACACAGGCTAGACACAGGCTAGACACAGGCTAGACACAGGCTAGACACAGGCTAGACACAGGCTAGACACAGGCTAGACACAGGCTAGACACAGGCTAGACACAGGCTAGACACAGGCTAGACACAGGCTAGACACAGGCTAGACACAGGCTAGACACAGGCTAGACACAGGCTAGACACAGGCTAGACACAAGCTAGGCACAGGCTAGACACAGGCTAGACACAGGCTAGACACAGGCTAGACACAGGCTAGACACAGGCTAGACACAGGCTAGACACAGGCTAGACACAGGCTAGACACAGGCTAGACACAGGCTAGACACAGGCTAGACACAGGCTAGACACAGGCTAGGACACAGGCTAGACACAGGCTAGACACAGGCTAGACACAGGCTAGACACAGGCTAGACACAGGCTAGACACAGGCTAGACACAGGCTAGACACAGGCTAGACACAGGCTAGACACAGGCTAGACACAGGCTAGACACAGGCTAGACACAGGCTAGACACAGGCTAGACACAGGCTAGACACAGGCTAGACACAGGCTAGACACAGGCTAGGCACAGGCTAGACACAGGCTAGACACAGGCTAGACACAGGCTAGACACAGGCTAGACACAGGCTAGACACAGGCTAGACACAGGCTAGACACAGGCTAGACACAGGCTAGGCACAGGCTAGACACAGGCTAGACACAGGCTAGACACAGGCTAGACACAGGCTAGGACACAGGCTAGACACAGGCTAGACACAGGCTAGACACAGGCTAGACACAGGCTAGACACAGGCTAGACACAGGCTAGACACAGGCTAGACACAGGCTAGACACAGGCTAGACACAGGCTAGACACAGGCTAGACACAGGCTAGACACAGGCTAGACACAGGCTAGACACAGGCTAGACACAGGCTAGACACAGGCTAGACACAGGCTAGACACAGGCTAGACACAGGCTAGACACAGGCTAGACACAGACTAGACACAGACTAGACACAGGCTAGACAGAGGCTATACACTGGCTAGACTCTGGCTATGCACAGGCTAGAAAATGGCTAGGCAAAGGCTAGACACAGGCTAGACACTGGCTAGACACAGGCAAGACACAGGCTAGTCACAGGCTAGACACTGGCTGTGCACAGGCTAGACACTGGCTGTGCACAGGCTAGACACTGGCTAGGCACAGGCTAGGCACAGGCTAGACACAGGCTAGACACAGGCTAGACATAGGCTAGACACAGGCTAGACACATGCTAGACACAGGCTAGACACAGGCTAGACACAGGCTAGGCACAGGCTAGACACAGGCTAAACACAGGCTAGGCACAGGCTAGACACAGGCTAGACAGAGGCTATACACTATCTAGGCACAGGCTAGACAAAGGCTATGCACAGGCTAGACAAAGGCTAGACAAAGGCTAGACACTGGCTAGACACAGGCTAGGCACAAGCTAGGCACAGGCTAGGCACAGGCTAGGCACAAGCTAGACACAGGCTAGACACAGGCTAGACACCCTCAAGACACAGACTAGACACAGGCTAGACAGAGGCTATACACTGGCTAGACTCTGGCTATGCACAGGCTAGACAAAGGCTAGACACTGGCTAGGCACAGGCTAGGCACTGGCTAGACACTGGCTAGGCACACGCTATGCACATGCCAGTCTCAGGCTAGACACAGGCTAGACATAGGCTAGACACAGGCTAGTCACAGGCTAGACACAGGCTAGACACATGCTAGACACAGGCTAGACACAGGCTAGACACAGGCTAGACACTGGCTAAACACAAGCTAGGCACAGGCTAGGCACAGGCTAGGCACAGGCTTGACAAAGGCTAAACACTGGCTAGGCACAGGCTAGCCACTGGCTAGACACAGGCTAGACACAGGCTAGACACAGGCTAGACACAGGCTAGACACAGGCTAGACACAGGCTAAACACAAGCTAGCCACAAGCTAGGCACAAGCTAGGCACAGGCTAGACACAGGCTAGACACAGGCTAGACACAGGCTAGACACAGGCTAGACACAGGCTAGACACAGGCTAGACACAGGCTAGACACAGGCTAGACACAGGCTAGACAGAGGCTAGACACAGGCAAGACACAGGCTAGACACAGGCTAGACACAGGCTAGACACAGGCTAGACACAGGCTAGACACAGGCTAGACACAGGCTAGACACAGGCTAGACACAGGCTAGGCACAGGCTAGGCACAGGCTAGACACAGGCTAGACACAGGCTAGACACAGGCTAGACACAGGCTAGGCACAGGCTAGACACAGGCTAGACACAGGCTAGACACAGGCTAGACACAGGCTAGACACAGGCTAGACACAGGCTAGACACAGGCTAGACACAGGCTAGACACAGGCTAGACACAGGCTAGACACAGGCTAGACACAGGCTAGACACAGGCTAGACACAGGCTAGACACAGCCTAGACACAGGCTAGACACAGGCTAGACACAGGCTAGACACAGGCTAGACACAGGCTAGACACAGGCTAGACACAGGCTAGACACAGGCTAGACACAGGCTAGACACAGGCTAGCCACAGGCTAGACACAGGCTAGACACAGGCTAGACACAGACTAGACACAGGCTAGACACAGGCTAGACACAGGCTAGACACAGACTAGACACAGACTAGACACAGGCTAGACAGAGGCTATACACTGGCTAGACTCTGGCTATGCACAGGCTAGAAAATGGCTAGGCAAAGGCTAGACACAGGCTAGACACTGGCTAGACACAGGCAAGACACAGGCTAGTCACAGGCTAGACACTGGCTGTGCACAGGCTAGACACTGGCTGTGCACAGGCTAGACACTGGCTAGGCACAGGCTAGGCACAGGCTAGACACAGGCTAGACACAGGCTAGACATAGGCTAGACACAGGCTAGACACATGCTAGACACAGGCTAGACACAGGCTAGACACAGGCTAGGCACAGGCTAGACACAGGCTAAACACAGGCTAGGCACAGGCTAGACACAGGCTAGACAGAGGCTATACACTATCTAGGCACAGGCTAGACAAAGGCTATGCACAGGCTAGACAAAGGCTAGACAAAGGCTAGACACTGGCTAGACACAGGCTAGGCACAAGCTAGGCACAGGCTAGGCACAGGCTAGGCACAAGCTAGACACAGGCTAGACACAGGCTAGACACCCTCAAGACACAGACTAGACACAGGCTAGACAGAGGCTATACACTGGCTAGACTCTGGCTATGCACAGGCTAGACAAAGGCTAGACACTGGCTAGGCACAGGCTAGGCACTGGCTAGACACTGGCTAGGCACACGCTATGCACATGCCAGTCTCAGGCTAGACACAGGCTAGACATAGGCTAGACACAGGCTAGTCACAGGCTAGACACAGGCTAGACACATGCTAGACACAGGCTAGACACAGGCTAGACACAGGCTAGACACTGGCTATAGCACAAGCTAGGCACAGGCTAGGCACAGGCTTGACAAAGGCTAAACACTGGCTAGGCACAGGCTAGCCACTGGGTAGACACAGGCTAGACACAGGCTAGACACAGGCTAGACACAGGCTAGACACAGGCTAGACACAGGCTAGACACAGGCTAGACACAAGCTAGACACAAGCTAGGCACAAGCTAGGCACAGGCTAGACACAGGCTAGACACAGGCACAGGCTAGACACAGGCTAGACACAGGCTAGACACAGGCTAGACACAGGCTAGACACAGGCTAGACAGAGGCTAGACACAGGCAAGACACAGGCTAGACACAGGCTAGACAGAGGCTAGACACAGGCTAGACACAGGCTGGAAACAGGCTAGACACAGGCTAGACACAGGCTAGGCACAAGCTAGGCACAGGCTAGACACAGGCTAGACACAGGCTAGACACAGGCTAGACACAAGCTAGGCACAGGCTAGACACAGGCTAGACACAGGCTAGACACAGGCTAGACACAGGCTAGACACAGGCTAGACACAGGCTAGACACAGGCTAGTCACAGGCTAGACACAGGCTAGACACATGCTAGACACAGGCTAGACACAGGCTAGACACAGGCTAGAACACAGGCTAAACAGCTAGGCACAGGCTAGGCACAGGCTAGGCACAGGCTAGGCACAGGCTAGGCACAGGCTAGGCACAGGCTTGACAAAGGCTAAACACTGGCTAGGCACAGGCTAGCCACTGGGCTAGACACAGGCTAGACACAGGCTAGACACAGGCTAGACACAGGCTAGACACAGGCTAGACACAGGCTAGACACAAGCTAGGCACAAGCTAGGCACAGGCTAGACACAGGCTAGACACAGGCTAGACACAGGCTAGACACAGGCTAGACACAGGCTAGACACAGGCTAGACACATGCTAGACACAGGCTAGACACAGGCTAGACACAGGCTAGACACTGGATAACACAAGCTAGGCACAGGCTAGGCACAGGCTTGACAAAGGCTAAACACTGGCTAGGCACAGGCTAGACACAGGCTAGACACATGCTAGACACAGGCTAGACACAGGCTAGACACAGGCTAGACACTGGATAACACAAGCTAGGCACAGGCTAGGCACAGGCTTGACAAAGTCTAAACACTGGCTAGGCACAGGCTAGCCACTGGGTAGACACAGACTAGACACAGGCTAGACAGAGGCTATACACTGGCTAGACTCTGGCTATGCACAGGCTAGAAAATGGCTAGGCAAAGGCTAGACACAGGCTAGACACAGGCTAGACACAGGCTAGACACAGGCTAGACACTGGATAACACAAGCTAGGCACAGGCTAGGCACAGGCTTGACAAAGGCTAAACACTGGCTAGGCACAGGCTAGCCACTGGGTAGACACAGACTAGACACAGGCTAGACAGAGGCTATACACTGGCTAGACTCTGGCTATGCACAGGCTAGAAAATGGCTAGGCAAAGGCTAGACACAGGCTAGACACTGGCTAGACACAGGCAAGACACAGGCTAGTCACAGGCTAGACACTGGCTGTGCACAGGCTAGACACTGGCTGTGCACAGGCTAGACACTGGCTAGGCACAGGCTAGGCACAGGCTAGACACAGGCTAGACACAGGCTAGAAATAGGCTAGACACAGGCTAGACACATGCTAGACACAGGCTAGACACGTGCTAGACACAGGCTAGGCACAGGCTAGACACTGGCTAGGCACACGCTATGCACATGCCAGTCTCAGGCTAGACACAGGCTAGACATAGGCTAGACACAGGCTAGTCACAGGCTAGACACAGGCTAGACACAGGCTAGACACAGGCTAGACACAGGCTAGACACAGGCTAGACACAGGCTAGACACTGGATAACACAAGCTAGGCACAGGCTAGGCACAGGCTTGACAAAGGCTAAACACTGGCTAGGCACAGGCTAGCCACTGGGTAGACACAGACTAGACACAGGCTAGACAGAGGCTATACACTGGCTAGACTCTGGCTATGCACAGGCTAGAAAATGGCTAGGCAAAGGCTAGACACAGGCTAGACACTGGCTAGACACAGGCAAGACACAGGCTAGTCACAGGCTAGACACTGGCTGTGCACAGGCTAGACACTGGCTGTGCACAGGCTAGACACTGGCTAGGCACAGGCTAGGCACAGGCTAGACACAGGCTAGACACAGGCTAGAAATAGGCTAGACACAGGCTAGACACATGCTAGACACAGGCTAGACACGTGCTAGACACAGGCTAGGCACAGGCTAGACACAGGCTAAACACAGGCTAGGCACAGGCTAGACACAGGCTAGACAGAGGCTATACACTATCTAGGCACAGGCTAGACAAAGGCTATGCACAGGCTAGACAAAGGCTAGACAAAGGCTAGACACTGGCTAGACACAGGCTAGGCACAAGCTAGGCACAGGCTAGGCACAGGCTAGGCACAAGCTAGACACAGGCTAGACACAGGCTAGACACCCTCAAGACACAGACTAGACACAGGCTAGACAGAGGCTATACACTGGCTAGACTCTGGCTATGCACAGGCTAGACAAAGGCTAGACACTGGCTAGGCACAGGCTAGGCACTGGCTAGACACTGGCTAGGCACACGCTATGCACATGCCAGTCTCAGGCTAGACACAGGCTAGACATAGGCTAGACACAGGCTAGTCACAGGCTAGACACAGGCTAGACACATGCTAGACACAGGCTAGACACAGGCTAGACACAGGCTAGACACAGGCTAGACACTGGCTAACACAAGCTAGGCACAGGCTAGGCACAGGCTTGACAAAGGCTAAACACTGGCTAGGCACAGGCTAGCCACTGGCTAGACACAGGCTAGACACAGGCTAGACACAGGCTAGACACAGGCTAGACACAGGCTAGACACAGGCTAGACACAGGCTAGACACAAGCTAGCCACAAGCTAGGCACAAGCTAGGCACAGGCTAGACACAGGCTAGACACAGGCTAGACACAGGCTAGACACAGGCTAGACACAGGCTAGACAGAGGCTAGACACAGGCAAGACACAGGCTAGACACAGGCTAGACAGAGGCTAGACACAGGCTAGACACAGGCTGGAAACAGGCTAGACACAGGCTAGACACAGGCTAGGCACAAGCTAGGCACAGGCTAGACACAGGCTAGACACAGGCTAGACACAGGCTAGGCACAAGCTAGGCACAGGCTAGACACAGGCTAGACACAGGCTAGACACAGGCTAGACACAGGCTAGACACAGGCTAGACACAGGCTAGACACAGGCTAGTCACAGGCTAGACACAGGCTAGACACATGCTAGACACAGGCTAGACACAGGCTAGACACAGGCTAGACACAGGCTAAACACAAGCTAGGCACAGGCTAGGCACAGGCTAGGCACAGGCTAGGCACAGGCTAGGCACAGGCTTGACAAAGGCTAAACACTGGCTAGGCACAGGCTAGCCACAGGCTAGACACAGGCTAGACACAGGCTAGACACAGGCTAGACACAGGCTAGACACAGGCTAGACACAAGCTAGACACAAGCTAGGCACAAGCTAGGCACAGGCTAGACACAGGCTAGACACAGGCTAGACACAGGCTAGACACAGGCTAGACACAGGCTAGACACAGGCTAGACACAGGCTAGACAGAGGCTAGACACAGGCAAGACACAGGCTAGACACAGCCTTGACACAGGCTAGACAGAGGCTAGACACAGGCTAGACACAGGCTGGAAACAGGCTAGACACAGGCTGGAAACAGGCTAGACACAGGCTAGACACAGGCTAGGCACAAGCTAGGCACAGGCTAGACACAGGCTAGACACAGGCTAGACACAGGCTAGACACAGGCTAGACACAGGCTAGACACAGGCTAGACACAGGCTAGACACAGGCTAGACACAGGCTAGACACAGGCTAGACACAGGCTAGACACAGGCTAGACACAGGCTAGACACAGGCTAGACACAGGCTAGACACAGGCTAGACACAGGCTAGACACAGGCTAGACACAGGCTAGACACAGGCTAGACACAGGCTAGACACAGGCTAGACACAGGCTAGACACAGGCTAGACACAGGCTAGACACACAGCTAGACACAGGCTAGACACAGGCTAGACACAGGCTAGACACAGGCTAGACACAGGCTAGACACAGGCTAGACACAGGCTAGACACAGGCTAGACACAGGCTAGACACAGGCTAGACACAGCCTAGACACAGGCTAGACACAGGCTAGACACAGGCTAGACACAGGCTAGACACAGGCTAGACACAGGCTAGACACAGGCTAGACACAGGCTAGACACAGGCTAGACACAGGCTAGACACAGGCTAGACACAAGCTAGGCACAGGCTAGACACTGGCTAAACACAAGCTAGGCACAGGCTAGGCACAGGCTAGACACTGGCTAGGCACAGGCTGGAAACAGGCTAGACACAGGCTAGACACAGGCTAGGCACAAGCTAGGCACAGGCTAGACACAGGCTAGACACAGGCTAGACACAGGCTAGGCACAAGCTAGACACAGGCTAGAAACATGCTGGACACAGGCTAGACACAGGCTAGACACAGGCTAGACACAGGCTAGACACAGGCTAGACAGAGGCTATACACTAACAAGGCACAGGCTAGACACAGGCTAGACACAGGCTAGACACAGGCTAGACACAGGCTAGACACAGGCTAGACACAGGCTAGACACAGGCTAGACACAGGCTAGACACAGGCTAGACACAGGCTAGACACAGGCTAGACACAGGCTAGACACTGGCTAAACACAAGCTAGGCACAGGCTAGGCACAGGCTAGACACAGGCTAGACACAGGCTAGGCACAAGCTAGAAACATGCTGGACACAGGCTAGACACAGGCTAGACACAGGCTAGACACAGGCTAGACACAGGCTAGACAGAGGCTATACACTAACAAGGCACAGGCTAGACACAGGCTAGACACTGGCTAGGCACAGGCTAGACACTGGCTAGGCACAGGCTAGACACTGGCTATGCACAGGCTAGACACTGGCTAGGCACAGGCTAGACACAGGCTAGACACAGGCTAGACACAGGCTAGACACAGGCTAGACACAAGCTAGACACAGGCTAGAAACATGCTGGACACAGGCTAGACACAGGCTAGACACAGGCTAGACACAGGCTAGACACAGGCTAGACACAGGCTAGACACAGGCTAGACAGAGGCTATACACTAACAAGGCACAGGCTAGACACTGGCTATGCACAGGCTAGACAAAGGCTAGACACTGGCTAGACACAGGCTAGGCACAAGCTAGGCACAGGCTAGGCACAGGCTAGGCACAGGCTAGACACAGGCTAGACACAGGCTAGACACCGTCAAGACACAGACTAGACACAGGCTAGACAGAGGCTATACACTAACTAGGCACAGGCTAGACACTGGCTATGCACAGGCTAGACAAAGGCTAGACACTGGCTAGACACAGGCTAGGCACAAGCTAGGCACAGGCTAGGCACAGGCTAGACACAGGCTAGACACAGACTAGACACAAACTAGACACAGGCTAGACAGAGGCTATACACTGGCTAGACTCTGGCTATGCACAGGCTAGAAAATGGCTAGACACAGGCTAGACACAGGCTAGGCACAGGCTAAACACAGGCTAGACACAGGCTAGACACAGGCTAGACACAGGCTAGACACAGGCTAGACACAGGCTAGACACAGGCTAGACACAGGCTAGACACAGACTAGACACAGGCTAGACACAGGCTAGACACAGGCTAGACACAGGCTAGACACAGGCTAGACACAGGCTAGACACAGGCTAGACACAGGCTAGACACAGGCTAGACACAGGCTAGACACAGGCTAGACACAGGCTAGACACAGGCTAGACACAGGCTAGACACAGGCTACACACAGGCTAGACTCTGGCTATGCACAGGCTAGGAATTGGCAATGCAAAGGCTAGACACAGGCTAGACACAGGCTAGACACAGGCTAGACACAGGCTAGACACAGGCTAGACACAGGCTAGACACAGGCTAGACACAAACTAGACACAGGCTAGACAGAGGCTATACACTGGCTAGACTCTGGCTATGCACAGGCTAGAAAATGGCTAGACACAGGCTAGACACAGGCTAGGCACAGGCTAGACACAGGCTAGACACAGGCTAGACACAGGCTAGACACAGGCTAGACACAGGCTAGACACAGGCTAGACACAGGCTAGACACAGGCTAGACACAGGCTAGACACAGGCTAGACACAGGCTAGACACAGACTAGACACAGGCTAGACAGAGGCTATACACTGGCTAGACTCTGGCTATGCACAGGCTAGAAAATGGCTAGACAAAGGCTAGACACAGGCTAGCTAGACACTGGCTAGACACAGGCAAGACACAGGCTAGTCACAGGCTAGACACTGGCTAGACACAGGCTAGACACAGGCTGTGCACAGGCTAGCACACTGGCTAGACACAGGCTAGGCACAGGCTAGACACAGGCTAGACACAGGCTAAACACAGGCTAGACACAGGCTAGACACAGGCTAGACACAGGCTAGACACAGGCTAAACACTGGCTAGACACAGGCTAGGCACAGGCTAGACACAGGCTAGACACAGGCTAGACACAGGCTATACACTAACAAGGCACAGGCTAGACACAGGCTAGACACTGGCTAGGCACAGGCTAGACACTGGCTAGGCACAGGCTAGACACAGGCTAGACACAGGCTAGACACTGGCTAGGCACAGGCTAGACACAGGCTAGACACAGGCTAGACACAGGCTAGACACAGGCTAGACACAGGCTAGACACAGGCTAGACACAGGCTAGACACAGGCTAGACACAGGCTAGACACAGGCTAGACACAGGCTAGACACAGGCTAGACACAGGCTAGACACAGGCTAGGCACAAGCTAGGCACAGGCTAGACACAGGCTAGACACAGGCTAGACACAGGCTAGGCACAAGCTAGGCACAGGCTAGACACATGCTAGACACAGGCTAGACACAGGCTAGACACAGGCTAGACACTGGCTAAACACAAGCTAGGCACAGGCTAGGCACAGGCTAGGCACAGGCTTGACAAAGGCTAAACACTGGCTAGGCACAGGCTAGCCACTGGGTAGACACAGGCTAGACACAGGCTAGACACAGGCTAGACACAGGCTAGACACAGGCTAGACACAGGCTAAACACAAGCTAGCCACAAGCTAGGCACAAGCTAGGCACAGGCTAGACACAGGCTAGACACAGGCTAGACACAGGCTAGACACAGGCTAGACACAGGCTGGAAACAGGCTAGACACAGGCTGGAAACAGGCTAGACACAGGCTAGACACAGGCTAGACACAAGCTAGGCACAGGCTAGACACAGGCTAGACACAGGCTAGACACAGGCTAGACACAAGCTAGGCACAGGCTAGACACAGGCTAGACACAGGCTAGACACAGGCTAGACACAGGCTAGACACAGGCTAGACACAGGCTAGACACAGGCTAGACACAGGCTAGACACAGGCTAGACACAGGCTAGACACAGGCTAGACACAGGCTAGACACAGGTTAGACACAGGCTAGACACAGGCTAGACACAGGCTAGACACAGGCTAGACACAGCCTAGACACAGCCTAGACACAGGCTAGACACAGGCTAGACACAGGCTAGACACAGGCTATACACAGGCGAGACACAGGCTAGACACAAGCTAGACACAGGCTAGACACAGGCTAGACACAGACTAGACACAAACTAGACACAGGCTAGACAGAGGCTACACACTGGCTAGACTCTGTCTATGCACAGGCTAGGAATTGGCTATGCAAAGGCTAGACACAGGCTAGACACAGGCAAGACACAGGCTAGTCACAGGCTAGACACTGGCTGTGCACAGGCTAGACACTGGCTAGGCACAGGCTAGACACTGGCTAGGCACAGGCTAGACACTGGCTATGCACAGGCTAGACACTGGCTAGGCACAGGCTAGACACAGGCTAGACACAGGCTAGACACAGGCTAGACACAGGCTAGACACAGGCTAGACAAGCTAGACACAGGCTAGAAACATGCTGGACACAGGCTAGACACAGGCTAGACACAGGCTAGACACAGGCTAGACACAGGCTAGACAGAGGCTATACACTAACAAGGCACAGGCTAGACACTGGCTATGCACAGGCTAGACAAAGGCTAGACACTGGCTAGACACAGGCTAGGCACAAGCTAGGCACAGGCTAGGCACAGGCTAGGCACAGGCTAGACACAGGCTAGACACAGGCTAGACACCGTCAAGACACAGACTAGACACAGGCTAGACAGAGGCTATACACTAACTAGGCACAGGCTAGACACTGGCTATGCACAGGCTAGACAAAGGCTAGACACTGGCTAGACACAGGCTAGGCACAAGCTAGGCACAGGCTAGGCACAGGCTAGACACAGGCTAGACACAGACTAGACACAAACTAGACACAGGCTAGACAGAGGCTATACACTGGCTAGACTCTGGCTATGCACAGGCTAGAAAATGGCTAGACACAGGCTAGACACAGGCTAGACACAGGCTAGACACAGGCTAGACACAGGCTAGGACACAGGCTAGACACAGGCTAGACACAGGCTAGACACAGGCTAGACACAGACTAGACACAGGCTAGACACAGGCTAGACACAGGCTAGACACAGGCTAGACACAGACTAGACACAGACTAGACACAGGCTAGACAGAGGCTATACACTGGCTAGACTCTGGCTATGCACAGGCTAGAAAATGGCTAGGCAAAGGCTAGACACAGGCTAGACACTGGCTAGACACAGGCAAGACACAGGCTAGACACAGGCTAGACACAGGCTAGACACAGGCTAGACAGAGGCTATACACTAACAAGGCACAGGCTAGACACAGGCTAGACACTGGCTAGGCACAGGCTAGACACTGGCTAGGCACAGGCTAGACACTGGCTATGCACAGGCTAGACACTGGCTAGGCACTGGCTAGGCACAGGCTAGACACAGGCTAGACACAGGCTAGACACAGGCTAGACACAGGCTAGACACAAGCTAGACACAGGCTAGAAACATGCTGGACACAGGCTAGACACAGGCTAGACACAGGCTAGACACAGGCTAGACACAGGCTAGACAGAGGCTAGACAGAGGCTATACACTAACAAGGCACAGGCTAGACACTGGCTATGCACAGGCTAGACAAAGGCTAGACACAGGCTAGACACCGTCAAGACACAGACTAGACACAGGCTAGACAGAGGCTATACACTAACTAGGCACAGGCTAGACACTGGCTATGCACAGGCTAGACAAAGGCTAGACACTGGCTAGACACAGGCTAGGCACAAGCTAGGCACAGGCTAGGCACAGGCTAGACACAGGCTAGACACAGACTAGACACAAACTAGACACAGGCTAGACAGAGGCTATACACTGGCTAGACTCTGGCTATGCACAGGCTAGAAAATGGCTAGACACAGGCTAGACACAGGCTAGGCACAAGCTAGGCACAGGCTAGGCACAGGCTAGGCACAGGCTAGACACAGGCTAGACACAGGCTAGACACTGTCAAGACACAGACTAGACACAGGCTAGACAGAGGCTATACACTAACTAGGCACAGGCTAGACACTGGCTATGCACAGGCTAGACAAAGGCTAGACACTGGCTAGACACAGGCTAGGCACAAGCTAGGCACAGGCTAGGCACAGGCTAGACACAGGCTAGACACAGGCTAGACACAAACTAGACACAGGCTAGACAGAGGCTATACACTGGCTAGACACAGGCTAGACACAGGCTAGACACAGGCTAGACACAGGCTAGACACAGGCTAGACACAGGCTAGACACAGGCTAGACACAGGCTAGACACAGGCTAGACACAGGCGAGACACAGGCTAGACACAGGCTAGACACAGGCTAGACACAGGCTAGACACAGGCTAGACACAGGCTAGACACAGGCTAGACACAGGCTAGACACAGGCTAGACACAGGCTAGACACAGGCTAGACACAAGCTAGACACAGGCTAGACACAGGCTAGACACAGACTAGACACAAACTAGACACAGGCTAGACAGAGGCTACACACTGGCTAGACTCTGTCTATGCACAGGCTAGGAATTGGCTATGCAAAGGCTAGACACAGGCTAGACACAGGCAAGACACAGGCTAGTCACAGGCTAGACACAGGCTAGACACAGACTAGACACAAACTAGACACAGGCTAGACAGAGGCTATACACTGGCTAGACTCTGGCTATGCACAGGCTAGAAAATGGCTAGACACAGGCTAGACACAGGCTAGGCACAGGCTAAACACAGGCTAGACACAGGCTAGACACAGGCTAGACACAGGCTAGACACAGACTAGACACAGGCTAGACACAGGCTAGACACAGGCTAGACACAGACTAGACACAGACTAGACACAGGCTAGACAGAGGCTATACACTGGCTAGACTCTGGCTATGCACAGGCTAGAAAATGGCTAGGCAAAGGCTAGACACAGGCTAGACACTGGCTAGACACAGGCAAGACACAGGCTAGTCACAGGCTAGACACTGGCTGTGCACAGGCTAGACACTGGCTGTGCACAGGCTAGACACTGGCTAGGCACAGGCTAGGCACAGGCTAGACACAGGCTAGACACAGGCTAGACATAGGCTAGACACAGGCTAGACACATGCTAGACACAGGCTAGACACAGGCTAGACACAGGCTAGGCACAGGCTAGACACAGGCTAAACACAGGCTAGGCACAGGCTAGACACAGGCTAGACAGAGGCTATACACTATCTAGGCACAGGCTAGACAAAGGCTATGCACAGGCTAGACAAAGGCTAGACAAAGGCTAGACACTGGCTAGACACAGGCTAGGCACAAGCTAGGCACAGGCTAGGCACAGGCTAGGCACAAGCTAGACACAGGCTAGACACAGGCTAGACACCCTCAAGACACAGACTAGACACAGGCTAGACAGAGGCTATACACTGGCTAGACTCTGGCTATGCACAGGCTAGACAAAGGCTAGACACTGGCTAGGCACAGGCTAGGCACTGGCTAGACACTGGCTAGGCACACGCTATGCACATGCCAGTCTCAGGCTAGACACAGGCTAGACATAGGCTAGACACAGGCTAGTCACAGGCTAGACACAGGCTAGACACATGCTAGACACAGGCTAGACACAGGCTAGACACAGGCTAGACACTGGCTAAACACAAGCTAGGCACAGGCTAGGCACAGGCTAGGCACAGGCTTGACAAAGGCTAAACACTGGCTAGGCACAGGCTAGCCACTGGGTAGACACAGGCTAGACACAGGCTAGACACAGGCTAGACACAGGCTAGACACAGGCTAGACACAGGCTAAACACAAGCTAGCCACAAGCTAGGCACAAGCTAGGCACAGGCTAGACACAGGCTAGACACAGGCTAGACACAGGCTAGACACAGGCTAGACACAGGCTAGACACAGGCTAGACACAGGCTAGACACAGGCTAGACACAGGCTAGACAGAGGCTAGACACAGGCAAGACACAGGCTAGACACAGGCTAGACAGAGGCTAGACACAGGCTAGACACAGGCTGGAAACAGGCTAGACACAGGCTAGACACAGGCTAGGCACAAGCTAGGCACAGGCTAGACACAGGCTAGACACAGGCTAGACACAGGCTAGGCACAAGCTAGGCACAGGCTAGACACATGCTAGACACAGGCTAGACACAGGCTAGACACAGGCTAGACACTGGCTAAACACAAGCTAGGCACAGGCTAGGCACAGGCTAGGCACAGGCTAGGCACAGGCTTGACAAAGGCTAAACACTGGCTAGGCACAGGCTAGCCACTGGGTAGACACAGGCTAGACACAGGCTAGACACAGGCTAGACACAGGCTAGACACAGGCTAGACACAGGCTAAACACAAGCTAGCCACAAGCTAGGCACAAGCTAGGCACAGGCTAGACACAGGCTAGACACAGGCTAGACACAGGCTAGACACAGGCTAGACACAGGCTGGAAACAGGCTAGACACAGGCTGGAAACAGGCTAGACACAGGCTAGACACAGGCTAGGCACAAGCTAGGCACAGGCTAGACACAGGCTAGACACAGGCTAGACACAGGCTAGGCACAAGCTAGGCACAGGCTAGACACAGGCTAGACACAGGCTAGACACAGGCTAGACACAGGCTAGACACAGGCTAGACACAGGCTAGACACAGGCTAGACACAGGCTAGACACAGGCTAGACACAGGCTAGACACAGGCTAGACACAGGCTAGACACAGGCTAGACACAGGCTAGACACAGGCTAGACACAGGCTAGACACAGCCTAGACACAGCCTAGACACAGGCTAGACACAGGCTAGACACAGGCTAGACACAGGCTATACACAGGCGAGACACAGGCTAGACACAAGCTAGACACAGGCTAGACACAGGCTAGACACAGACTAGACACAAACTAGACACAGGCTAGACAGAGGCTACACACTGGCTAGACTCTGTCTATGCACAGGCTAGGAATTGGCTATGCAAAGGCTAGACACAGGCTAGACACAGGCTAGACACAGGCAAGACACAGGCTAGTCACAGGCTAGACACTGGCTGTGCACAGGCTAGACACTGGCTAGGCACAGGCTAGACACTGGCTAGGCACAGGCTAGACACTGGCTATGCACAGGCTAGACACTGGCTAGGCACAGGCTAGACACAGGCTAGACACAGGCTAGACACAGGCTAGACACAGGCTAGACACAAGCTAGACACAGGCTAGAAACATGCTGGACACAGGCTAGACACAGGCTAGACACAGGCTAGACACAGGCTAGACACAGGCTAGACAGAGGCTATACACTAACAAGGCACAGGCTAGACACTGGCTATGCACAGGCTAGACAAAGGCTAGACACTGGCTAGACACAGGCTAGGCACAAGCTAGGCACAGGCTAGGCACAGGCTAGGCACAGGCTAGACACAGGCTAGACACAGGCTAGACACCGTCAAGACACAGACTAGACACAGGCTAGACAGAGGCTATACACTAACTAGGCACAGGCTAGACACTGGCTATGCACAGGCTAGACACAGGCTAGACACAGGCTAGACACAGGCTAGACACAGGCTAGACACAGGCTAGACACAGGCTAGACACAGGCTAGACACAGGCTAGACACAGGCTAGACACAGGCTAGACACAGGCTAGACACAGGCTAGACACTGGCTGTGCACAGGCTAGACACTGGCTAGACACAGGCTAGACACAGGCTAGGCACAGGCTAGACACAGGCTAGACACAGGCTAGACACAGGCTAGACACAGGCTAGACACAGGCTAGACACAGGCTAGACACAGGCTAGACACAGGCTAGACACAGACTAGACACAGACTAGACACAGGCTAGACACAGGCTATACACTGGCTAGACTCTGGCTATGCACAGGCTAGAAAATGGCTAGGCAAAGGCTAGGACACAGGCTAGACACAGGCTAGACACAGGCTAGTCACAGGCTAGACACTGGCTGTGCACAGGCTAGACACTGGCTAGACACAGGCTAGACACTGGCTAGGCACAGGCTAGACACAGGCTAGGCACAGGCTAGACACAGGCTAGACACAGGCTAGACACAGGCTAGGCACAGGCTAGACACAGGCTAGACACAGGCTAGACACAGGCTAGACACAGGCTAGACACAGGCTAGACACAGGCTAGGCACAGGCTAGACACAGGCTAGACACAGGCTAGACACAGGCTAGGCACAGGCTAGACACAGGCTAGGCACAGGCTAGACACAGGCTAGACACAGGCTAGACACAAACTAGACACAGGCTAGACACAGGCTATACACAGGCTAGACACAGGCTAGACACAGGCTAGACACAGGCTAGACACAGGCTAGACACAGGCTAGACACAGGCTAGACACAGGCTAGACACAGGCTAGACACAGGCTAGACACAGGCTAGACACAGGCTAGACACAGGCTAGACACAGGCTAGGCACAGGCAAGACATAGGCTAGACACAGGCTAGTCACAGGCTAGACACATGCTAGACACAGGCTAGACGCAGGCTAGACACAGGCTAGACACAGGCTAAACACAAGCTAGGCACAGGCTAGGCACAGGCTAGGCACAGGCTTGACAAAGGCTAAACACTGGCTAGGCACAGGCTAGCCACTGGGTAGACACAGGCCAGA
Source organism: Zaprionus indianus (assembly GCA_018904595.1). NCBI lineage: Eukaryota > Metazoa > Arthropoda > Insecta > Diptera > Drosophilidae > Zaprionus > Zaprionus indianus. The sequence goes on from JAEIHA010001064.1 coordinate 119,811, forward strand.
CTCAAGCTAGACACAGGCTAGACACAGGCTAGACACAGGCTAGACACAGGCTAGACACAGGCTAGACACAGGCTAGACACAGGCTAGACACAGGCTAGACACAGGCTAGACACAGGCTAGCCACAAGCTAGGCACAAGCTAGGCACAGGCTAGACACAGGCTAGACACAGGCTAGACACAGGCTAGACACAGGCTAGACACAGGCTAGACACAGGCTAGACACAGGCAAGACACAGGCTAGACACAGGCTAGACACAGGCTAGACAGAGGCTAGACACAGGCTAGACACAGGCTGGAAACAGGCTAGACACAGGCTGGAAACAGGCTAGACACAGGCTAGGCACAAGCTAGGCACAGGCTAGACACAGGCTAGACACAGGCTAGACACAGGCTAGGCACAAGCTAGGCACAGGCTAGACACAGGCTAGACACAGGCTAGACACAGGCTAGACACAGGCTAGACACAGGCTAGACACAGGCTAGACACAGGCTAGACACAGGCTAGACACAGGCTAGACACAGCCTAGACACAGGCTAGACACAGGCTAGACACAGGCTATACACAGGCGAGACACAGGCTAGACACAAGCTAGACACAGGCTAGACACAGGCTAGACACAGACTAGACACAAACTAGACACAGGCTAGACAGAGGCTACACACTGGCTAGACTCTGTCTATGCACAGGCTAGAAAATGGCTAGGCAAAGGCTAGACACAGGCTAGACACAGGCAAGACACAGGCTAGTCACAGGCTAGACACTGGCTGTGCACAGGCTAGACACTGGCTAGGCACAGGCTAGACACTGGCTAGACACAGGCTAGACACTGGCTAGACACAGGCTAGACACAGCCTAGACACAGGCTAGACACAGGCTAGACACAGGCTAGACACAGGCTATACACAGGCGAGACACAGGCTAGACACAAGCTAGACACAGGCTAGACACAGGCTAGACACAAACTAGACACAGGCTAGACAGAGGCTACACACTGGCTAGACTCTGTCTATGCACAGGCTAGAAAATGGCTAGGCAAAGGCTAGACACAGGCTAGACACAGGCAAGACACAGGCTAGTCACAGGCTAGACACTGGCTGTGCACAGGCTAGACACTGGCTAGGCACAGGCTAGACACTGGCTAGGCACAGGCTAGACACTGGCTATGCACAGGCTAGACACTGGCTAGGCACAGGCTAGACACAGGCTAGACACAGGCTAGACACAGGCTAGACACAGGCTAGACACAGGCTAGACAAAGGCTAGACACAGGCTAGACACAGGCTAGACACAGGCTAGACACAAGCTAGACACAGGCTAGAAACATGCTGGACACAGGCTAGACACAGGCTAGACACAGGCTAGACACAGGCTAGACACAGGCTAGACAGAGGCGATACACTAACTAGGCACAGGCTAGACACTGGCTATGCACAGGCTAGACAAAGGCTAGACACTGGCTAGACACAGGCTAGGCACAAGCTAGGCACAGGCTAGGCACAGGCTAGGCACAGGCTAGACACAGGCTAGACACAGGCTAGACACAGGCTAGACACCGTCAAGACACAGACTAGACACAGGCTAGACAGAGGCTATACACTGGCTAGACTCTGGCTATGCACAGGCTAGACAAAGGCTAGACACTGGCTAGGCACAGGCTAGGCACTGGCTAGACACTGGCTAGGCACACGCTGTGCACATGCCAGTCTCAGGCAAGGCACAGGCTAGACACAGGCTAGACACAGGCTAGACACAGGCTAGACACAGGCTAGACACAGGCTAGACACAGGCTAGACACAGGCAAGACACAGGCTAGACACAGGCTAGACACAGGCTAGACACAGGCTAGACAGAGGCTAAACACAGACTAGACACAGGCTAGACAGAGGCTATACACTCGCTAGACTCTGGCTATGCACAGGCTAGGGAAAGGCTAGACACTGGCTAGGCACAGGCTAGGCACTGGCTATACAGAGGCTAGACACAGGCTAGACACAGGCTAAACACAGGCTAGGCACAGGCTACGCACAGGCTAGACACAGGATAGACAGAGGCTATACACTGGCTAGGCACAGGCTAGACACAGGCTAGACACAGGCTAGACACAGGCTAGACACAGGCTAGACAGAGGCTATACACTGGCTAGACTCTGGCTATGCAAAGGCTAGACACTGGCTAGGCACAGGCTAGGCACTGGCTAGACACTGGCTAGGCACACGCTATGCACATGCCAGTCTCAGGCAAGGCACAGGCTAGACACAGGCTAGACAAAGGCTAGACAAAGGCTAGACACTGGCTAGGCACAGGCTAGGCACTAGGTAGACACTGGGTAGACACAGGCTAGACACAGGCTAGACACAGGCTAGACACAGGCTAGCCACAAGCTAGGCACAAGCTAGGCACAGGCAAGACACAGGCTAGACACAGGCTAGACACAGGCTAGAAACAGGCTAGACACAGGCTAGACACAGGCTAGACACAGGCTGGACACAGGCTAGACACAGGCTAGACACAGGCTAGACACAGGCTAGACACAGGCTAGACACAGGCTAGACACAGGCTAGACACAGGCTAGACACAGGCTAGACACAGGCTAGACACAGGCTAGACACAGGCTAGACACAGGCTAGACAGAGGCTATACACTGGCTAGGCACAGGCTAGACTCTGGCTATGCACAGGCTAGACAAAGGCTAGACACAGGCTAGACACAGGCTACACACAGGCTAGACACAGGCTAGACACAGGCTAGACACAGGCTAGACACAGGCTAGTCACAGGCTAGACACAGGCTAGACACAGGCTAGACACAGGCTAGACACAGGCTAGACACAGGCTAGACACAGGCTAGACACAGACTAGAAACAGGCTAGACACAGGCTAGACACAGGCTAGACACAGGCTAGACACAGGCTAGACACAGGCTAGACAAAGGCTAGACACAGGCTAGACAGGGGCTAGACACAGGCTAGACACAAGACACAGGCTAGACACAGGCTAAACACAGGCGCCAGGCACAGGCTAGACACAGGCTAGACAGAGGCTATACATTGGCTAGACACTGGCTATGCACAGGCTAGACAAAAGCTAGACATTGTCTAGGCACAGGCTAGGCACTGGCTAGACACTGGCTAGGCACACGATATGCACATGCTAGTCTCAGGCAAGGCACAGGCTAGACACAGGCTAGACACAGGTTAGACACAGACTAGACACTGGCTAGACACAGGCTAGACACAGGCTAGACACCGTCAAGACACAGACTAGACACAGGCTAGACAGAGGCTATACACTGGCTAGACTCTGGCTATGCACAGGCTAGACAAAGGCTAGACACTGGCTAGGCACAGGCTAGGCACTGGCTAGACACTGGCTAGGCACACGCTATGCACATGCCAGTCTCAGGCAAGGCACAGGCTAGACACAGGCTAGACACAGGCTAGACACAGGCTAGACACAGGCTAGACACAGGCTAGACACAGGCTAGACACAGGCTAGACACAGGCTAGACACAGGAGACACAGGCTAGACACAGGCTAGACACAGGCTATACACTGGCTAGGCACAGGCTAGACTCTGGCTATGTACAGGCTAGACACTGGCTAGGCACAGGCTAGGCACTGGCTAGACACTGGCTAGGCACACGCTATGCACATGCCAGTCTCAGGCAAGGCACAGGCTAGAAACAGGCTAGACACAGGCTAGACACAGGCTAGACACAGGCTAGACACAGGCTAGACACAGGCTAGACACAGGCTAGACACAGGCTAGACACAGGCTAGACACAGGCTAGACACAGGCTAGCACAGGCTAGAGGCTAGACACAGGCTAGACACAGGCTAGACACAGGCTAGACACACAGGCTAGACACAGGCTAGACACAGGCTAGACACAGGCTAGACACAGGCTAGACACAGGCTAGACACAGGCTAGACACAGGCTAGACACAGGCTAGACACAGGCTAGACACAGGCTAGACACAGGCTAGACATAGGCTAGACACAGGCTAGACACAGGCTAGACACAGGCTAGACACAGGCTAGACACAGGCTAGGGGCTAGACACACAGGCTAGACACAGGCTAGACACATGCTAGACACAGGCTAGACAAAGGCTAGACACAGGCTAAACACAGGCTAGGCACAGGCTAGACACAGGCTAGACAGAGGCTATACATTAGCTAGACACTGGCTATGCACAGGCTAGACAAAAGCTAGACATTGTCTAGGCACAGGCTAGGCACTGGCTAGACACTGGCTAGGCACACGCTATGCACATGCTAGTCTCAGGCAAGGCACAGGCTAGACACAGGCTAGACACAGGTTAGACACAGACTAGACTCTGGCTATGCACAGGCTAGACAAAGGCTAGACACAGGCTAGACACAGGCTACACACAGGCTAGACACAGGCTAGACACAGGCTAGACACAGGCTAGACACAGGCTAGTCACAGGCTAGACACAGGCTAGACACAGGCTAGACACAGGATAGACACAGGCTAGACACAGGCTATACACTGGCTAGGCACAGGCTAGACTCTGGCTATGTACAGGCTAGACACTGGCTAGGCACAGGCTAGGCACTGGCTAGACACTGGCTAGGCACACGCTATGCACATGCCAGTCTCAGGCAAGGCACAGGCTAGAAACAGGCTAGACACAGGCTAGACACAGGCTAGACACAGGCTAGACACAGGCTAGACACAGGCTAGACACAGGCTAGACACAGGCTAGACACAGGCTAGACACAGGCTAGACACAGGCTAGACACAGGCTAGACACAGGCTAGACACAGGCTGGACACAGGCTAGACACAGGCTAGACACAGGCTAGACACAGGCTAGACACAGGCTAGACACAGGCTAGACACAGGCTAGACACAGGCTAGACACAGGCTAGATACAGGCTAGACACAGGCTGGACACAGGCTAGACACAGGCTAGACACAGGCTAGACAGAGGCTATACACTGGCTGGACACTGGCTATGCACAGGCTAGGCACTGGCTAGACACTGGCTAGGCACACGCTATGCACATGCCAGTCTCACAAAGGCACAGGCTAGACACAGGCTAGACGCAGGCTAGACACAGACTAGACACAGGCTAGACACAGGCTAGACACAGGCTAGACACAGGCTAGACACAGGCTAGGCACAGGCTAGGCACTGGCTAGACAAAGGCTAGACACAGGCTAGACACAGGCTAGACACAGGCTAGACACAGGCTAGACACAGGCTAGACACAGGCTAGACACAGGCTAGACAGAGGCTATACACTGGCTAGGCACAGGCTATGCACAGGCTAGACACTGGCTAGACACTGGCTAGGCACAGGCTAGACACAGGCTAGACACAGGCTAGACACAGGCTAGACACAGGCTAGACACAGGCTAGACACAGGCTAGACACAGGCTAGACACAGGCTAGACACAGGCTAGACACAGGCTAGACACAGGCTAGACACAGGCTAGACACAGGCTAGACACAGGCTAGACACAGGCTAGACACAGACTAGAAACAGGCTAGACACAGGCTAGACACAGGCTAGACACAGGCTAGACACAGGCTAGACACAGGCTAGACACAGGCTAGACACAGGCTAGACAAAGGCTAGACACAGGCTAGACAGGGGCTAGACACAGGCTAGACAAAGGCTAGACACAGGCTAAACACAGGCTAGGCACAGGCTAGACACAGGCTAGACAGAGGCTATACATTGGCTAGACACTGGCTATGCACAGGCTAGACAAAAGCTAGACATTGTCTAGGCACAGGCTAGGCACTGGCTAGACACTGGCTAGGCACACGATATGCACATGCTAGTCTCAGGCAAGGCGCAGGCTAGACACAGGCTAGACACAGGTTAGACACAGACTAGACACTGGCTAGACACAGGCTAGACACAGGCTAGACACCGTCAAGACACAGACTAGACACAGGCTAGACAGAGGCTATACACTGGCTAGACTCTGGCTATGCACAGGCTAGACAAAGGCTAGACACTGGCTAGGCACAGGCTAGGCACTGGCTAGACACTGGCTAGGCACACGCTATGCACATGCCAGTCTCAGGCAAGGCACAGGCTAGACACAGGCTAGACACAGGCTAGACACAGGCTAGACACAGGCTAGACACAGGCTAGACACAGGCTAGACACAGGATAGACACAGGCTAAAAACAGGCTATACACTGGCTAGGCACAGGCTAGACTCTGGCTATGTACAGGCTAGACACTGGCTAGGCACAGGCTAGGCACTGGCTAGACACTGGCTAGGCACACGCTATGCACATGCCAGTCTCAGGCAAGGCACAGGCTAGAAACAGGCTAGACACAGGCTAGACACAGGCTAGACTAAGGCTAGACACAGGCTAGACACAGGCTAGACACAGGCTAGACACAGGCTAGACACAGGCTAGACACAGGCTGGACACAGGCTAGACACAGGCTAGACACAGGCTAGACACAGGCTAGACACAGGCTAGACACAGGCTAGACACAGGCTAGACACAGGCTAGACACAGGCTAGACACAGGATAGACACAGGCTAGACACAGGCTAGACACAGGCTAGACACAGGCTAGACACAGGCTAGACACAGGCTAGACACAGGCTAGACACAGGCTAGACACAGGCTAGACACAGGCTAGACACAGGCTAGACAGGGGCTAGACACAAGCTAGACACATGCTAGACACAGGCTAGACAAAGGCTAGACACAGGCTAAACACAAGCTAGGCACAGGCTAGACACAGGCTAGACAGAGGCTATACATTAGCTAGACACTGGCTATGCACAGGCTAGACAAAAGCTAGACATTGTCTAGGCACAGGCTAGGCACTGGCTAGACACTGGCTGGGCACACGCTATGCACATGCTAGTCTCAGGCAAGGCACAGGCTAGACACAGGCTAGACACAGGTTAGACACAGACTAGACACTGGCTAGACACAGGCTAGACACAGGCTAGACACCGTCAAGACACAGACTAGACACAGGCTAGACAGAGGCTATACACTGGCTAGACTCTGGCTATGCACAGGCTAGACAAAGGCTAGACACTGGCTAGGCACAGGCTAGGCACTGGCTAGACACTGGCTAGGCACACGCTATGCACATGCCAGTCTCAGGCAAGGCACAGGCTAGACATAGGCTAGACACAGGCTAGACACAGGCTAGACACAGGCTAGACACAGGCTAGACACAGGCTAGACACAGGATAGACACAGGCTAGACACAGGCTATACACTGGCTAGGCACAGGCTAGACTCTGGCTATGTACAGGCTAGACACTGGCTAGGCACAGGCTAGGCACTGGCTAGACACTGGCTAGGCACACGCTATGCACATGCCAGTCTCAGGCAAGGCACAGGCTAGAAACAGGCTAGACACAGGCAAGACACAGGCTAGACTAAGGCTAGAGACAGGCTAGACACAGGCTAGACACAGGCTAGACACAGGCTAGACACAGGCTAGACACAGGCTGGACACAGTATAGACACAGGCTAGACACAGGCTAGACACAGGCTAGACACAGGCTAGACACAGGCTAGACACAGGCTAGATACAGGCTAGACACAGGCTAGATACAGGCTAGACACAGGCTGGACACAGGCTGGACACAGGCTAGACACAGGCTGGACACAGGCTAGACACAGGCTAGACACAGGCTAGACACAGGCCAGACACAGGCTAGACACAGGCTAGACACAGGCTAGACACAGGCTAGACACAGGCTAGACATAGGCTATACATTAGCTAGACACTGGCTATGCACAGGCTAGACAAAAGCTAGACATTGTCTAGGCACAGGCTAGGCACTGGCTAGACACTGGCTGGGCACACGCTATGCACATGCTAGTCTCAGGCAAGGCACAGGCTAGACACAGGCTAGACACAGGTTAGACACAGACTAGACACTGGCTAGACACAGGCTAGACACAGGCTAGACACCGTCAAGACACAGACTAGACACAGGCTAGACAGAGGCTATACACTGGCTAGACTCTGGCTATGCACAGGCTAGACAAAGGCTAGACACTGGCTAGGCACAGGCTAGGCACTGGCTAGACACTGGCTAGGCACACGCTATGCACATGCCAGTCTCAGGCAAGGCACAGGCTAGACATAGGCTAGACACAGGCTAGACACAGGCTAGACACAGGCTAGACACAGGCTAGACACAGGCTAGACACAGGATAGACACAGGCTAGACACAGGCTATACACTGGCTAGGCACAGGCTAGACTCTGGCTATGTACAGGCTAGACACTGGCTAGGCACAGGCTAGGCACTGGCTAGACACTGGCTAGGCACACGCTATGCACATGCCAGTCTCAGGCAAGGCACAGGCTAGAAACAGGCTAGACACAGGCAAGACACAGGCTAGACTAAGGCTAGAGACAGGCTAGACACAGGCTAGACACAGGCTAGACACAGGCTAGACACAGGCTAGACACAGGCTAGACACAGGCTGGACACAGGCTAGACACAGGCTAGACACAGGCTAGACACAGGCTAGACACAGGCTAGACACAGGCTAGACACAGGCTAGACACAGGCTAGACACAGGCTAGACACAGGCTAGACACAGGCTGGACACAGGCTAGACACAGGCTGGACACAGGCTAGACACAGGCTAGACACAGGCTAGACACAGGCCAGACACAGGCTAGACACAGGCTAGACACAGGCTAGACACAGGCTAGACACAGGCTAGACACAGGCTAGACACAGGCTAGACACAGGCTAGACACAGGCTAGACACAGGCTAGACACAGACTAGACACAGACTAGACACAGACTAGACACAGACTAGACACAGACTAGACACAGACTAGACACAGACTAGACACAGGCTAGACAGAGGCTATACAGAGGCTTTACACTGGGTAGACTCTGGCTATGCACAGGCTAGAAAATGGCTAGGCAAAGGCTAGACACAGGCTAGACACTGGCTAGACACAGGCAAGACACAGGCTAGTCACAGGCTAGACACAGGCTAGGCACTGGCTGTGCACAGGCTAGACACTAGCTAGGCACAGGCTAGACACTGGCTATGCACAGGCTAGACACTGGCTAGGCACAGGCTAGACACAGGCTAGACACAGGCTAGACACAGGCTAGACACAGGCTAGACACAGGCTAGACACAGGCTAGACACAGGCTAGACACAGGCTAGACACAGGCAAGACACAGGCTAGACACAGGCTAGACACAGGCTAGACACAGGCTAGACACAGGCTAGACACAGGCTAGACACAGGCTAGACACAGGCTAGACACAGGCTAGACACAGGCTAGACACAGGCTAGACACAGGCTAGACAGGGGCTAGACACAGGCTAGACACAGGCTAGAAACAGGCTAGACACAGGCTAGACACAGGCTAGACACAGGCTAGACACAGGCTAGACACAGGCTAGACACAGGCTAAACACAGGCTAGGCACAGGCTAGACACAGGCTAGACAGAGGCTATACATTGGCTAGACACTGGCTATGCACAGGCTAGACAAAAGCTAGACATTGTCTAGGCACAGGCTAGGCACTGGCTAGACACTGGCTAGGCACACGCTATGCACATGCTAGTCTCAGGCAACGCACAGGCTAGACACAGGCTAGACACAGGATAGACACAAACTAGACACTGGCTAGACACAGGCTAGACACAGGCTAGACACAGGCTAGGCACAAGCTGGGCACATGCTAGGCACAGGCTAGGCACAGGCTAGACACAGGCTAGACACCGTCAAGACACAGACTAGACACAGGCTAGACAGAGGCTATACACTGGCTAGACTCTGGCTATGCACAGGCTAGAAAAAGGCTAGACACTGGCTAGGCACAGGCTAGGCACTGGCTAGACACTGGCTAGGCACACGCTATGCACATGCCAGTCTCAGGCAAGGCACAGGCTAGACACAGGCTAGACACAGGCTAGACACAGGCTAGACACAGGCTAGACACAGGATAGACACAGGCTAGACACAGGCTATACACTGGCTAGGCACAGGCTAGACTCTGGCTATGCACAGGCTAGACACTGGCTAGGCACAGGCTAGACACAGGCTAGACACAGGCTAGACACAGGCTAGACACAGGCTAGACACAGGCTAGACACAGGCTAGACACAGGCTAGACACAGGCTAGACACAGGCTAGACACAGGCTAGACACAGGCTAGACACAGGCTAGAAACAGGCTAGACACAGGCTAGACACAGACTAGACACAGACTAGACACAGACTAGACACAGACTAGACACAGACTAGACACAGGCTAGACAGAGGCTATACAGAGGCTTTACACTGGGTAGACTCTGGCTATGCACAGGCTAGAAAATGGCTAGGCAAAGGCTAGGCACAGGCTAGACACTGGCTAGACACAGGCAAGACACAGGCTAGTCACAGGCTAGACACAGGCTAGACACTGGCTGTGCACAGGCTAGACACTGGCTAGGCACAGGCTAGACACTGGCTATGCACAGGCTAGACACTGGCTAGGCACAGGCTAGACACAGGCTAGACACAGGCTAGACACAGGCTAGACACAGGCTAGACACAGGCTGGACACAGGCTAGACACAGGCTAGACACAGGCTAGACAAAGGCCAGACACAGGCTAGACACAGGCTAGACACAGGCTAGACACAGGCTAGACATAGGCTAGACACAGGCTAGACACAGGCTAGACACAGGCTAGACACAGGCTAGACACAGACTAGACACAGACTAGACACAGACTAGACACAGACTAGACACAGACTAGACACAGACTAGACACAGGCTAGACAGAGGCTATACAGAGGCTTTACACTGGGTAGACTCTGGCTATGCACAGGCTAGAAAATGGCTAGGCAAAGGCTAGACACAGGCTAGACACAGGCTAGACACAGGCTAGACACAGGCTAGACACAGGCTAGAAACAGGCTAGACACAGGCTAGACACAGGCTAGACACAGGCTAGACACAGGCTAGACACAGGCTAGACACAGGCTAGACACAGGCAAGACACAGGCTAGTCACAGGCTAGACACAGGCTAGACACTGGCTGTGCACAGGCTAGACACTGGCTGTGCACAGGCTAGACACTGGCTAGGCACAGGCTAGACACTGGCTATGCACAGGCTAGACACTGGCTAGGCACAGGCTAGACACAGGCTAGACACAGGCTAGACACAGGCTAGACACAGGCTAGACACAGGCTAGACACAGGCTAGACACAGGCTAGACACAGGCTAGACACAGACTAGACACAGGCTAGACACAGGCTAGACACAGGCTAGACACAGGCTAGACACAGGCTAGACACAGGCTAGACACAGGCTAGACACAGGCTAGACACAGGCTAGACACAGGCTAGACACAGGCTAGACACAGGCTAGACACAGGCTAGACACAGGCTAGACACAGGCTAGACACAGGCTAGACACAGGCTAGACACAGGCTAGACAGGGGCTAGACACAGGCTAGACACAGGCTAGACACAGGCTAGAAACAGGCTAGACACAGGCTAGACACAGGCTAGACACAGGCTAGACACAGGCTAAACACAGGCTAGGCACAGGCTAGACACAGGCTAGACAGAGGCTATACATTGGCTAGACACTGGCTATGCACAGGCTAGACAAAAGCTAGACATTGTCTAGGCACAGGCTAGGCACTGGCTAGACACTGGCTAGGCACACGCTATGCACATGCTAGTCTCAGGCAACGCACAGGCTAGACACAGGCTAGACACAGGTTAGACACAGACTAGACACTGGCTAGACACAGGCTAGACACAGGCTAGACACAGGCTAGGCACAAGCTGGGCACATGCTAGGCACAGGCTAGGCACAGGCTAGACACAGGCTAGACACCGTCAAGACACAGACTAGACACAGGCTAGACAGAGGCTATACACTGGCTAGACTCTGGCTATGCACAGGCTAGACAAAGGCTAGACACTGGCTAGGCACAGGCTAGGCACTGGCTAGACACTGGCTAGGCACACGCTATGCACATGCCAGTCTCAGGCAAGGCACAGGCTAGACACAGGCTAGACACAGGCTAGACACAGGCTAGACACAGGCTAGACACAGGATAAACACAGGCTAGACACAGGCTAGGCACTGGCTAGACACTGGCTAGGCACACGCTATGCACATGCCAGTCTCAGGCAAGGCACAGGCTAGAAACAGGCTACACACAGGCTAGACACAGGCTAGACACAGGCTAGACACAGGCTAGACACAGGCTAGACTAAGGCTAGACACAGGCTAGACACAGGCTAGACTAAGGCTAGACACAGGCTAGACACAGGCTAGACACAGGCTAGACACAGGCTGGACACAGGATAGACACAGGCTAGACACAGGCTAGACACAGGCTAGACAAAGGCTAGACACAGGCTAGACACAGGCTAGACACAGGCTAGATACAGGCTAGACACAGGCTGGACACAGGCTAGACACAGGCTAGACACAGGCTAGACACAGGCTAGACACAGGCTAGACACAGGCTAGACACAGGCTAGACACAGGCTAGACACAGGCTAGACACAGGCTAGACACAGGCTAGACATAGGCTAGACACAGGCTAGACACAGGCTAGACACAGGCTAGACACAGGCTAGACACAGACTAGACACAGACTAGACACAGACTAGACACAGACTAGTCACAGACTAGACACAGGCTAGACAGAGGCTATACAGAGGCTATACACTGGGTAGACTCTGGCTATGCACAGGCTAGAAAATGGCTAGGCAAAGGCTGTGCACAGGCTAGACACAGGCTAGACACAGGCAAGACACAGGCTAGACACTGGCTGTGCACAGGCTAGACACTGGCTGTGCACAGGCTACACACTGGCTGTGCACAGGTTAGACACTGGCTAGGCACAGGCTAGACACTGGCTATGCACAGGCTAGACACTGGCTAGGCACAGGCTAGACACTGGCTATGCACAGGCTAGACACTGGCTAGGCACAGGCTAGACACAGGCTAGACACAGGCTAGACACAGGCTAGACACAGGCTAGACACAGGCTAGACACATGCTAGACACAGGCTAGACACAGGCTAGACACAGGCTAGACACAGGCTAGACACAGGCTTAACACAGGCTAGGCACAGGCTAGACAGAGGCTATACACTGGCTAGGCACAGGCTAGACTCTGGCTATGCACAGGCTAGACAAAGGCTAGACACTGGCTAGGCACAGGCTAGGCACTGGCTAGACACAGGCTAGACACAGGCTAGACACAGGCTAGACACAGGCTAGACACAGGCTGGACACAGGCTAGACACAGGCTAGACACAGGCTAGACACAGACTAGACACAGGCTAGACAGAGGCTATACACTGGCTAGACTCTGGCTAGGCACAGGCTAGGCACTGGCTAGACACTGGCTAGGCACAGGCTAGACACAGGCTAGACACAGGCTAGACACAGGCTAGACACAGGCTAGACACAGGCTAGACACAGGCTAGACACAGGCTAGACACAGGCTAGACACAGGCTAGACACAGGCTGGACACAGGCTAGACACAGGCTAGACACAGGCTAGACACAGGCTAAACACAGGCTAGACACAGGCTAGACACAGGCTAGACACAGGCTAGACACAGGCTAGACACAGGCTAGACACAGGCTAGACACAGGCTAGACACAGGCTAGACACAGGCTAGACAGGCTAGACACAGGCTAGACAAAGACTAGACACAGACTAGACACAGACTAGACACAGGCTAGACAGAGGCTATACACTGGCTAGACTCTGGCTATGCACAGGCTAGAAAATGGCTAGGCAAAGGCAAGGCAAAGGCTAGACACAGGCTAGACACTGGCTAGACACAGGCAAGACACAGGCTAGTCCCAGGCTAGACACTGGCTGTGCACAGGCTAGACACTGGCTAGGCACAGGCTAGACACTGGCTCGGCACAGGCTAGAGAGTGGCTATGCACAGGCTTGACACTGGCTAGGCACAGGCTAGACACAGGCTAGACACAGGCTAGAGACATGCTAGACACAGGCTAGACACAGGCTAGACACAGGCTAGACACAGGCTAGACACAGGCTAGACACAGGCTAAACACAGGCTAGACACAGGCTAGACACATGCTAGACACAGGCTGGACACAGGTAAGACACAGGCTACACACAGGCTAGGCACAGGCTAGACACAGGCTAAACAGAGGCTATACACTGGCTGGACACTGGCTATGCACAGGCTAGACAAAGGCTAGACATTGGCAAGGCACAGGCTAGGCACTGGCTAGACACTGGCTAGGCACACGCTATGCACATGCCAGTCTCAGGCAAGGCACAGGCTAGACACAGGCTAGACACAGACTAGACACTGGCTAGACACAGGCTAGACACTGGCTAGACACAGGCTAGACAGGGGCTAGACACAGACAAGACACAGGCTAGACACAGGCTAGACACAGGCTAGGCACTGGCTAGACACAGGCTAGACACAGGCTAGACACAGGCTAGACACAGGCTAGACACAGGCTAGACACAGGCTAGACACAGGCTAGACACAGGCTAGACACAGGCTAGACACAGGCTAGACACAGGCTAGACACAGGCTAGAAACAGGCTAGAAACAGACTTGACACTGGCTAGACACAGGCTAGAAACAGGCTAGACACAGGCTAGGCACAGGCTAGACACAGGCTAGACACAGGCTAGACACAGGCTAGACACAGGCTAGACACAGGCTAGACACATGCTAGACACAGGCTAGACACAGGCTAGACACAGGCTAGACACAGGCTAGACACAGGCTAAACACAGGCTAGACACAGGCTAGACACATGCTAGACACAGGCTGGACACAGGCTAGACACAGGCTACACACAGGCTAAGCACAGGCTAGACACAGGCTAGACAGAGGCTATACACTGGCTGGACACTGGCTATGCACAGGCTAGACAAAGGCTAGACATTGGCAAGGCACAGGCTAGGCACTGGCTAGACACTGGCTAGGCACACGCTATGCACATGGCAGTCTCAGGCAAGGCACAGGCTAGACACAGGCTAGACACAGACTAGACACTGGCTAGACACACGCTAGACACTGGCTAGACACAAGCTAGACACAGGCTAGACACAGACTAGACACAGGCTAGACACAGGCTAGACACAGGCTAAGCACAGGCTAGGCACTGGCTAGACACAGGCTAGACACAGGCTAGACACAGGCTAGACACAGGCTAGACACAGGCAAGACACAGGCTAGACACAGGCTAGACACAGGCTAGACACAGGCTAGACACAGGGTAGACACAGGCTAGACACAGGCTAGACAGAGGCTTTACACTGGCTAGACACAGGCTAGACTCTGGCTATGCACAGGATAGACACAGGCTAGACCCAGGCTAGACACAGGCTAGACACAGGCTAGACACAGGCTAGACACAGGCTAGACACAGGCTAGACACAGGCTAGACACAGGCTAGACACAGGCTAGACACAGGCTAGACACAGGCTAGACACAGGCTAGACACAGGCTAGACACAGGCTAGACACGGGCTAGGCACTGGCTAGACACAGGCTAGACACAGGCTAGACACAGGCTAGACACAGGCTAGACACAGGCTAGACACAGGCTAGACACAGGCTAGACACAGGCTAGACAGAGGCTTTACACTGGCTAGACACAGGCTAGACTCTGGCTATGCACAGGATAGACACAGGCTAGACACAGGCTAGACACAGGCTAGACACAGGCTAGACACAGGCTAGACACAGGCTAGACACAGGCTAGACACAGGCTAGACACAGGCTAGACACAGGCTAGACACAGGCTAGACACAGGCTAGAAACAGGCCAGAAACAGACTAGACACTGGCTAGACACAGGCTAGAAACAGGCTTGACACAGGCTAGGCACAGGCTAGACACAGGCTAGACACAGGCTAGGCACAGGCTAGACACAGGCTAGACACAGGCTAGACACAGGCTGGACACAGGCTAGACACAGGCTAGACACAGACTAGACACTGGCTAGACACAGGCTAGACACTGGCTAGACACAAGCTAGACAGGGGCTAGACAAAGACAAGACACAGGCTAGACACAGGCTACACACTGGCTGTGCACAGGTTAGACACTGGCTAGGCACAGGCTAGACACTGGCTATGCACAGGCTAGACACTGGCTAGGCACAGGCTAGACACTGGCTATGCACAGGCTAGACACTGGCTAGGCACAGGCTAGACACAGGCTAGACACAGGCTAGACACAGGCTAGACACAGGCTAGACACAGGCTAGACACAGGCTAGACACAGGCTAGACACATGCTAGACACAGGCTAGACACAGGCTAGACACAGGCTAGACACAGGCTAGACACAGGCTTAACACAGGCTAGGCACAGGCTAGACAGAGGCTATACACTGGCTAGGCACAGGCTAGACTCTGGCTATGCACAGGCTAGACAAAGGCTAGACACTGGCTAGGCACAGGCTAGGCACTGGCTAGACACAGGCTAGACACAGGCTAGACACAGGCTAGACACAGGCTAGACACAGGCTGGACACAGGCTAGACACAGGCTAGACACAGGCTAGACACAGACTAGACACAGGCTAGACAGAGGCTATACACTGGCTAGACTCTGGCTAGGCACAGGCTAGGCACTGGCTAGACACTGGCTAGGCACAGGCTAGACACAGGCTAGACACAGGCTAGACACAGGCTAGACACAGGCTAGACACAGGCTAGACACAGGCTAGACACAGGCTAGACACAGGCTAGACACAGGCTAGACACAGGCTGGACACAGGCTAGACACAGGCTAGACACAGGCTAGACACAGGCTAAACACAGGCTAGACACAGGCTAGACACAGGCTAGACACAGGCTAGACACAGGCTAGACACAGGCTAGACACAGGCTAGACACAGGCTAGACACAGGCTAGACAGGCTAGACACAGGCTAGACAAAGACTAGACACAGACTAGACACAGACTAGACACAGGCTAGACAGAGGCTATACACTGGCTAGACTCTGGCTATGCACAGGCTAGAAAATGGCTAGGCAAAGGCAAGGCAAAGGCTAGACACAGGCTAGACACTGGCTAGACACAGGCAAGACACAGGCTAGTCCCAGGCTAGACACTGGCTGTGCACAGGCTAGACACTGGCTAGGCACAGGCTAGACACTGGCTCGGCACAGGCTAGACACTGGCTATGCACAGGCTATGCACAGGCTTGACACTGGCTAGGCACAGGCTAGACACAGGCTAGACACAGGCTAGAGACATGCTAGACACAGGCTAGACACAGGCTAGACACAGGCTAGACACAGGCTAGACACAGGCTAGACACAGGCTAAACACAGGCTAGACACAGGCTAGACACATGCTAGACACAGGCTGGACACAGGTAAGACACAGGCTACACACAGGCTAGGCACAGGCTAGACACAGGCTAAACAGAGGCTATACACTGGCTGGACACTGGCTATGCACAGGCTAGACAAAGGCTAGACATTGGCAAGGCACAGGCTAGGCACTGGCTAGACACTGGCTAGGCACACGCTATGCACATGCCAGTCTCAGGCAAGGCACAGGCTAGACACAGGCTAGACACAGACTAGACACTGGCTAGACACAGGCTAGACACTGGCTAGACACAAGCTAGACAGGGGCTAGACACAGACAAGACACAGGCTAGACACAGGCTAGACACAGGCTAGGCACTGGCTAGACACAGGCTAGACACAGGCTAGACACAGGCTAGACACAGGCTGACACAGCAACACAGGCTAGACACAGGCTAGACACAGGCTAGACACAGGCTAGACACAGGCTAGACACAGGCTAGACACAGGCTAGACACAGGCTAGACACAGGCTAGACACAGGCTAGACACAGGCTAGACACAGGCTAGAAACAGGCTAGAAACAGACTTGACACTGGCTAGACACAGGCTAGAAACAGGCTAGACACAGGCTAGGCACAGGCTAGACACAGGCTAGACACAGGCTAGACACAGGCTAGACACAGGCTAGACACAGGCTAGACACATGCTAGACACAGGCTAGACACAGGCTAGACACAGGCTAGACACAGGCTAGACACAGGCTAGACACAGGCTAGACACAGGCTAGACACAGGCTAGACACAGGCTAGACACAGGCTAGACACAGGCTAGACACAGGCTAGACACAGGCTAGACACAGGCTAAGCACAGGCTAGACACAGGCTAGACAGAGGCTATACACTGGCTGGACACTGGCTATGCACAGGCTAGACAAAGGCTAGACATTGGCAAGGCACAGGCTAGGCACTGGCTAGACACTGGCTAGGCACACGCTATGCACATGGCAGTCTCAGGCAAGGCACAGGCTAGACACAGGCTAGACACAGACTAGACACTGGCTAGACACAGGCTAGACACAGGCTAGACACAGGCTAGACACAGGCTAGACACAGGCTAGACACAGGCTAGACACAGGCTAGACACAGGCTAAGCACAGGCTAGACACAGGCTAGACACAGGCTAGACACAGGCTAGACACAGGCTAGACACAGGCTAGACACAGGCTAGACACAGGCTAGACACAGGCTAGACACAGGCTAGACACAGGCTAGACACAGGCTAGACACAGGCTAGACACAGGCTAGACACAGGCTAGACACAGGCTAGACAGAGGCTTTACACTGGCTAGACACAGGCTAGACTCTGGCTATGCACAGGATAGACACAGGCTAGACCCAGGCTAGACACAGGCTAGACACAGGCTAGACACAGGCTAGACACAGGCTAGACACAGGCTAGACACAGGCTAGACACAGGCTAGACACAGGCTAGACACAGGCTAGACACAGGCTAGACACAGGCTAGACACAGGCTAGACACAGGCTAGACACAGGCTAGACACAGGCTAGACACAGGCTAGACACAGGCTAGACACAGGCTAGACACAGGCTAGACACAGGCTAGACACAGGCTAGACACAGGCTAGACACAGGCTAGACAGAGGCTTTACACTGGCTAGACACAGGCTAGACTCTGGCTATGCACAGGATAGACACAGGCTAGACACAGGCTAGACACAGGCTAGACACAGGCTAGACACAGGCTAGACACAGGCTAGACACAGGCTAGACACAGGCTAGACACAGGCTAGACACAGGCTAGAAACAGGCCAGAAACAGGCTAGACACAGGCTAGACACAGGCTAGACACAGGCTAGACACAGGCTAGACACAGGCTAGACACAGGCTAGACACAGGCTAGACACAGGCTAGGCACAGGCTAGACACAGGCTAGACACAGGCTAGACACAGGCTGGACACAGGCTAGACACAGGCTAGACACAGGCTAGACACAGACTAGACACTGGCTAGACACAGGCTAGACACTGGCTAGACACAAGCTAGACAGGGGCTAGACACAGACAAGACACAGGCTAGACACAGGCTAGACACAGGCTAGACACAGGCTAGACACAGGCTAGACACAGGCTAGACACAGGCTAAGCACAGGCTAGGCACTGGCTAGACACAGGCTAGACACAGGCAAGACACAGGCTAGACACAGGCTAGACACAGGCTAGACACAGGCTAGACAATGGCTAGACACAGGCTAGACACAGGCTAGACACAGGCTAGACACAGGCTAGACACAGGCTAGACACAGGCTAGAAACAGGCTAGAAACAGACTTGACACTGGCTAGACACAGGCTAGAAACAGGCTAGACACAGGCTAGGCACAGGCTAGACACAGGCTAGACACAGGCTAGACACAGGCTAGACACAGGCTAGACACAGGCTAGACACATGCTAGACACAGGCTAGACACAGGCTAGACACAGGCTAGACACAGGCTAGACACAGGCTAGACACAGGCTAAACACAGGCTAGACACAGGCTAGACACATGCTAGACACAGGCTGGACACAGGCTAGACACAGGCTACACACAGGCTAAGCACAGGCTAGACACAGGCTAGACAGAGGCTATACACTGGCTGGACACTGGCTATGCACAGGCTAGACAAAGGCTAGACATTGGCAAGGCACAGGCTAGGCACTGGCTAGACACTGGCTAGGCACACGCTATGCACATGGCAGTCTCAGGCAAGGCACAGGCTAGACACAGGCTAGACACAGACTAGACACTGGCTAGACACACGCTAGACACTGGCTAGACACAAGCTAGACACAGGCTAGACACAGACTAGACGGCTAGACACAGGCTAGACACAGGCTAAGACACAGGCTAAGCACAGGCTAGGCACTGGCTAGACACAGGCTAGACACAGGCTAGACACAGGCTAGACACAGGCTAGACACAGGCAAGACACAGGCTAGACACAGGCTAGACACAGGCTAGACACAGGCTAGACACAGGGTAGACACAGGCTAGACACAGGCTAGACAGAGGCTTTACACTGGCTAGACACAGGCTAGACTCTGGCTATGCACAGGCTAGACACAGGCTAGACACAGGCTAGACACAGGCTAGACACAGGCTAGACACAGGCTAGACACAGGCTAGACACAGGCTAGACACAGACACAGGCTAGACACAGGCTAGACACAGGCTAGACACAGGCTAGACACAGGCTAGACACAGGCTAGACACAGGCTAGACACAGGCTAGACACGGGCTAGGCACTGGCTAGACACAGGCTAGACACAGGCTAGACACAGGCTAGACACAGGCTAGACACAGGCTAGACACAGGCTAGACACAGGCTAGACACAGGCTAGACACAGGCTAGACACAGGCTAGACACAGGCTAGACAGAGGCTTTACACTGGCTAGACACAGGCTAGACTCTGGCTATGTACAGGATAGACACAGGCTAGACACAGGCTAGACACAGGCTAGACACAGGCTAGACACAGGCTAGACACAGGCTAGACACAGGCTAGACACAGGCTAGACACAGGCTAGACACAGGCTAGACACAGGCTAGACACAGGCTAGACACAGGCTAGACACAGGCTAGACACAGGCTAGACACAGGCTAGACACAGGCTAGACACAGGCTAGACACAGGCTAGACACAGGCTAGACACAGGCTAGACACAGGCTAGACACAGGCTAGACACAGGCTAGACACAGGCTAGACACAGGCTAGACACAGGCTAGACACAGGCTAGACACAGGCTAGACACAGGCTAGACACAGGCTAGACACAGGCTAGACACAGAGTAGACACAGAGTAGACACAGGCTAGACACAGGCTAGACACAGGTTAGGCACAGGCTAGACACAGGCTAGAAACAGGCTAGACACAGGCTAGACAGAGGCTATACACAGGCAAGGCAAGGGCTAGACACTGGCTATGCACAGGCTAGAAACTGGCTAGACACTGGCTAGACACTCGCTAAACACTGGCTAGACACTGGCTAGGCATTGGCTAGACACTGGCTAGGCACAGGCTAGACACTGGCTAGGCACAGGCTAGACACTGGCTAGGCACAGGCTAGACACTGGCTAGGTACAGGCTAGACACTGGCTAGACACAGGCTAGACACTGGCTAGGCACAGGCTAGACACTGGCTAGGCACAGGCTAGACACTGGCTAGGCACAGGCTAGACACTGGCTAGGCACAGGCTAGACACTGGCTAGGCACAGGCTAGACACTGGCTAGGCACAGGCTAGGCACAGGCTAGACACTGGCTAGGCACAGGCTAGACACTGGCTAGGCACAGGCTAGACACTGGCTAGGCACAGGCTAGACACTGGCTAGGCACAGGCTAGACACTGGCTACGCACAGGCTAGACACTGGCTAGGCACAGGCTAGACACTGGCTAGGCACAGGCTAGACACTGGCTAGGCACAGGCTACACACTGGCTGTGCTAAGGCTAGACACTGGCTGTGCTAAGGCTAGACACTGGGTAGGCACAGGCTAGACACTAGCTATGCATAGGCTAGTCATTGGCTAGGCACAGGCTAAACACGCCAATCACTAGCAAAGCACAGGCTAGACACTGGCTAGGCACAGGCCAGTCACTGGCTAGGCACAGGCTAGACACTGGTTAGACACTGGCTAGGCACAGGCTAGACACTGGCTAGACACTGGCTAGGCACTGGCTAGACACTGGCTAGGCACTGGCTAGACACTGGCTAGGCACTGGCTAGACACTGTCTAGGCACTGGTTAGACACTGGCTAGGCACTGGCTAGACACTGGCTAGGCACTGGCTAGACACTGGCTAGCCACTGATTAGACACTGGCTATACACTAGCTAGGCACAGGCTAGACACTGGCAAGGCAAGGGCAAGGCACTGGCTATACACAGGCTAGACACTGGCTAGACACTGGCTAGACACTGGCTAGACACTGGCTAGACACTGGCTAGACACTGGCTAGACACTGGCTAGACACTGGCTAGACACTGGCTAGACACTGTCTAGACACTGGCTAGGCACTGGCTAGACACTGGCTAGACACTGGCTAGGCACTGGCTAGACACTGGCTGGGCACTAGCCACGCACAGGCTAGTCACTGGCTAGGCACAGGCTACACACTGGCTGTGCACAGGCTAGGCACAGGCTAGACACTGGCTAGACACTGGCTAGACACTGGCTGGGCACTGGCTAGACACTGGCTGGGCACTGGCTAGACACTGGCTGGGCACTGGCTAGACACTGGCTGGGCACTGGCCAGGCACAGGCTAGTCACTGGCTAGGCACTGGCGACACACTGGCTATGCACAGGCTAGACACTGGCAAGGCAAGGGCTAGACACTGGCAATGCACATGCTAGAAACTGGCTGGACACTGGCTAGACACTGGCAAGACGCTGGCTAGACACAGGCTAGACACAGGCTAGACACAGGCTAGACACTGGATAGACACTGGCTAGGCACTGGCTAATCACTGGCTAGGCACTGGCTAGGCACTGGCTAGACATTGGCTAGGCACTGGCTAGACATTGGCTAGGCACTGGCCAGGCACAGGCTAGTCACTGGCTAGGCACTGGCCAGGCACAGGCTAGTCACTGGCTAGGCACAGGCTACACACTGGATGTGCACAGGCTAGACACAGGCTAGGCACAGGCTAGACACTGGCTATGCATAGGCTAGTCATTGGCTAGGCACAAGCTAGACATTGGCAAGGCACAGGCTAAACACTGTCTAGGCACAGGCTAGACACTGGCTAGGCACAGGATAGATACTGGCTATGCACAGGCTAGAAACTGGCTAGGCACAGGCTACACACTGGCTGTGCAAGGGCTAAAAACTGGCTGGGCACAGGCTAAACACTGGCTAGGCAAGGGCTAGACACTGGCTAGATACAGGCTAGACACTGGTTAGGCACAGACTAGGTACTGGCTAGGCACAGGCTAGGCACAAGCTAGGCACAGGCTAGACACTAGCTAGTCCCAGGCTAGAAACTGGCTAGGCCCAGGCTAGACACTTGCAAGGCACAGGCTAGTCACTGGCTAGGCAAAGGGTAGACTGGCTTGGCACAGGCTATGCACATGCCAATCACAGGCAAAGCACAGTCTAGACACAGGCTAGACACTGGCTAGGCAAAGGCTAGACAGAGGCTAGACACTGGCTAGACACAGGCAAGACACAGGCTAGTCACAGGCTAGACAGAGGCTAGGCACAGGCTAGACACTGGCTAGGCACAGGCTAGATACTGGCTATGCACAGGCTAGACACTGGCTAGGCACAGGCTACACACCGGCTGTGCACAGGCTAGAAACTGGCTAGGCACAGGCTAGACACTGGCTTTGCATAGGCTAGTCATTGGCTAGGCACAGGTTAGACACAAGCTATACACTGGCTACACACTGGCTGTGCACAGGCTAGACACTGGCTGTGCACAGGCTAAACACAGGCTAGGCACAGGCTAAACACTGGCTAAACACTGTCTAGGCACAGGCTAAACACTGTCTAGGCACACGCCAATCACAAGCAAATCACAGGCTAGGCACTGGCTAGGCACAGGCCAGTCACTGGCTAGGCACAGGCTAGACACTGGTTAGACACTGGCTAGGCACAGGCTAGACACTGGCTAGACACTGGCTAGACACTGTCTAGGCACTGGTTAGACACTGGCTAGGCACTGGCTAGACACTGGCTAGGCACTGGTT
Organism: Zaprionus indianus; assembly: GCA_018904595.1. Taxonomy (NCBI): domain Eukaryota; kingdom Metazoa; phylum Arthropoda; class Insecta; order Diptera; family Drosophilidae; genus Zaprionus; species Zaprionus indianus. The sequence goes on from JAEIHA010001064.1 coordinate 143,869, forward strand.
AGACACTGGCTATACACTAGCTAGGCACAGGCTAAACACTGGCTATGCACAGGCTAGACACTATTAAGGCAAGGGCAAGACACTGGCTATGCACAGGCTAGAAACTGGCTAGACACTAGCTAGACACTAGCTAGACACTGTCTAGACACTGGCTAGGCACTGGCTAGACACTGGCTAGGTACTGGCTAGACACTGGCTAGGCACTGGCTAGACACTGGCTGGGCACAGGCTAGACACTGGCTAGGCACAGGCTAGGCATTGGCTAGACACTGGCTGGGCACTGGCCAGGCACAGGCTAGTCACTGGCTAGGCACAGGCTACACACTGGCTGTGTACAGGCTAGACACGGGCTAGGCACAGGCTAGACACTGGCTAGGCACTGGCTAGACACTGGCTAGACACTGGCTAGATACTGGCTAGACACTGGCTAGACACTGGCTGGCCACTGGCTAGACACTGGCTGGGCACTGGCCAGGCACAGGCTACACAATGGCTATGCACAGGCTAGACACTGGCAAGGCAAGGGCTAGACACTGGCTATGCACAGGCTAGAAACTGGCTAGACACTGGCTAGACACTGGCTAGACACTGGCTAGGCACTGGCTAGACACTGGCTAGGCACTGGCTAGACACTGGCTAGGCACTGGCTAGACACTGGCTAGGCACAGGCTAGTCACTGGCTGGGCACTGGCCAGGCACAGGCTAGGCACAGGCTAGACACTGGCTATGCATAGGCTAGTCATTGGCTAGGCACTGGCTAGACACTGTCTAGGCACAGGGTAGACACTGGCTAGGCATTGGCTAGACACTGGCTAGGCACTGGCTAGACACTGGCTAGGCACAGGCTACACACCGGCTGTGCACAGGCTAGAAACTGGCTAGGCACTGGCTAGACACTGGCTAGGCACTGGCTAGGCACAGGCTAGACACTGGCTAGGCACAGGCTAGAAACTGGCTAGGCACAGGCTAGACACTGGCTATGCACAGGATAGACACTGGCTAGGCACAGGCTACACACTGGCTGTGCACTGGCTAGAAACTGGCTAGGCACAGACTAGACACTGGCTTTGCATAGGCTACTCATTGGCTAGGCACAGGCTAGACATTGGCTAGGCACAGGCTAAACCTTGTCGGGGCACAGGGTAGACACTGGCTAGGCACAGGCTAGTCACTGGCTAGGCACAGGCTAGTCACTGGCTATGCAGTGGCTAGACACTGGCTAGGCACTGGCTAGACATTGGCTAGGCACTGGCTAGACATTGTCTAGGCACTGGCTTGGCACAGGCTATGCACATGCCAATCACAGGCAAAGCACAGTCTAGACACAGGCTAGACACTGGCTAGGCAAAGGCTAGACAGAGGCTAGACACTGGCTAGACACAGGCAAGACACAGGCTAGTCACAGGCTAGACAGAGGTTAGGCACAGGCTAGACACTGGCTAGGCACAGGCTAGATACTGGCTATGCACAGGCTAGACACTGGCTAGGCACAGGCTACACACCGGCTGTGCACAGGCTAGAAACTGGCTAGGCACAGGCTAGACACTGGCTTTGCATAGGCTAGTCATTGGCTAGGCACAGGTTAGACACAAGCTATACACTGGCTACACACTGGCTGTGCACAGGCTAGACACTGGCTGTGCACAGGCTAAACACAGGCTAGGCACAGGCTAGACACTGGCTAAACACTGTCTAGGCACAGGCTAAACACTGTCTAGGCACACGCCAATCACAAGCAAATCACAGGCTAGGCACTGGCTAGGCACAGGCCAGTCACTGGCTAGGCACAGGCTAGACACTGGTTAGACACTGGCTAGGCACAGGCTAGACACTGGCTAGACACTGGCTAGACACTGTCTAGGCACTGGTTAGACACTGGCTAGGCACTGGCTAGACACTGGCTAGGCACTGGTTAGACACTGGCTATACACTAGCTAGGCACAGGCTAAACACTGGCTATGCACAGGCTAGAAACTGGCTAGACACTAGCTAGACACTAGCTAGACACTGGCTAGACACTGGCTAGACACTGGCTAGACACTGGCTAGACACTGTCTAGACACTGGCTAGGCACTGGCTAGACACTGGCTAGGTACTGGCTAGACACTGGCTAGGTACTGGCTAGACACTGGCTAGGCACTGGCTAGACACTGGCTGGGGACAGGCTAGACACTGGCTAGGCACAGGCTAGGCATTGGCTAGACACTGGCTGGGCACTGGCCAGGCACAGGCTAGTCACTGGCTAGGCACAGGCTACACACTGGCTGTGTACAGGCTAGACACGGGCTAGGCACAGGCTAGACACTGGCTAGGCACTGGCTAGACACTGGCTAGACACTGGCTAGATACTGGCTAGACACTGGCTAGACACTGGCTGGCCACTGGCTAGACACTGGCTGGGCACTGGCCAGGCACAGGCTAGTCACTGGCCAGGCACAGGCTACACAATGGCTATGCACAGGCTAGACACTGGCAAGGCAAGGGCTAGACACTGGCTATGCACAGGCTAGAAACTGGCTAGACACTGGCTAGACACTGGCTAGACACTGGCTAGGCACTGGCTAGACACTGGCTAGGCACAGGCTAGTCACTGGCTGGGCACTGGCCAGGCACAGGCTAGGCACAGGCTAGACACTGGCTATGCATAGGCTAGTCATTGGCTAGGCACTGGCTAGACACTGTCTAGGCACAGGGTAGACACTGGCTAGGCATTGGCTAGACACTGGCTAGGCACTGGCTAGGCACTGGCTAGACACTGGCTAGGCACAGGCTACACACCGGCTGTGCACAGGCTAGAAACTGGCTAGGCACTGGCTAGACACTGGCTAGGCACTGGCTAGGCACAGGCTAGACACTGGCTAGGCACAGGCTAGAAACTGGCTAGGCACAGGCTAGACACTGGCTATGCACAGGATAGACACTGGCTAGGCACAGGCTACACACTGGCTGTGCACTGGCTAGAAACTGGCTAGGCACAGGCTAGACACTGGCTTTGCATAGGCTACTCATTGGCTAGGCACAGGCTAGACATTGGCTAGGCACAGGCTAAACCTTGTCGGGGCACAGGGTAGACACTGGCTAGGCACAGGCTAGTCACTGGCTAGGCACAGGCTAGTCACTGGCTATGCAGTGGCTAGACACTGGCTAGGCACTGGCTAGACATTGGCTAGGCACTGGCTAGACATTGTCTAGGCACTGGCCAGGCACAGGCTACTCACTGGCTAAGCACAGGCTAGTCACTGACTAGTCACAGGCTAGTCACTGACTAGTCACAGGCTAGTCACTGGCTAGGCACAGGCTAGTCACTGGTTAGGCACAGGCTACACACTGGATGTGCACAGGCTAGACACAGGCTAGGCACAGGCTAGACACTGGCTATGCATAGGCTAGTCATTGGCTAGGCACAAGCTAGACACTGTCTAGGCACAGGCTAGACACTGGCTAGGCACAGGCTAGTCACTGGCTAGGCACAGGCTAGTCACTGGCTATGCAGTGGCTACACTCTGGCTGTGCAAGGGCTAAAAACTGGCTGGGCACAGGCTAGACACAGGCATTGCATAGGCTAGTCATTGCTTAGGCAAAGGCTAGACATTGGCTAGGCACAGGCTAAACACTGGCTAGGCAAGGGCTAGATACTGGCTAGATACAGGCTAGACACTGGTTAGGCACAGACTAGGTACTGCCTAGGCACAGGCTAGGCACAAGCTAGGCACTGGCTAGGCACAGGCTAGACACTGGCTAGGCACAGGCTAGACACTGGCTATGCACAGGATAGACACTGGCTAGGCACAGGCTACACACTGGCTGTGCACTGGCTAGAAACTGGCTAGGCACAGGCTAGACACTGGCTTTGCATAGGCTACTCATTGGCTAGGCACAGGCTAGACATTGGCTAGGCACAGGCTAAACCTTGTCGGGGCACAGGGTAGACACTGGCTAGGCACAGGCTAGTCACTGGCTAGGCACAGGCTAGTCACTGGCTAGGCACAGGCTAGTCACTGGCTATGCAGTGGCTAGACACTGGCTAGGCACTGGCTAGACATTGGCTAGGCACTGGCTAGACATTGGCTAGGCACTGGCCAGGCACAGGCTAGTCACTGGCTAAGCACAGGCTAGTCACTGACTAGTCACAGGCTAGTCACTGGCTAGGCACAGGCTAGTCACTGGTTAGGCACAGGCTACACACTGGATGTGCACAGGCTAGACACAGGCTAGGCACAGGCTAGACACTGGCTATCCATAGGCTAGTCATTGGCTAGGCACAAGCTAGACATTGGCAAGGCACAGGCTAAACACAGTCTAGGCACAGGCTAGACACTGGCTAGGCACAGGATAGATACTGGCTATGCACAGGGTAGAAACTGGCTAGGCACAGGCTACACACTGGCTGTGCAAGGGCTAAAAACTGGCTGGGCACAGGCTAGACACTGGCTTTGCATAGGCTAGTCATTGCTTAGGCAAAGGCTAGACATTGGCTAGGCACAGGCTAAACACTGGCTAGGCAAGGGCTAGTTACTGGCTAGATACAGGCTAGACACTGGTTAGGCACAGACTAGGTACTGCCTAGGCACAGGCTAGGCACAAGCTAGGCACAGGCTAGACACTAGCTAGGCCCAGGCTAGACACTGGCTAGGCCCAGGCTAGACACTTGCTAGGCACAGGCTAGTCACTGGCTAGGCAAAGGGTAGACTGGCTTAGCACAGGCTATGCACATGCCAATCACAGGCAAAGCACATTCTAGACACAGGCTAGACACTGGCTAGGCAAAGGCTAGACAGAGGCTAGACACTGGCTAGACAGAGGCTAGGCACAGGCTAGACACTGGCTAGGCACAGGCTAGATACTGGCTATGCACAGGCTAGACACTGGCTAGGCACAGGCTACACACCGGCTGTGCACAGGCTAGAAACTGGCTAGGCACAGGCTAGACACTGGCTTTGCATAGGCTAGTCATTGGCTAGGCACAGGCTAGACTCTGACTAGACACAGGCTAGACACAAGCTAGACACTGGCTACACACTGGCTGTGCACAGGCTAGACACAGGCTAGGCACAGGCTAGACACTGGCTAAACACTATCTAGGCACAGGCTAAACACTGTCTAGGCACACGCCAATCACAAGCAAAGCACAGGCTAGACACTGGCTAGACACAGGCCAGTCACTGGCTAGGCACAGGCTAGACACTGGTTAGACACTGGCTAGGCACAGGCTGGGCACTGGCAAGACACTGTCTAGGCACTGGTTAGACACTGGCTTGGCACTGGCTAGACACTGGCTAGGCACTGGTTAGACACTGGCTATACACTAGCTAGGCACAGGCTAGACACTGGCTATGCACAGGCTAGACACTGGCAAGGCAAGGGCAAGACACTGGCTATGCACAGGCTAGAAACTGGCTAGACACTGGTTAGACACTGGTTAGACACTGGCTAGACACTGGCTAGACACTGGCTAGACACTGGCTAGACACTGGCTAGACACTGGCTAGACACTGGCTAGGCACTGGCTAGACACTGGCTAGGCACAAGCTAGACACTGGCTAGGCACGGGCTAGACACTGGCTAGGCACTGGCTAGACACTGGCTAGGCACAAGCTAGACACTGGCTATGCATAGGCTAGTCATTGACTAGGCACAAGCTAGACATTGGCAAGGCACAGGCTAAACACTGTCTAGGCACAGGCTAGACACTGGCTAGTCACAGGATAGATACTGGCTATGCACAGGCTAGAAACTGGCTAGGCACAGGCTACACACTGGCTGTGCAAGGGCTAAAAACTGGCTGGGCACAGGCTAGACACAGGCTAGGCACAGGCTAGTCATTGGCTAGGCACTGGCTAGACACTGGCTAGGCACAGGCTAGACACTGGCTAGGCACAGGCTAGACACTGGCTAGACACTGGCTAGACACTGGCTAGACACTGGCTAGACACAGGCTAGACACTGGCTAGACACTGGCTAGACACTGGCTAGACACTGGCTAGACACAGGCTAGACACTGGCTAGACACTGGCTAGACACTGGCTAGACACTGGCTAGACACTGGCTAGGCACTGGCTAGACACTGGCTAGGCACAAGCTAGACACTGGCTAGGCACGGGCTAGACACTGGCTAGGCACTGGCTGGACACTGGCTAGGCACAAGCTAGACACTGGCTAGGCACGGGCTAGACACTGGCTAGGCACTGGCTAGACACTGGCTAGGCACAAGCTAGACACTGGCTATGCATAGGCTAGTCATTGACTAGGCACAAGCTAGACATTGGCAAGGCACAGGCTAAACACTCTCTAGGCACAGGCTAGACACTGGCTAGGCACAGGATAGATACTGGCTATGCACAGGCTAGAAACTGGCTAGGCACAGGCTACACACTGGCTGTGCAAGGGCTAAAAACTGGCTGGGCACAGGCTAGACACAGGCTAGGCACAGGCTAGTCATTGGCTAGGCACTGGCTAGACACTGGCTAGGCACAGGCTAGACACTGGCTAGGCACAGGCTAGACACTGGCTATGCACAGGATAGACACTGGCTAGGCACAGGCTACACACTGGCTGTGCACTGGCTAGAAATTGGCTAGGCACAGGCTAGGCACTGGCTTTGCATAGGCTACTCATTGGCTAGGCACAGGCTAGACATTGGCTAGGCACAGGCTAAACCTTGTCTGGGCACAGGGTAGACACTGGCTAGGCACAGGCTATGCACACGCCAATCACAGGCAAAGCACAGGCTAGACACTGGCTAGGCACAGGCTAGACACCGGCTAGGCACTGTCAAGACACTGGCTAGACACTGGCAATGCACAGGCTAGTTACTGGCTATGCAGTGTTTAGACACTGGCTAGGCACTGGCTTGACACTGGCTGTGCACAGGCTAGAAGCTGGCTAGGCACAGGCTAGTCACTGGCTAGACACTGGCTGTGCACAGCCTAGATGCTGGCTAGGCACAGGCTAGTCACTGGCTATGCAGTGGCTAGACACTGGCTAGGCATTGGCAAGACATTGGCTAGGCACTGGCCAGGCACAGGCTAGGCACAAGGTAGGCACAGGCTAGACACTGGCTAGGCCCAGGCTAGACACTGGCTAGGCCCAGGCTAGACACTGGCTAGGCCCAGGCTAGACACTTGCTAGGCACAGGCTAGTCACTGGCTAGGCAAATGGTAGACTGGCTTGGCACAAGCTATGCACATGCCAATCACAGGCAAAGCACAGTCTAGACACAGGCTAGACACTGGCTAGGCAAAGGCTAGACACAGGCTAGACACTGGCTAGACACAGGCAAGACACAGGCTAGTCACAGGCTAGACAGAGGCTAGGCTCAGGCTAGACACTGGCTAGGCACAGGCTAGATACTGGCTATGCACAGGCTAGACACTGGCTAGGCACAGGCCAGGCAGAGGCTAGTCATTGGCTAGGCACACGCTACACACTGGCTGTGCACAGGCTAGACACTGGCTGTGCACAGGCTAGACACTGGCTGTGCGCAGGCTAGACACTGGCTGTGCACAGGCTAGACACAGGCTAGGCACAGGCTAGACACTGGCTAAACACTGTCTAGGCACAGGCTAGACATTGGCTAGGAACAGGATTGATACTGGCTATGCACAGGCTAGACACTGGATAGGCACAGGCTACACACTGGCTGTGCAACGGCTAGAAACTGGCTGGGCACAGGCTAGACACTGGCTTTGCATAGGCTAGTCTTTGGCTAGGCACAGGCTAGACATTGGCTAGGCACAGGCTAAACACTGGCTAGGCACAGGCTAGACACTGGCTAGACACAGGCTAGACACTGGTTAGGCACAGACTAGGTACTGGCTTGACACAGGCTAGACACTGGTTACTGGCTAGGCAAAGGCTAGACACTGGCTAGGCAAAGGCTAGACACAGGCTAGACACTGGCTAGACACAGGCAAGACACAGGCTAGGCCCAGGCTAGACACTGGCTAGGCCCAGGCTAGACACTGGCTAGGCCCAGGCTAGACACTTGCTAGGCACAGGCTAGTCACTGGCTAGGCAAATGGTAGACTGGCTTGGCACACGCTATGCACATGCCAATCACAGGCAAAGCACAGTCTAGACACAGGCTAGACACTGGCTAAGCAAAGGCTAGACACAGGCTAGACACTGGCTAGACACAGGCAAGACACAGGCTAGTCACAGGCTAGACAGAGGCTAGGCTCAGGCTAGACACTGGCTAGGCACAGGCTAGATACTGGCTATGCACAGGCTAGACACTGGCTAGGCACAGGGCAGGCAGAGGCTAGTCATTGGCTAGGCACACGCTACACACTGGCTGTGCACAGGCTAGACACTGGCTGTGCACAGGCTAGACACTGGCTGTGCACAGGCTAGACACTGGCTGTGCACAGGCTAGACACAGGCTAGGCACAGGCTAGACACTGGCTAAACACTGTCTAGGCACAGGCTAGACACTGGCTAGGCACAGGATAGATACTGGCTATGCACAGGCTAGACACTGGATAGGCACAGGCTACACACTGGCTGTGCAACGGCTAGAAACTGGCTGGGTACAGGCTAGACACCGGCTTTGCATACGCTAGTCTTTGGCTAGGCACAGGCTAGACATTGGCTAGGCACAGGCTAAACACTGGCTAGGAACAGGCTAGACACTGGCTAGACACAGGCTAGACACTGGTTAGGCACAGACTAGGTACTGGCTTGACACAGGCTAGACACTGGTTAGGCACAGACTAGGTACTGGCTAGGCACAGGCTAGGCATCAGCTAGGCACAGGCTAGGCACAGGCTAGGCACAGGCTAGCACAGGCTAGACACTGGCTAGGCCCAGGCTAGACACTTGCTAGGCACAGGCTAGACACTGCCTATGCACAGGCTAGTCACTGGCTAGGCAAAGGGTAGACTGGCTTGGCACAGGCTATGCACATGCCAATCACAGGCAAAGCACAGTCTAGACACAGGCTAGACACTGGCTAGGCAAAGGCTAGACACTGGCTTGGCAAAGGCTAGACACTGGCTAGGCAAAGGCTAGACACATGGTAGACACTGGCTAGACACAGGCAAGACACAGGCTAGTCACAGGCTAGACAGAGGTTAGGCACAAGCTAGACACTGGCTAGGCACAAGCTAGATACTGGCTATGCACAGGCTAGACACTGGCTAGGCACAGGCTACACACTGGCTGTGCACAGGCTAGCAACTGGCTAGGCACAGGCTAGACACTGGCTTTGCATAGCCTAGTCATTGGCTAGGCACAGGCTAGACTCTGACTAGGCACAGGCAAGACACAAGCTAGACACTGCCTATGCATGGGCTAGTCAAAGGCTAGGCACAGGTTTAACACTGGCTATGTACAGGCTAGACACTGGCTATGCACAAGCTGGATACTGGCTAGGCACAGGCTAGACACTTGCTGTGCATAGGCTAGACACTGGCTAGGCACTGGCTAGACACTGATTGTGCACAGGCTAGACACTGGCTAGGCACTGGCTAGGAACTGGCTAGGCACTGGTTAGGAACTGGCTAGGCACTGGCTAGGAACTGGCTAGGCACTGGCTAGGCACAGGCTAGACACTGGCTAGGCACAGGCTAGACACTGGCTAGGCACAGGCTAGACACTGGCTAAGCACAGGCTAGACTCTGGCTATGCATAGGCTATGCACTGGCTAGGCACAGGCTAGACACTGGCTAGGCACAGGCTAGACACTGGCTAGGCACAGGCTAGACACTGGCTAGGCCCAGGCTAGACACTAGCTAGGCACAGTCTAGACACTGGCTAGGCACAGGCTAGACACTGGCTACGCCCAGGCTAGACACTTGATAGGCACAGGCTAGACACTGGCTAGGCACAGGCTAGACACTGGCTAGGCACAGGCTAGACACTGGCTAGGCACAGGCTAGACACTGGCTAGGCACAGGCTAGACACTGGCTAGGCACAGGCTAGACACTGGCTAGGCACAGGCTAAACACTGTCTAGGCACAGGCTAGACACATGCTAGGCACAGGCTAGACACTGGCTAGGCCCAGGCTAGACACTGGCTAGGCCCAGGCTAGACATTAGCTAGGGACAGGCTAGACACTGGCTAGGCACAGGCTAGACACTGGCTAGGCACATGCTAGACATTTGTTAGGCACAGGCTAGACACTGGCTATGCATAGGGTAGTCAATGGCTAGGCACAGGCTAGAAACGGGCTTTGCATAGGCTAGTCACTGGCTAGGCACAGTCTAGACACTGGCTAGGCACAGGATTACCACTGTCTAGGCACAGTCTAGACACTGGCTAGGCACTGGCTTGACTCTGACTAGGCACAGGCTAGACAAAAGCTAGACACTGGCTATGCATAGGCTAGTCATAGGCTAGGCACAGGCTAGTCATAGGCTAGGCACAGGCTAGACACTGGCTATGTACAGGGTAGACACTGGCTATGCACAGGCTAGATACTGGCTAGGCACAGGCTAGACACTGGCTGTGCACAGGCTAGACACTGGCTGTGCACAGGCTAGACACTGGCTGTGCACAGGCTAGACACTGGCTAGGCACAGGCTAGACACCGGGTGTGCACAGGCTAGACACTGGCTAGGCACAGGCTAGATACGAGCTAGGCACAGGCTAGACACTGGCTACGCCCAGGCTAGACACTAGTTAGGCACAGGCTAGACACATGCTAGGCACAGGCTAGACACTGGCTAGGCACAGGCTAGACACTTGCTAGGGACAGGCTAGACACTGGCTATGCATAGGCTATGCACTGGCTAGGCACAGGCTAAACACTGGCTAGGCACAGGCTAGACACTGGCTAGGCCCAGGCTAGACACTAGCTAGGCACAGTCTAGACACTGGCTAGGCACAGGCTAGACACTGGCTACGCCCAGGCTAGACACTAGTTAGGCACAGGCTAGACACTGGTTAGGCACAGGCTAGACACTGGCTATGCATAGGCTAGTCACTGGCTAGGCACAGGCTAGACACTGGCCAGGCACAGGCTAAACACTGTCTAGGCACAGGCTAGACACATGCTAGGCGCAGGCTAGACACTGGCTGGGCCCAGGCTAGACACTGGCTAAGCCCAGGCTAGACACTAGCTAGGGACAGGCTAGACACTAGCTAGGGACAGGCTAGTCACTGGCTAGGCACAGGCTAGACACGGGCTTTGCATAGGCTAGTCACTGGCTAGGCACTGGCTATACACTGGCTAGGCACTGGCTAGACACCGGCTAGGCACTGGCAAAGCACAGGCTAGTCACTGGCTATGCAGTGTTTAGACACTGGCTAGGCACTGGCTAGACACTGGCTGTGCACAGGCTAGAAGCTGGCTAGGCACAGGCTAGTCACTGGCTAGAGACTGGCTGTGCACAGGCTAGAAGCTGGCTAGGCACAGGCTAGTCACTGGCTATGCAGTGGCTAGACACTGGCTAGGCATTGGCAAGACATTGGCTAGGCACTGGCCAGGCACAGGCTAGGCACAAGCTAGGCACAGGCTAGACACTGGCTAGGCCCAGGCTAGACACTGGCTAGGCCCAGGCTAGACACTGGCTAGGCCCAGGCTAGACACTTGCTAGGCACAGGCTAGTCACTGGCTAGGCAAATGGTAGACTGGCTTGGCACACGCTATGCACATGCCAATCACAGGCAAAGCACAGTCTAGACACAGGCTAGACACTGGCTAAGCAAAGGCTAGACACAGGCTAGACACTGGCTAGACACAGGCAAGACACAGGCTAGTCACAGGCTAGACAGAGGCTAGGCTCAGGCTAGACACTGGCTAGGCACAGGCTAGATACTGGCTATGCACAGGCTAGACACTGGCTAGGCACAGGGCAGGCAGAGGCTAGTCATTGGCTAGGCACACGCTACACACTGGCTGTGCACAGGCTAGACACTGGCTGTGCACAGGCTAGACACTGGCTGTGCACAGGCTAGACACAGGCTAGGCACAGGCTAGACACTGGCTAAACACTGTCTAGGCACAGGCTAGACACTGGCTAGGCACAGGATAGATACTGGCTATGCACAGGCTAGACACTGGATAGGCACAGGCTACACACTGGCTGTGCAACGGCTAGAAACTGGCTGGGTACAGGCTAGACACTGGCTTTGCATACGCTAGTCTTTGGCTAGGCACAGGCTAGACATTGGCTAGGCACAGGCTAAACACTGGCTAGGAACAGGCTAGACACTGGCTAGACACAGGCTAGACACTGGTTAGGCACAGACTGGCTTGACACAGGCTAGACACTGGTTAGGCACAGACTAGGTACTGGCTAGGCACAGGCTAGGCATCAGCTAGGCACAGGCTAGACACTGGCTAGGCCCAGGCTAGACACTGGCTAGGCCCAGGCTAGACACTTGCTAGGCACAGGCTAGACACTTGCTAGGCACAGGCTAGACACTTGCTAGGCACAGGCTAGTCACTGGCTAGGCAAAGGGTAGACTGGCTTGGCACAGGCTATGCACATGCCAATCACAGGCAAAGCACAGTCTAGACACAGGCTAGACACTGGCTAGGCAAAGGCTAGACACTGGCTTGGCAAAGGCTAGACACTGGCTAGGCAAAGGCTAGACACATGCTAGACACTGGCTAGACACAGGCAAGACACAGGCTAGTCACAGGCTAGACAGAGGTTAGGCACAAGCTAGACACTGGCTAGGCACAAGCTAGATACTGGCTATGCACAGGCTAGACACTGGCTAGGCACAGGCTACACACTGGCTGTGCACAGGCTAGCAACTGGCTAGGCACAGGCTAGACACTGGCTTTGCATAGCCTAGTCATTGGCTAGGCACAGGCTAGACTCTGACTAGGCACAGGCAAGACACAAGCTAGACACTGCCTATGCATGGGCTAGGGCACAGGTTTAACACTGGCTATGTACAGGCTAGACACTGGCTATGCACAGCTGGATACTGGCTAGGCACAGGCTAGACACTTGCTGTGCATAGGCTAGACACTGGCTAGGCACTGGCTAGACACTGATTGTGCACAGGCTAGACACTGGCTAGGCACTGGCTAGGAACTGGCTAGGCACTGGTTAGGAACTGGCTAGGCACTGGCTAGGAACTGGCTAGGCACTGGCTAGGCACAGGCTAGACACTGGCTAGGCACAGGCTAGACACTGGCTAGGCACAGGCTAGACACTGGCTAAGCACAGGCTAGACTCTGGCTATGCATAGGCTATGCACTGGCTAGGCACAGGCTAGACTCTGGTTAGGCACAGGCTAGACACTGGCTAGGCACAGGCTAGACACTGGCTAGGCCCAGGCTAGACACTAGCTAGGCACAGTCTAGACACTGGCTAGGCACAGGCTAGACACTGGCTCCAGGCTAGACACTCTGATAGGCACAGGCTAGACACTGGCTAGGCACAGGCTAGACACTGGCTAGGCACAGGCTAGGCTAGACACTGGCTAGGCACAGGCTAGACACTGGCTAGGCACTGGCTACAGGCTAGACACACTGGCTAGACACTGGCTAGCACAGGCTAGACACTTCTAGGCACAGGCTAGACACTGGCTAGGCACCAGGCTAGACACTGGCTAGGCCCAGGCTAGACATTAGCTAGGCACAGGCTAGACACTGGCTAGGCACAGGCTAGACACTGGCTAGGCACATGCTTGACATTTGTTAGGCATAGGCTAGACACTGGCTATGCATAGGGTAGTCTAGGCACAGGCTAGACACGGGCTTTGCATAGGCTAGTCACTGGCTAGGCACAGTCTAGACACTGGCTAGGCACAGGATTACCACTGTCTAGGCACAGTCTAGACACTGGCTAGGCACTGGCTTGACTCTGACTAGGCACAGGCTAGACAAAAGCTAGACACTGGCTATGCATAGGCTAGTCATAGGCTAGGCACAGGCTAGTCATAGGCTAGGCACAGGCTAGACACTGGCTATGTACAGGGTAGACACTGGCTATGCACAGGCTAGATACTGGCTAGGCACAGGCTAGACACTGGCTGTGCACAGGCTAGACACTGGCTAGGCACAGGCTAGACACTGGCTAGGCACAGGCTAGACACTGGCTAGGCACAGGCTAGACACTGGCTAGGCACAGGCTAGACACTGGCTAGGCACAGGCTAGACACTGGCTAGGCACAGGCTAGACACTGGCTAAGCACAGGCTAGACACTGGCTATCATAGGCTAGACACTGGCTAGGCACAGGCTAGACACTGGCTAGGCACAGGCTAGACACTGGCTAGGCACAGGCTAGACACTGGCTAGGCACAGGCTAGACACTAGCTAGGCACAGTCTAGACACTGGCTAGGCACAGGCTAGACACTGGCTACGCCCAGGCTAGACACTTGATAGGCACAGGCTAGACACTGGCTAGGCACAGGCTAGACACTGGCTAGGCACAGGCTAGACACTGGCTAGGCACAGGCTAGACACTGGCTAGGCACAGGCTAGACACTGGCTAGGCACAGGCTAGACACTGGCTAGGCACAGGCTAAACACTGTCTAGGCACAGGCTAGACACATGCTAGGCACAGGCTAGACACTGGCTAGGCCCAGGCTAGACACTGGCTAGGCCCAGGCTAGACATTAGCTAGGGACAGGCTAGACACTGGCTAGGCACAGGCTAGACACTGGCTAGGCACATGCTAGACATTTGTTAGGCACAGGCTAGACACTGGCTATGCATAGGGTAGTCAATGGCTAGGCACAGGCTAGAAACGGGCTTTGCATAGGCTAGTCACTGGCTAGGAACAGTCTAGACACTGGCTAGGCACAGGATTACCACTGTCTAGGCACAGTCTAGACACTGGCTAGGCACTGGCTTGACTCTGACTAGGCACAGGCTAGACAAAAGCTAGACACTGGCTATGCATAGGCTAGTCATAGGCTAAGGCACAGGCTAGTCATAGGCTAGGCACAGGCTAGACACTGGCTATGTACAGGGTAGACACTGGCTATGCACAGGCTAGATACTGGCTAGGCACAGGCTAGACACTGGCTGTGCACAGGCTAGACACTGGCTGTGCACAGGCTAGACACTGGCTGTGCACAGGCTAGACACTGGCTAGGCACAGGCTAGACACTGGCTAGGCACAGGCTAGACACCGGGTGTGCACAGGCTAGACACTGGCTAGGCACAGGCTAGATACTAGCTAGGCACAGGCTAGACACTGGCTACGCCCAGGCTAGACACTAGTTAGGCACAGGCTAGACACATGCTAGGCACAGGCTAGACACTGGCTAGGCACAGGCTAGACACTTGCTAGGGACAGGCTAGACACTGGCTATGCATAGGCTATGCACTGGCTAGGCACAGGCTAAACACTGGCTAGGCACAGGCTAGACACTGGCTAGGCCCAGGCTAGACACTAGCTAGGCACAGTCTAGACACTGGCTAGGCACAGGCTAGACACTGGCTACGCCCAGGCTAGACACTAGTTAGGCACAGGCTAGACACTGGTTAGGCACAGGCTAGACACTGGCTATGCATAGGCTAGTCACTGGCTAGGCACAGGCTAGACACTGGCCAGGCACAGGCTAAACACTGTCTAGGCACAGGCTAGACACATGCTAGGCGCAGGCTAGACACTGGCTGGGCCCAGGCTAGACACTGGCTAAGCCCAGGCTAGACACTGGCTAGGCCCAGCACTGGCACAGGCACTGGTAGGCAATGGTAGACTGGCACATGCACATGCCAATCACAGGCAAAGCACAGTCTAGACACAGGCTAGACACTGGCTAAGCAAAGGCTAGACACAGGCTAGACACTGGCTAGACACAGGCAAGACACAGGCTAGTCACAGGCTAGACAGAGGCTAGGCTCAGGCTAGACACATGCTAGGCGCAGGCTAGACACTGGCTGGGCCCAGGCTAGACACTGGCTAAGCCCAGGCTAGACACTAGCTAGGGACAGGCTAGACACTAGCTAGGGACAGGCTAGTCACTGGCTAGGCACAGGCTAGACACGGGCTTTGCATAGGCTAGTCACTGGCTAGGCACAGTCTAGACACTGGCTAGGCACAGGATTACCACTGTCTAGGCACAGTCTAGACACTGGCTAGACACAGGCTAGACTCTGACAAGGCACAGGCTAGACACAAGCTAGACACTGGCTATGCATAGGCTAGACACTGGTTATACACAGGCTAGATACTGGCTAGGCACAGGCTAGACACTGGCTAGGCACAGGCTAGACACCGGGTGTGCACAGGCTAGACACTGGCTAGGCACTGGCTAGGCACAGGCTAGACACTGGTTATGCAGTGGCTAGTCACTGGCTATGCAGTGACTAATCACTGGCTATGCAGTGGCTAGTCACTGGCTATGCAGTGGCTAGTCACTGGCTATGCAGTGGCTAGTCACTGGCTAGGCACAGGCTAAACACTGGCTAGGCACAGGTTAGACACTGACTAGGCACTGGCTGGACACTGGCTGGACACTGGCTAGGCACAGGCCAGACACTGGCTAGGCCCAGGCTAGACACTGGCTAGGCCCAGGCTAGACACTGGCTAGGTACAGGTTAGACACTGACTAGGCACTGGCTGGACACTGGCTGGACACTGGCTAGGCACAGGCTAGACACTGGCTAGGCCCAGGCTAGACTCTGACTAGGCAAAGGCTAGACTCTGACTAGGCATAGGCTAGAAACACGCTATACACTGGCAAGTAACAGGCTAGGCACAGGCTGGGCACAGGCTAGACACTGGCTAGGCACAGGCTATGCACTTGCCAATCACAGCCAAGGCACAGGTTAGGCACAGTCTAAGCACTGGCTGGACACTGGCTAGACACTGGCTAGACACTGGCTAGACACTGGCTAGACACTGGCTAGACACTGGCTAGACACTGGCTAGACACTGGCTAGACACTGGCTAGACACTGGCTAGACACACTGGCTAGACACTGGCTAGACACTGGCTAGGCACAGGCTAGACACTGGCTAGGCACAGGCTAGACACTGGCTAGGCACAGGCTAGACACTGGCTAGGCACAGGCTAGACACTGGCTAGGCACAGGCTAGACACTGGCTAGGCACAGGCTAGACACTGGCTAGGCACTGGCTAGGCACTGGCTAGGCACTGGCTAGGCACTGGCTAGGCACTGGCTAGACACTGGCTAGGCCCAGGCTAGACACTGGCTAGGTACAGGTTAGACACTGACTAGGCACTGGCTGGACACTGGCTGGACACAGGCTAGACTCTGACTAGGCAAAGGCTAGACTCTGACTAGGCACAGGCTAGACACAAGCTAGACACTGGCTATGCATAGGCTAGACACTGGTTATACACAGGCTAGATACTGGCTAGGCACAGGCTAGACACTGGCTGTGCACAGGCTAGGCACAGGCTAGACACCGGGTGTGCAAAGGCTAGACACTGGCTAGGCACTGGCTAGGCACTGGCTAGGCACTGGCTAGGCACAGGCTAGACTTTGGCTAGGCACAGGCTAGATACTAGCTAGGCACAGGCTAGACACTGGCTATACACTGGATAGGCACAGGCTAAACACTGGCTACGCACAGGCTAAACACTGGCTGGCCACAGGCTAGACTTTGGCTAGGCACAGGCAAGACACTTGCTAGGCACAGGCTAGACACTGGCTAGGCACTGGCTAGGCACAGGCTAGACACTGGCTAGGCACAGGCTATGCACTTGCCAATCACAGGCAAGGCACAGGTTAGGCACAGTCTAAGCACTGGCTGGACACTGGCTAGACACTGGCTAGACACTGGCTATGCAGTGGCTAGTCACTGGCTATGCAGTGACTAATCACTGGCTATGCAGTGGCTAGTCACTGGCTATGCAGTGGCTAGTCACTGGCTATGCAGTGGCTAGTCACTGGCTAGGCACAGGCTAAACACTGGCTAGGCACAGGCTAGACACTGGCTAGGCCCAGGCAAGACACAAGCTAGGCACAGGATAGACACAAGCTAGGCACAGGCTAGACACTGGCTTTGCACAGGCTAGACACTGGTTATGCACAGGCTAGACACTGGCTAGGCACAGGCTAGATACTAGCTAGGCACAGGCTAGACACTGGCTATACACTGGATAGGCACAGGCTAAACACTGGCTACGCACAGGCTAAACACTGGCTGGCCACAGGCTAGACTTTGGCTAGGCACAGGCAAGACACTTGCTAGGCACAGGCTAGACACTGGCTAGGCACTGGCTAGGCACAGGCTAGACACTGGCTAGGCACAGGCTATGCACTTGCCAATCACAGGCAAGGCACAGGTTAGGCACAGTCTAAGCACTGGCTGGACACTGGCTAGACACTGGCTAGACACTGGCTAGACACTGGCTAGACACTGGCTAGGCACAGGCTAGACACTGGCTAGGCACAGGCTAGACACTGGCTAGGCACAGGCTAGACACTGGCTAGGCACAGGCTAGACACTGGCTAGGCACAGGCTAGACACTGGCTAGGCACTGGCTAGGCACTGGCTAGGCACTGGCTAGGCACTGGCTAGGCACTGGCTAGGCACTGGCTAGGCACTGGCTAGGCACTGGCTAGGCACTGGCTAGGCACTGGCTAGGCACTGGCTAGGCACTGGCTAGACACTGACTAGGCCCAGGCTAGACACTGGCTAGGCCCAGGCTAGACACTGGCTAGGCACTGGCTAGGCACTGGCTAGGCACTGGCTAGGCACTGGCTAGGCACTGGCTAGGCACTGGCTAGGCACTGGCTAGACACTGGCTAGGCACTGGCTAGACACTGGCTAGGCCCAGGCTAGACACTGGCTAGGTACAGGTTAGACACTGACTAGGCACTGGCTGGACACTGGCTGGACACAGGCTAGACTCTGACTAGGCAAAGGCTAGACTCTGACCAGGCACAGGCTAGACACAAGCTAGACACTGGCTATGCATAGGCTAGACACTGGTTATACACAGGCTAGATACTGGCTAGGCACAGGCTAGACACTGGCTGTGCACAGGCTAGTTACTGGCTAGGCACAGGCTAGACACTGGCTAGGCACAGGCTAGACACCGGGTGTGCACAGGCTAGACACTGGCTAGGCACTGGCTAGGCACAGGCTAGACACTGGCTATGAAGTGGCTAGTCACTGGCTATGCAGTGACTAGTCACTGGCTATGCAGTGGCTAGTCACTGGCTATGCAGTGGCTAGTCACTGGCTATGCAGTGGCTAGTCACTGGCTATGCAGTGGCTAGTCACTGGCTATGCAGTGGCTAGTCACTGGCTATGCAGTGGCTAGTCACTGGCTAGGCACAGGCTAAACACTGGCTAGGCACAGGCTAGACATTGGCTATGCATAGGCTAGTCATTGGCTAGGTACAGGCTAGACATTGGCTAGGCACAGGCTAATCACTGTCTTGGCACAGGGTAGACACAGGCTAGGCACAAGCTATGCACACGCCAATCACAGGCAAAGCACAGGCAAAGCACAGGCTAGACACTGGCTAGGCACAGGCTAGTCACTGGCTAGGCACTGGCTAGGCACAGGCTATGCACATCCAATCACAGGCAAAGCACAGGCTAGACACTGGCTTGGCACAGGCTAAAGACTGGTTAGGCACAGGCTAGACACTGGCTAGGCCCAGGCTAGACACTTGCTAGGTACAGGCTAGACACTGGCTATGCATAGGCTAGTCATTGGCTAGGTACAGGCTAGACATTGGCTAGGCACAGGCTAAACACTGTCTAGGCACAGGGTAGACACAGGCTATGCACATGCCAGTCACAGGCAAGGCACAGGCTAGACACAGGCTAGACACTGGCTAGGCCCAGGCTAGACACATGCTAGGCACAGGCTAAACACTGGCTACGCACAGCCTAGACACTGGCTGGGCACAGGCTAGACACTGGCTAGGCACAGGCTAGACACTGGATAGGCACAGGCTAAACTCTGACTAGGCATAGGCTAGACACCGGCTAGACACAGGCTAGACACTGGCTAGTCCCAGGCTAGACACTTGCCAGGCACATGCTAGACACTGGCTATGCACAGGCTGGACACTGGCTAGGCACAGGCTAGACACTGGCTAGGCACAGGCTAGACACTGGCTGTGCACAGGCTAGACACTGGCTAGGCACAGGATAGACACTGGCTAGGCACAAGCTAGTCACTGGCTAGGCACAGGCTAGTCACTGGATATGCACAGGCTAGTCACTGGCTAGGCACAGGCTAGTCACTGGCTAGGCACAGGCTAGTCACTGGCTAGGCACAGGCTAGTCACTGGCTAGGCACAGGCTAGTCACTGGCTAGGCACAGGCTAGTCACTGGCTAAGCCCACGCTAGACACTAGCTAGGCACAGGCTAGACACTGCCTAGGCACAGGCTAGACATTGGCTAGGCACAGGCTAGACTCTGGCGAGGCCCAGGCTAGACACTTGCTAGGCTTAGGCTAGACACTGGCTATGCAGAGGCTAGTCACTGGCTAGGCACAGGATAGACACTGGCTAGGCACAGGCTAAACACTGTCCAGGCACAGGGTAGACACTGGCTAGGCACAGGCTATGCACATGCCAATCACATGCAAAGCACAGGGTAGACACTGGCTAGACCCAGAGAAGACACAAACTAGTCACAGGCTAGACAGAGGCTAGACACAGTCTAGACACAGGCAAGACACAGGCTAGTCACAGGCAAGACAGAGGCTAGACACTGGCTAGGTACAGGCTATGCACATGCTAATCACAGGCAAAGCACAGGGTAGACACTGGCTAGACACAGGCAAGAAACAGGCTAGACACAGGCGAGACACAGGCGAGACAGAGGCTAGACACAGGCTAGACACAGGCAAGACACAGGCTAGTCATAAGCAAGACAGAGGCTAGACACTGGCTAGACACAGGCAAGAAACAGGCTAGACACAGGCGAGACACAGGCGAGACAGAGGCTAGACACAGGCTAGACACAGGCAAGACACAGGCTAGTCATAAGCAAGACACTGGCTGGGCCCAGGCTAGACACAAGCTAGGTACAGGCTAGACACTGGCTCTGCACAGGCAACACACTGGCTAGGCACAGGCTAGACACTGGCTATTCACAGGCTAGACACTGGCTAGGCACAGACTAGATACTAGCAAGGCACAGACTAGACACTGGCTAGACACTGGCTAGACACTGGATAGGCACAGGCTAAACACTGGCTACGCACAAGCTAGACACTGGCTGGACACAGGCTAGACACTGGCTAGGCACAGGCTATGCACATCCCAATCACAGGCAAGGCACAGGTTAGGCACAGACTAGGCACAGGCTAGACACTGGCTAGGCACTGGCTGGACACTGGGTAGACACTGGCTAAGCCCAGGCTAGAGACTAGCTAGGCACTGGCTAGGCACAGGCTAGACACAGGCTAGTCACTGGCTAGGGACAGGCTAGACACTGGTTAGGCACAGACAAGGCACAGGCTACGCACAGGATAGGCACAAGATAGGCACAGGCTAGACACTTGCTAGGCACAGGGTAGACACTGACCATGCATATGCTAGTCATTGGCTAGGCACAGGCTAGAAACAAGCTAGGCACAGCCTGGATAGCCTGGATAGGCACAGGCTAAACACTGGCTAGGCACAGGCTAGACACTGGCTAGGCACTGGCTAGGCACAGGCTATGCTTATGCCAATCACAGGCAAGGCACAGGTTAGGCACAGTCGAGGCACAGGCTATACACTGGCTAGACACTGGCTTGACACAGGCTAGACACTGGTTAGGCACAGGCTAGACACTGGCTAGGCACAGGGTAGACTTTGGCTAGGCACAGGCTAGACACAGGCTATGCATATGCCAGTCACAAGCAAGGCACTGGCTAGACACAGGCTAGACACTGGCTAGGCCTAGGCTAGACACTTGCTAGGCACAGACTAGACACTGGCTATGCATAGGCTAGTCATTTGCTAGGCACAGGCTAAACACTGGCTAGGCACAGGCTAGACACTGGCTAGGCCCAGGCAAGACACAAGCTAGGCACAGGATAGACACAAGCTAGGCACAGGCTAGACACTGGCTTTGCACAGGCTAGACACTGGCTAGGCACAGGCTAGACACTGGCTATGCACAGGCTAGACACTGGCTAGGCACAGGCTAGATACTAGCTAGGCACAGGCTAGACACTAGCTAGGCACAGGCTAGACACTGGCTATACACTGGATAGGCACAGGCTAAACACTGGCTACGCACAGGCTAGACACTAGCTGGCCACAGGCTAGACACTGGCTAGGCACAGGCTAGACACTAGCTAGGGACAGGCTAGACACTGGCTAGGCACAGGCTATGCACATGCCAATCACAGGCAAGGCACAGGTTAGGCACAGTCTAGGCACTGGCTGGACACTGGCTAGACACTGGCTAGACACTGGCTAGGCACAGGCTAGACACTGGCTAGGCACAGGCTAGACACTGGCTAGGCACAGGCTAGACACTGGCTAGGCACTGGCTGGACACTGGCTAGACACTGGCTAGGCACTGGCTAGGCACTGGCTAGACACTGGCTAGGCACTGGCTTGACACTGGCTAGGCCCAGGCTAGACACTGGCTAGGTACAGGCTAGACACTGACTAGGCACTGGCTGGACACTGGCTGGACACTGGCTAGGCACAGGCTAGATACTGGCTAGGCACAGGCTAGACTCTGACTAGGCATAGGCTAGACTCTGACTAGGCATAGGCTAGACACACGCTATTATTGGACGTTGAATACAATGACTGTATTAGCAAGTGGTCCAACGACACCAAGCCGATGCTTGTTGCGCGCGGAACCCAAACGAAGTCCACCTCCCGCCTGACCGACCAAGAGGCACCGTCGCATAACGGAAGACACGGAAACGCGGTAGAAAAGCGAATAGAAACGCGAGTAAAAATTAACGCGATGTGGAGAAAACAAGAAATAAAATAAAAAAGACGAGGCGATAGAACGCGGCATGCAAGTAGGGGAAAAAAAGAAATAAACATAGAATAGAAAATCGAGGAAGTTTCAAATACAAATTACTAATTACGTACTAGATAGGCAAGAATTAAGGACTTCATAGTAGCGATAGTGTTAGTGCTAGCTATGATGTGTTGGAGCTTATTTTAGTCCGAACATAATGCCCTGAAAGGATCATGCAGTGCATAGTTCGATCTACAATAAGGAAGTGTTAGTGGAAGGAAATAGCGAGTTCTTCTGCAAGGAACAGAGAAGTGTAGCTGCCTTAACAAGGCCTCACTGTCAATGTCACCTTGCATAAGGTTGTTAATAAATAAGACCCCTAGCATGGTTCTGCGGTTAGTTAGGGAAGGCAGATTTAGTAACAGAAGTCTACTATTATAGGAAGGCAGTCTCAAATTTTCATCCCAGTTAAGTTACACTGGCAAGTAACAGGCAAGACACAAGCTAGGCACAGGATAGACACAAGCTAGGCATAGGCTAGATACTAGCTAGGCACAGGCTAGAAACTGGCTATACACTGGATAGGCACAGGCTAAACACTGGCTACGCACAGGCTAGGCACTGGCTAGGCACTGGCTAGGCACTGGCTAGGCACAGGCTAGACACTAGCTAGGCACAGGCTAGTCACTGGCTATGCAGTGGCTAGTCACTGGCTATGCAGTGGCTAGTCACTGGCTATGCAGTGGCCTGTGATTGGCATGTGCATAGCCTGTGCCTAGCCAGTGTCTAGCCTGTGGCCAGCCATGTCTAGGCCACAGGCTAGACACTGGCTAGGCACAGGCTAGACACTGGCTAGGCACAGGCTAGACACTGGCTAGGCACAGGCTAGACACTGGCTAGGCACAGGCTATGCACATGCCAATCACAGGCTAGGCACAGGTTAGGCACAGTCTAGGCACTGGCTGGACACTGGCTAGACACTGGCTAGACACTGGCTAGGCACAGGCTAGACACTGGCTAGGC
Source organism: Zaprionus indianus (assembly GCA_018904595.1). Taxonomy (NCBI): domain Eukaryota; kingdom Metazoa; phylum Arthropoda; class Insecta; order Diptera; family Drosophilidae; genus Zaprionus; species Zaprionus indianus. The sequence continues at coordinate 167,670 of JAEIHA010001064.1, forward strand.
ACTGGCTAGGCACTGGCTAGGCACTGGCTAGGCACTGGCTAGGCACTGGCTAGGCACTGGCTAGGCACAGGCTAGACACTAGCTAGGCACAGGCTAGTCACTGGCTATGCAGTGGCTAGTCACTGGCTATGCAGTGGCTAGTCACTGGCTATGCAGTGGCTAGTCACTGGCTATGCAGTGGCTAGTCACTGGCTATTCCCAGGCAAGACACAAGCTAGGCACAGGATAGACACAAGCTAGGCACAGGCTAGACACTGGCTTTGCACAGGCTAGAATTATGCACAGGCTAGACACTGGCTAGGCACAGGCTAGATACTAGCTAGGCACAGGCTAGACACTGGCTATACACTGGATAGGCACAGGCTAAACACTGGCTACGCACAGGCTAGACACTGGCTGGCCACAGGCTAGACACTGTCTAGGCACAGGCAAGACACTGGCTAGGCACAGGCTAGACACTGGCTAGGCACAGGCTAGACACTGGCTAGGCACAGGCTATGCACTTGCCAATCACAGGCAAGGCACAGGTTAGGCACAGTCTAGGCACTGGCTAGACACTGGCTAGGCACAGGCTAGACACTGGCTAGGCACTGGCTAGGCACTGGCTAGACACTGGCTAGGCCCAGGCTAGACACTGGCTAGGTACAGGCTAGACACTGACTAGGCACTGGCTGGACACTGGCTGGACACAGGCTAGACACTGGCTAGGCACAGGCTATGCACTTGCCAATCACAGGCAAGGCACAGGTTAGGCACAGTCTAGGCACAGGCTAGGCACTGGCTAGGCACAGGCTAGACTCTGACTAGGCAGAGGCTAGACTCTGACTAGGCAGAGGCTAGACACACGCTATACACTGGCAAGTAACAGGCTAGGCACAGGCTGGGCACAGGCTAGACACTGGCTAGGCACAGGCTAGACACAAGCTAGGCACAGGCTAGACACTGGCTTTGCACAGGCTAGACACTGGCTAGGCACAGGCTAGACACTGGCTATGCACAGGCTAGACACTGGCTAGGCACAGGCTAGATACTAGCTAGGCACAGACTAGACACTAGCTAGGCACAGGCTAGACACTGGCTATACACTGGATAGGCACAGGCTAAACACTGGCTACGCACAGGCTAGACACTGGCTGGCCACAGGCTAGACACTGGCTAGGCACAGGCTAGACACTAGCTAGGGACAGGCTAGACACTGGCTAGGCACAGGCTATGCACATGCCAATCACAGGCAAGGCACAGGTTAGGCACAGTCTAGGCACTGGCTGGACACTGGCTAGACACTGGCTAGACACTGGCTAGGCACAGGCTAGACACTGGCTAGGCACAGGCTAGACACTGGCTAGGCACAGGCTAGACACTGGCTAGGCACAGGCTAGACACTGGCTAGACACTGGCTAGACACTGGCTAGGCACTGGCTAGACACTGGCTAGGCACTGGCTAGACACTGGCTCGGCACTGGCTAGACACTGGCTAGGCACTGGCTAGACACTGGCTAGGCACTGGCTAGACACTGGCTAGGCACTGGCTAGGCACTGGCTAGACACTGGCTAGGCACTGGCTTGACACTGGCTAGGCCCAGGCTAGACACTGGCTAGGTACAGGCTAGACACTGACTAGGCACTGGCTGGACACTGGCTGGACACTGGCTAGGCACAGGCTAGATACTGGCTAGGCACAGGCTAGACTCTGACTAGGCATAGGCTAGACTCTGACTAGGCATAGGCTAGACACACGCTATTATTGGACGTTGAATACAATGACTGTATTAGCAAGTGGTCCAACGACACCAAGCCGATGCTTGTTGCGCGCGGAACCCAAACGAAGTCCACCTCCCGCCTGACCAACCAAGAGGCACCGTCGCATAACGAACGACACGGAAACGCGGTAGAAAAGCGAATAGAAACGCGAGTAAAAATTAACGCGATGTGGAGAAAACAAGAAATAAAATAAAAAAGACGAGGCGATAGAACGCGGCATGCAAGTATGGGAAAAAAAGAAAAAAACATAGAATAGAAAATCGAGGAAGTTTCAAATACAAATTACTAATTACGTACTAGATAGGCAAGAATTAAGGACTTCATAGTAGCGATAGTGTTAGTGCTAGCTATGATGTGTTGGAGCTTATTGTAGTCCGAACATAATGCCCTGAAAGGATCATGCAGTGCATAGTTCGATCTACAATAAGGAAGTGTTAGTGGAAGGAAATAGCGAGTTCTTCTGCAAGGAACAGAGAAGTGTAGCTGCCTTAACAAGGCCTCACTGTCAATGTCACCTTGCATAAGGTTGTTAATAAATAAGACCCCTAGCATGGTTCTGCGGTTAGTTAGGGAAGGCAGATTTAGTAACAGAAGTCTACTATTATAGGAAGGCAGTCTCAAATTTTCATCCCAGTTAAGTTACACTGGCAAGTAACAGGCAAGACACAAGCTAGGCACAGGATAGACACAAGCTAGGCATAGGCTAGACACTGGCTAGGCCCAGGCTAGTTACTTGCTAGGCACAGGCAAGACACTTGCTAGGCACAGGCTAGACACTGGCTAGGCACAGGCTAGATACTAGCTAGGCACAGGCTAGAAACTGGCTATACACTGGATAGGCACAGGCTAAACACTGGCTACGCACAGGCTAGACACTGGCTGGCCACAGGCTAGACACTGGCTAGGCACAGGCTAGACACTGGCTAGGCACAGGCTAGACACTGGCTAGGCACAGGCTATGCACATGCCAATCACAGGCTAGGCACAGGTTAGGCACAGTCTAGGCACTGGCTGGACACTGGCTAGACACTGGCTAGACACTGGCTAGGCACAGGCTAGACACTGGCTAGGCACTGGCTAGGCACTGGCTAGGCACTGGCTAGGCACAGGCTAGACACTAGCTAGGCACAGGCTAGTCACTGGCTATGCAGTGGCTAGTCACTGGCTATGCAGTGGCTAGTCACTGGCTATGCAGTGGCTAGTCACTGGCTATGCAGTGGCTAGTCACTGGCTATGCAGTGGCTAGTCACTGGCTATGCAGTGGCTAGTCACTGGCTATGCAGTGGCTAGTCACTGGCTATGCAGTGGCTAGTCACTGGCTATGCAGTGGCTAGTCACTGGCTAGGCACAGGCTAAACACTGGCTAGGCACAGGCTAGACACTGGCTATTCCCAGGCAAGACACAAGCTAGGCACAGGATAGACACAAGCTAGGCACAGGCTAGACACTGGCTTTGCACAGGCTAGAATTATGCACAGGCTAGACACTGGCTAGGCACAGGCTAGATACTAGCTAGGCACAGGCTAGACACTGGCTATACACTGGATAGGCACAGGCTAAACACTGGCTACGCACAGGCTAGACACTGGCTGGCCACAGGCTAGACACTGTCTAGGCACAGGCAAGACACTGGCTAGGCACAGGCTAGACACTGGCTAGGCACAGGCTAGACACTGGCTAGGCACAGGCTATGCACTTGCCAATCACAGGCAAGGCACAGGTTAGGCACAGTCTAGGCACTGGCTAGACACTGGCTAGGCACAGGCTAGACACTGGCTAGGCACTGGCTAGGCACTGGCTAGACACTGGCTAGGCCCAGGCTAGACACTGGCTAGGCACTGGCTGGACACTGGCTGGACACAGGCTAGACACTGGCTAGGCACAGGCTATGCACTTGCCAATCACAGGCAAGGCACAGGTTAGGCACAGTCTAGGCACAGGCTAGACACTGGCTAGGCACAGGCTAGACACTGGCTAGGCACAGGCTATGCACATGCCAGGCAAGCAGGCTAGACACTGACTAGGCATAGGCTAGACACTGGCTAGGCACTGGCTAGCACTGGCTAGGCACAGGCTAGACACTGGCTAGGCAAGGCTAGTCACTGGCAGCATGGCTAGCACAGGCTAGGCACAGGCTGGGCACAGGCTAGACACTGGCTATGCAGTGGCTAGTCACTGGCTATGCAGTGGCTAGTCACTGGCTATGCAGTGGCTAGTCACTGGCTAGGCACAGGCTAAACACTGGCTAGGCACAGGCTAGACACTTGGCACAGGCAACTAGGCACAGGCTAGACACTGGCTTTGCACAGGCTAGTTGCACAGGCTAGACACTGGCTATGCACACGCCAATCACAGGCAAAGCACAGGCTAGACACTGGCTAGGCACAGGCTAGGCACTGGCTGGGCACTGGCTAGGCACAGGCTATGCACATCCAATCACAGGCAAGGCACAGGCTAGACACTGGCTTGGCACAGGCTAAATACTGGTTAGGCACAGGCTAGACACTGGCTAGACACTGGCTAGGCCAGGCTAGACACTTGCTAGGCACAGGCTAGACACTGGCTATGCATAGGCTAGTCATTGGCTAGGTACAGGCTAGACACTGGCTAGGCACAGGCTAATCACTGTCTAGGCACAGGGGCTAGACACAGGCTAGGCACAAGCTAGCACTGGCAGGCACGCCAGATCTCACTAGGCAAAGCACAGGCTAGACACTGGCTAGGCACAGGCTGGGCACTGGCTGGGCACTGGCTAGGCACAGGCTATGCACATCCAATCACAGGCAAGGCACAGGCTAGACACTGGCTTGGCACAGGCTAAATACTGGTTAGGCACAGGCTAGACACTGGCTAGGCCCAGGCTAGACACTTGCTAGGTACAGGCTAGACACTGGCTATGCATAGGCTAGTCATTGGCTAGGTACAGGCTAGACACTGGCTAGGCACAGGCTAAACACTGTCTAGGCACAGGGTAGACACAGGCTATGCACACGCCAGTCACAGGCAAAGCACAGGTTAGACACTGGCTAGACACAGGCAAGACACAGGCTAGTCACATGCTAGACAGAGGCTAGACACAGGCTAGACACAGGCTAGACACAGGCAAGACACAGGCTAGTCACAGGCGAGTCACAGGCTAGACAGAGGCTAGACACAGGCTATTCACTGGCTAGGCACAGGCTATACACTGGCTAAGCACAGGGTAGACTTTGGCTAGGCCCAGGCTAGACACAGGCTATGCACATGCCAGTCACAGGCAAGGCACAGGCTAGACACAGGCTAGACACTGGCTAGGCCCAGGCTAGACACATGCTAGGCACAGGCTAAACATTGGCTACGGACAGCCTAGACACTGGCTGGGCACAGGCTAGACACTGGCTAGGCACAAGCTATGCACATGCCAATCACAGGCAAGGCACAGGCTAGACACTGGCTAGGCACAGGCTAGACACTGGCTAGGCACAGGCTAGACACTGGCTAGGCACAGGCTAAACTCTGACTAGGCATAGGCTAGACACCGGCTAGACACAGGCTAGACACTGGCTAGTCCCAGGCAAGACACTTGCCAGGCACATGCTAGACACTGGCTATGCACACGCTGGACACTGGCTAGGCACAGGCTAGACACTGGCTAGGCACAGACAAGACACTGGCTGTGCACAGGCTAGACACTGGCTAGGCACAGGATAGACACTGGCTAGGCACAAGCTAGTCACTGGCTAGGCACAGGCTAGTCACTGGCTATGCACAGGCTAGTCACTGGCTAGGCACAGGCTAGTCACTGGCTAGGCACAGGCTAGTCACTGGCTAAGCCCACGCAAGACACTAGCTAGGCACAGGCTAGACACTGCCTAGGCACAGGCTAGACATTGGCTAGGCACAGGCTAGACTCTGGCGAGGCCCAGGCTAGACACTTGCTAGGCACAGGCTAGAGACTGGCTATGCAGAGGCTAGTCACTGGCTAGGCACAGGATAGACACTGGCTAGGTACAGGCTAAACACTGTCTAGGCACAGGGTAGACACTGGCTAGGCACAGGCTATGCACATGCCAATCACAGGCAAAGCACAGGGTAGACACTGGCTAGACACAGACAAGACACAAACTAGTCACAGGCTAGACAGAGGCTAGACACAGTCTAGACACAGGCAAGACACAGGCTAGTCACAGGCAAGACAGAGGCTAGACACAGTCTAGACACAGGCAAGACACAGGCTAGTCACAGGCAAGACAGAGGCTAGACACTGGCTAGGTACAGGCTATACAGATGCTAATCACAGGCAAAGCACAGGGTAGACACTGGCTAGACACAGGCAAGAAACAGGCTAGACACAGGCGAGACAGAGGCTAGACACAGGCTAGACACAGGCAAGACACACGCTAGTCATAAGCAAGACAGAGGCTAGACACTGGCTAGGTACAGGCTATACAGATGCTAATCACAGGCAAAGCACAGGGTAGACACTGGCTAGACACAGGCAAGAAACAGGCTAGACACAGGCGAGACAGAGGCTAGACACAGGCTAGACACAGGCAAGACACACGCTAGTCATAAGCAAGACAGAGGCTAGACACTGGCTAGGCAAAGGCTAGACACAGGCTAGACACTGGCTAGGCACAGGCTAGACTCTGACTAGGCGTAGGCTAGGCTAGACACTGGCAACGAACAGGCTAGGCCCAGGATAGGACAGGCTAGACACTGGCTTGGCACAGACTAAACACTGGCTAGGCACAGGCTAGACACTGGCTGGGCCCAGGCTAGACACAAGCTAGGCACAGGCTAGACACTGGCTCTGCACAGGCTACACACTGGCTAGGCACAGGCTAGACACTGGCTATTCACAGGCTAGACACTGGCTAGGCACAGACTAGATACTGGATAGGCACAGGCTAAACACTGGCTACGCACAAGCTAGACACTGGCTGGGCACAGGCTAGACACTGGCTAGGCACAGGCTATGCACATCCCAATCACAGGCAAGGCACAGGTTAGGCACAGACTAGGCACAGGCTAGACACTGGCTAGACACTGGCTAGGCACAGGCTGGACACTGGTTAGACACTGGCTAGACACTGGCTAAGCCCAGGCTAGAGACTAGCTAGGCACTGGCTAGACACTGACTACACACTGGCTAGGCACAGGCTAGACACAGGCTATGCATATGCCAGTCACAAGCAAGGCACTGGCTAGACACAGGCTAGACACTGGCTAGGCCTAGGCTAGACACTTGCTAGGCAGAGACTAGACACTGGCTATGCATAGGCTAGTCATTGGTTAGGCACAGGCTAAACACTGGCTAGGCACAGGCTAGACACTGACTATACACTGGATAGGCACAGGCTAAACACTGGCTAGGCACAGGCTAGACACTGGCTAGGGACAGGCTAGACACTGGCTAGGCACAGGCTAGACACTGGCTAGGCACAGGCTAGACACTGGCTAGGCACAGGCTAGACACTGGCTAGGCACAGGCTAGACACTGGCTAGGCACAGGCTATGCACATGCCAATCACAGGCAAGGCACAGGTCAGGCACAGAATAGGCACTGGCTGGACACTGGCTAGGCACTGGCTAGACACTGGCTAGGCACAGGCTAGACACTGGCTAGGCACAGGCCAGACACTGGCTAGGCACAGGCTAGACACTGGCTAGGCACAGGCTAGGCACTGGCTGGACACTGGCTAGACACTGGCTAGACACTGGCTAGGCACTGGCTAGACACTGGCTAGGCACTGGCTAGGCACTGGCTAGGCACTGGCTAGACACTGGCTAGGCACTGGCTAGACACTGGCTAGGCACTGGCTAGACACTGGCTAGGCCCAGGCTAGACACTGGCTAGGTACAGGCTAGACACTGACTAGGCACTGGCTGGACACAGGCTAGATACTGGCTAGGCACAGGCTAGACTCTGACTAGGCATAGGCTAGACTCTGACTAGGCATAGGCTTGACACACGCTATACACTGGCAAGTAACAGGCAAGACACAAGCTAGGCACACGATAGACACAAGCTAGGCACAGGATAGACACTGGCTAGGCCCAGGCTAGACACTTGCTAGGCACAGGCTAGACACTTGCTAGGCACAGGCTAGACACTGGCTAGGCACAGGCTAGATACTAGCTAGGCACAGGCTAGACACTGGCTATACACTAGATAGGCACAGGCTAAACACTGGCTACGCACAGGCTAGACACTGGCTGGCCACAGGCTAGACACTGGCTAGGCACAGGCTAGACACTGGCTAGGCACAGGCTAGACACTGGCTAGGCACAGGCTAAACACTGGCTAGGCAAAGGCTATGCACATGCCAATCACAGGCAAGGCACAGGTTAGGCACAGTCTAGGCACTGGCTGGACACTGGCTAGACACTGGCTAGACACTGGCTAGGCACAGGCTAGACACTGGCTAGGCACAGGCTAGACACTGGCTAGGCACTGGCTGGACACTGGCTAGACACTGGCTGGACACTGGCTAGACACTGGCTAGACACTGGCTAGGTACAGGCTAGACACTGACTAGGCACTGGCTGGACACAGGCTAGATACTGGCTAGGCACAGGCTAGACTCTGACTAGGCATAGGCTAGACTCTGACCAGGCATAGGCTAGACACACGCTATACACTGGCAAGTAACAGGCAAGACACAAGCTAGGCACAGGATAGACACAAGCTAGGCACAGGATAGACACTGGCTAGGCCCAGGCTAGACACTTCCTAGGCACAGGCTAGACACTTGCTAGGCACAGGCTAGACACTGGCTAGGCACAGGCTAGATACTAGCTAGGCACAGGCTAGACACTGGCTATACAATAGATAGGCACAGGCTAAACACTGGCTACGCACAGGCTAGACACTGGCTGGCCACAGGCTAGACACTGGCTAGGCACAGGCTAGACACTGGCTAGGCACAGGCTAGACACTGGCTAGGCACAGGCTAGACACTGGCTAGGCACAGGCTAAACACTGGCTAGGCAAAGGCTATGCACATGCCAATCACAGGCAAGGCACATGCTAAGGCACAGTCTAGGCACTGGCTGGACACTGGCTAGACACTGGCTGGACACTGGCTAGGCACAGGCTAGACACTGGCTAGGCACAGGCTAGACACTGGCTAGGCACAGGCTAGACACTGGCTAGGCACAGGCTAGACACTGGCTAGGCACTGGCTGGACACTGGCTAGACACTGGCTGGACACTGGCTAGACACTGGCTAGACACTGGCTAGGCACTGGCTAGACACTGGCTTGGCACTGGCTTGGCACTGGCTAGGCACTGGCTAGACACTGGCTAGGCCCAGGCTAGACACTGGCTTGGTACAGGCTAGACACTGACTAGGCACTGGCTGGACACTGGCTGGACACTGGCTAGGCACAGGCTAGACACTGGCTAGGCACAGGCTAGACTCTGACTAGGCATAGGCTAGACTCCTGACTAGGCATAGGCTAGACACACGCTATACACTGGCGAGTAACAGGCTAGGCACAGGCTAGGCACAGGCTAGACACTGGCTAGGCACAGGCTAGACACTGGCTAGGCCCAGGCTAGACACTTGCTAGGCACAGGCTAGACACTTGCTAGGCACAGGCTAGACACTGGCTATGCATAGGCTAGTCATTGGCTAGGTACAGGCTAGACATTGGCTAGGCACAGGCTAATCACTGTCTAGGCACAGGGTAGACACAGGCTAGGCACTGGCTAGGCACTGGCTAGGCACTGGCTAGGCACAGGCTATGCACATCCAATCACAGGCAAGGCACAGGCTAGACATTGGCTTGGCACAGGCTAAACACTGGTTAGGCACAGGCTAGACACTGGCTAGGCCCAGGCTAGACACTTGCTAGGTACAGGCTAGACACTGGCTTTGCATAGGCTAGTCATTGGCTAGGTACAGGCTAGACATTGGCTAGGCACAGGCTAAACACTGTCTAGGCACAGGGTAGACACAGGCTATGCACACGCCAATCACAGGCAAAGCAGAGGTTAAACACTGGCTGGACACAGGCAAGACACAGGCTAGTCACATGCTAGACAGAGGCTAGACACAGGCAAGACACAGGCTAGACACAGGCTAGTCACAGGCTAGACAGAGGCTAGACACAGGCTATACACTGGCTAGGCACAGGGTAGACTTTGGCTAGGCCCAGGCTAGACACAGGCTATGCACATGCCAGTCACAGGCAAGGCACAGGCTAGACACAGGCTAGACACTGGCTAGGCACAGGCTAGACACTGCCTAGGCACAGGCTAGACATTGGCTAGGCACAGGCTAGACTCTGGCGAGGCCCAGGCTAGACACTTGCTAGGCACAGGCTAGACACTGGCTATGCAGAGGCTAGTCACTGGCTAGGCACAGGATAGACACTGGCTAGGCACAGGCTAAACACTGTCTAGGCACAGGGTAGACACTGGCTAGGCACAGGCTATGCACATGCCTATCACAGGCAAAGCACAGGGTAGACACTGGCTAGACACAGACAAGACACAAACTAGTCACAGGATAGACAGAGGCTAGACAGGCTAGACACTGGCAAGACACAGGCTAGTCACAGGCAAGACAGAGGCTAGACACTGGCTAGGTACAGGCTATGCACATGCTTATCACAGGCAAAGCACAGGGTAGACACTGGCTAGACACAGGCAAGAAACAGGCTAGACACAGGCGAGACAGAGGCTAGACAGAGGCTAGACACAGGCTAGACACAGGCAAGACACAGGCTAGTCATAGGCAAGACAGAGGCTAGACACTGGCTAGGCAAAGGCTAGACACAGGCTAGACACTGGCTAGGCACAGGCTAGACTCAGACTAGGCATAGGCTAGACACACGCTAGACACTGGCAAGGAACAGGCTAGGCACAGGATAGGACAGGCTAGACACTGGCTCGGCACAGGCTATACACTGGCTAGGCACATGCTAGACACTGGCTAGGCCCAGGCTAGACACAAGCTAGGCACAGGCTAGACACTGGCTCTGCACAGGCTACATTCTGGCTAGGCACAGGCTAGACACTGGCTATTCACAGGCTAGACACTGGCTAGGCAAAGACTAGATACTAGCAAGGCACAGACTAGACACTGGCTAGACACTGGATAGGCACAGGCTAAACACTGGCTACGCACAAGCTAGACACTGGTTGGGCACAGGCTAGACACTGGCTAGGCACAGGCTATGCACATCCCAATCACAGGCAAGGCACAGGTTAGGCACAGACTAGGCGCAGGCTAGACACTGGCTAGACACTGGGTAGACACTGACAAGGCACAGGCCAGACACTTACTAGGCACTGGCTGGACACTGGGTAGACACTGGCTAGACACTGGCTAAGCCCAGGCTAGAGACAAGCTAGGCACTGGCTAGGCACAGGCTAGACACAGGCTAGTCACTGGCTAGGCACAGGCTAGACACTGGTTAGGCACAGACAAGGCACAGGCTAGGCACAGGATAGGCACAAGATAGGCACAGGCTAGACACTTGCTAGGCACAGGCTAGACACTGGCTATGCATATGCTAGTCATTGGCTACGCACAGGCTAGACACTGGCTATGCATAGGCTAGTCATTGGCTAGGCACAGGCTAGAAACAAGCTAGGCACAGGCTAAACACTGGCTAAAACTGGCTAGACACTGGATAGGCACAAGCTAAACACTGGCTACGCACAAGCTAAACACTGGCTGGGCACAGCCTAGACACTGGCTAGGCACAGGCTATGCACATCCCAATCACAGGCAAGGCACAGGTTAGGCACAGACTAGGCACAGGCTAGACACTGGCTAGAAACTGGCTAGACACTGGCTAGACAGAGGCTAAACACAGGCTAGACACAGGCAAGACACAGGCTAGTCACAGGCTAGAAAGAGGCTAGACACAGGCTATACACTGGCTAGGCACAGGGTAGACTTTGGCTAGACACAGGCTAGACACAGGCTATGCACATGCCAGTCACAGGCAAAGTACAGGCTAGACACAGGCTACACACTGGCTAGGCCCAGGCTAGACATTTGCTAGGCACAGGCTAGACACTGGCTATGCATCGGCTAGTCATTGGCTAGGCACAGGGTAAACACTGGCTAGGCACAGGCTACACACTGGCTAGGCACAGGCTAGACACTGGCTTGGCCCAGGCTAGACACTAGCTAGGCACAGGCTAGACACTGGCTAGGCACAGGCTATGCACATCCCAATCACAGACTAGACACTGAGTATGCATCGGCTAATCATTGGCTAGGCACAGTATAGACACTGGCTAGGCACAGGCTAGACACTGGCTATGCACAGGCTAGACACTGGCTAGGCACAGGCTAGACACTTGCTAGGAACAGGCTAGACACTGGCTAGGCACAGGCTAGACACTGGCTAGGCACAGGATAGACACTGGCTAGGCACAGGCTAGACACTGGCTAGGCACAGGCTAGACACTGGCTGTGAAGAGGGTAGACACTGGCTAGGCACAGGATAGACACTGGCTAGGCACAGGCTAGTCACTGGCTAGGCACAGGCTAGTCACTGGCTAGGCACTGTCTAGGCACAGGCTAGTCACTGGCTAGGCACAGGCTAGTCACTGGCTAGGCACAGGCTAGTCACTGGCTAGGCACAGGCTAGTTACTAGCTATGTAGTTGCTAGATATAGGCTAGACACTGGCTTGACACTGGCTAGGCACTGGCTAGACACTAGTTAGGCACAGGCTAGACACTGGCTTGGCCCAGGCTAGACACTAGCTAGGCACAGGCTAGACACTGGCTAGGCACAAGCTATGCACATCCCAATCACAGACTAGACACTGAGTATGCATCGGCTAGTCATTGGCTAGGCACAGTATAGACACTGGCTAGGCACAGGCTAGACACTGGCTATGCACAGGCTAGACACTGGCTAGGCACAGGCTAGACACTTGCTAGGCACAGGCTAGACACTGGCTAGGCACAGGCTAGACACTGGCTAGGCACAGGCTAGACACTGGCTAGGCACAGGCTAGACACTGGCTAGGCACAGGCTAGACACTGGCTAGGCACAGGCTAGACACTGGCTGTGAAGAGGGTAGACACTGGCTAGGCACAGGATAGACACTGGCTAGGCACAGGCTAGTCACTGGCTAAGCACAGGCTAGTCACTGGCTAGGCACTGGCTAGGCACAGGCTAGTCACTGGGTAGGCACAGGCTAGTCACTGGCTAGGCACAGGCTAGTCACTGGCTAGGCACAGGCTAGTTACTAGCTATGTAGTTGCTAGATATTGGCTAGACACTGGCTTGACACTGGCTAGGCACTGGCTAGACACTAGTTAGGCACAGGCTAGACACAGGCTATGCAAAGGATAGAAACTGGTTATGCACAGGCTACAAACTGGCTAGGCAAGGGCAAGACACTGGCTAGACACTGGCTAGGCCCACGCTAGAAACTAGCTAGGCACAGGCTAGGCACTGGCTAGGTACAGGCTAGACATTGGCTAGGCACAGGCTAGACTCTGGCTAGGCCCAGGCTAGACACTTGCTAGGCACAGGCTATGCAGAGGCTAGGCACTGGCTAGGCACAGGATAGACACTGGCTAGGCACAGGCTAAACACAGTCTAGGCACAGGGTAGACATTGGCTATGCACAGGCTATGCACATGCCAATCACAGGCAAAGCACAGGGTAGACACTGGCTAGACACAGACAAGAAACAGGCTAGTCACAGGCTAGACAGAGGCTAGACACGGCCAAGACACAGCCTAGTCACAGGCAAGACAGAGGCTAGACACTGGCTAGGCGCAGGCTATGTACAGATACAGGCTAGACACAGGCGAGACAGAGGCTAAATACAGGCTAGACACAGGCTAGGCACAGGCTAGTCACAGGAAAGACAGAGGCTAGACACTGGCGAGGCACAGGCTATGCACATGCCAATCACAGGCAAAGCACAGGGTAGATACTGGCTAGACACAGACAAGACACAGGCTAGTCACAGGCAAGACAGAGGCTAGACACAGGCTAGACACAGGCAAGACACAGGCTAGTCACAGGAAAGACAGAGGCTAGACACTGGCGAGGCACAGGCTATGCACATGCCAATCACAGGCAAAGCACAGGGTAGACACTGGCTAGACACAGACAAGACACAGGCAAGACACAGGCAAGATACAGGCTAGACACAGGCAAGACAGAGGCTAGACACAGGCTAGGCACAGGGTAGACTTTGGCTAGACACAGGCTAGACACAGGCTATGCACATGCCAGTCACAGGCAAGGCACAGGCTAGACACAGGCTAGACACTGGCTAGGCCCAGGCTAGACACTTGCTAGGCACAGGCTAGACACTGGCTATGCATCGGCTAAACACTGGGTAGGCACAGTCTAGACACTGGCTAGGCACAGGCTAGACACTGGCTAGGCACAGGCTAGACACTGGCTAGGCACAGGCTAGACACTGGCTAGGCACAGGCTGGGAACTGGCAAGACATTGGCTAGACACTGGCTAGACACAGGCTAAACACTGGCTAGACACTGGCTAGACACTGGCTAGACACTGGCTAGACACTGGCTAGACACTGGCTAGACACTGGCTAGACACTGGCTAGACACTGGCTAGACACTGGCTAGACACAGGCTAGACACTGGCTAGACACAGGCTAGACACAGGCTAGACACAGGCTAAATACTGGCAAGACACTTGCCAGGCATAGGCTAAACACTGGCTAGGCGCAGGCTAGACACTTGCCAGGCACAGGCTAGACACTGGCTAGGCACAGGCTAGACACTGGCTAGGCACAGGCTAGACACTGTCTAGGCACAGGCTACACACTGGCTAGGAACTGGCTAGGCACTGGGTAGACACTGGCTAGGCAATGGCTAGACACTGGCTAGGCAATGGCTAGACACTGGCTAGGCACTGGCTAGACACTGGCTAGACACGGGCTATGCACAGGCTAGACACTTTCTAGGCACAGGCTAGACACTGGCTATGCATAGGCTAGTCATTGGCTAGGCAAGGGCTAAACACTGGCTACGCACAAGCTAGACACTGGCTGGGCACAGGCTAGACACTGGCTAGGCACAGGCTATGCACATCCCAATCACAGGCAAGGCACAGGTTAGGCAAAGACTAGGCACAGGCTAGACACTGGCTAGACACTGGGTAGACACTGACAAGGCACAGGCTAGACACTGACTAGGCACTGGCTGGACACTGGGTAGACACTGGCTAGACACTGGCTAAGCCCAGGCTAGAGACTAGCTAGGCACTGGCTAGGCACAGGCTAGACACAGGCTAGTCACTGGCTAGGCACAGGCTAGACACTGGTTAGGCACAGACAAGGCACAGGCTAGGCACAGGATAGGCACAAGATAGGCACAGGCTAGACACTTGCTAGGCACAGGCTAGACACTGGCTATGCATATGCTAGTCATTGGCTAGGCACAGGCTAGACACTGGCTATGCATAGGCTAGTCATTGGCTAGGCACAGGCTAGAAACAAGCTAGGCACAGGCTAAACACTGGCTAAAACTGGCTAGACACTGGAGAGGCACAAGCTAAACACTGGCTACGCACAAGCTAAACACTGGCTGGGCACAGCCTAGACACTGGCTAGGCACAGGCTATGCACATCCCAATCACAGGCAAGGCACAGGTTAGGCACAGACTAGGCACAGGCTAGACACTGGCTAGAAACTGGCTAGACACTGGCTAGACAGAGGCTAAACACAGGCTAGACACAGGCAAGACACAGGCTAGTCACAGGCTAGAAAGAGGCTAGACACAGGCTATACACTGGCTAGGCACAGGGTAGACTTTGGCTAGACACAGGCTAGACACAGGCTATGCACATGCCAGTCACAGGCAAAGTACAGGCTAGACACAGGCTACACACTGGCTAGGCCCAGGCTAGACATTTGCTAGGCACAGGCTAGACACTGGCTATGCATCGGCTAGTCATTGGCTAGGCACAGGGTAAACACTGGCTAGGCACAGGCTACACACTGGCTAGGCACAGGCTAGACACTGGCTTGGCCCAGGCTAGACACTAGCTAGGCACAGGCTAGACACTGGCTAGGCACAGGCTATGCACATCCCAATCACAGACTAGACACTGAGTATGCATCGGCTAGTCATTGGCTAGGCACAGTATAGACACTGGCTAGGCACAGGCTAGACACTGGCTATGCACAGGCTAGACACTGGCTAGGCACAGGCTAGACACTGGCTAGGCACAGGCTAGACACTGGCTAGGCACAGGCTAGACACTGGCTAGGCACAGGCTAGACACTGGCTAGGCACAGGCTAGACACTGGCTGTGAAGAGGGTAGACACTGGCTAGGCACAGGATAGACACTGGCTAGGCACAGGCTAGTCACTGGCTAGGCACAGACTAGTCACTGGCTAGGCACTGGCAAGGCACAGGCTAGTCACTGGCTAGGCACAGGCTAGTCACTGGCTAGGCACAGGCTAGTCACTGGCTAGGCACAGGCTAGTTACTAGCTATGTAGTTGCTAGATATTGGCTAGACACTGGCTTGACACTGGCTAGGCACTGGCTAGACACTAGTTAGGCACAGGCTAGTAACTGGCTAGGCAAAGGATAGACACTGGTTATGCACAGGCTACAAACTGGCTAGGCAAGGGCAAGACACTGGCTAGACACTGGCTAGGCCCACGCTAGAAACTAGCTAGGCACAGGCTAGGCACTGGCTAGGTACAGGCTAGACATTGGCTAGGCACAGGCTAGACACTGGCTAGGCACAGGCTAGACACTGGCTAGGCACAGGCTAGACACTGGCTAGGCACAGGCTAGACACTGGCTAGGCACAGGCTACACACTGGCTAGGCACAGGCTACACACTGGCTAGGAACTGGCTAGGCACTGGGTAGACACTGGCTAGGCAATGGCTAGACACTGGCTAGGCAATGGCTAGACACTGGCTAGGCACTGGCTAGACACTGGCTAGACACGGGCTATGCACAGGCTAGACACTTTCTAGGCACAGGCTAGACACTGGCTATGCATAGGCTAGTCATTGGCTAGGCAAGGGCTAAACACTGGCTACGCACAAGCTAGACACTGGCTGGGCACAGGCTAGACACTGGCTAGGCACAGGCTATGCACATCCCAATCACAGGCAAGGCACAGGTTAGGCAAAGACTAGGCACAGGCTAGACACTGGCTAGACACTGGGTAGACACTGACAAGGCACAGGCTAGACACTGACTAGGCACTGGCTGGACACTGGGTAGACACTGGCTAGACACTGGCTAAGCCCAGGCTAGAGACTAGCTAGGCACTGGCTAGGCACAGGCTAGACACAGGCTAGTCACTGGCTAGGCACAGGCTAGACACTGGTTAGGCACAGACAAGGCACAGGCTAGGCACAGGATAGGCACAAGATAGGCACAGGCTAGACACTTGCTAGGCACAGACTAGACACTGGCTATGCATATGCTAGTCATTGGCTAGGCACAGGCTAGACACTGGCTATGCATAGGCTAGTCATTGGCTAGGCACAGGCTAGAAACAAGCTAGGCACAGGCTAAACACTGGCTAAAACTGGCTAGACACTGGAGAGGCACAAGCTAAACACTGGCTACGCACAAGCTAAACACTGGCTGGGCACAGCCTAGACACTGGCTAGGCACAGGCTATGCACATCCCAATCACAGGCAAGGCACAGGTTAGGCACAGACTAGGCACAGGCTAGACACTGGCTAGAAACTGGCTAGACACTGGCTAGACAGAGGCTAAACACAGGCTAGACACAGGCAAGACACAGGCTAGTCACAGGCTAGAAAGAGGCTAGACACAGGCTATACACTGGCTAGGCACAGGGTAGACTTTGGCTAGACACAGGCTAGACACAGGCTATGCACATGCCAGTCACAGGCAAAGTACAGGCTAGACACAGGCTACACACTGGCTAGGCCCAGGCTAGACATTTGCTAGGCACAGGCTAGACACTGGCTATGCATCGGCTAAACACTGGCTAGGCACAGGCTAAACACTGGCTAGGCACAGGCTACACACTGGCTAGGCACAAGCTTGACTCTGGCTTGGCCCAGGCTAGACACTGGCTAGGCACAGGCTGGACACTGGCAAGACATTGGCTATGCACACTGCCCAATCACAGACTAAACACTGAGCTAGGCACAGGCTACACACTGGCTAGGCACAGGCTAGACACTGGCTAGGCCCAGGCTAGACACTGGCTAGGCACAGGCTAGACACTGGCTAGGCACAGGCTATGCACATCCAATCACAGACTAGACACTGAGTATGCACAGGCTAGTCATTGGCTAGGCACAGTATAGACACTGGCTAGGCACAGGCTAGACACTGGCTATGCACAGGCTAGACACTGGCTAGGCACAGGCTAGACACTGGCTAGGCACAGGCTAGACACTGGCTAGGCACAGGCTAGACACTGGCTAGGCACAGGCTAGACACTGGCTAGGCACAGGCTAGACACTGGCTAGGCACTGGCAAGGCACTGGCAAGGCACAGGCTAGTCACTGGCTAGGCACAGGCTAGTCACTGGCTAGGCACAGGCTAGTCACTGGCTAGGCACAGGCTAGTTACTAGCTATGTAGTTGCTAGATATTGGCTAGACACTGGCTTGACACTGGCTAGGCACCGGCTAGACACTAGTTAGGCACAGGCTAGTAACTGGCTAGGCAAAGGATAGACACTGGTTATGCACAGGCTACAAACTGGCTAGGCAAGGGCAAGACACTGGCTAGACACTAGCTAGGCCCACGCTAGAAACTAGCTAGGCACTGGCTAGGTACAGGCTAGACATTGGCTAGGCACAGGCTAGACTCTGGCTAGGCCCAGGCTAGACACTTGCTAGGCACAGGCTATGCAGAGGCTAGTCACTGGCTAGGCACAGGATAGATACTGGCTAGGCACAGGCTAAACACAGTCTAGGCACAGGGTAGACATTGGCTATGCACAGGCTATGCACATGCCAATCACAGGCAAAGCACAGGGTAGACACTGGCTAGACACAGACAAGAAACAGGCTAGTCACAGGCTAGACAGAGGCTAGACACGGCCAAGACACAGGCTAGTCACAGGCAAGACAGAGGCTAGACACTGGCTAGGCACAGGCTAGACATGGCTATGAACAGATACAGGCTAGACACAGGCTAGACAGAGGCTAAATCACAGGCTAGGACTGGCAAGGCACAGGCAAGGCACAGGCTAGTCACTGGCTAGGCACAGGCTAGACACTGGCGAGGCACAGGCTATGCACATGCCAATCACAGGCAAAGCACAGGGTAGATACTGGCTAGACACAGACAAGACACAGGCTAGTCACAGGCAAGACAGAGGCTAGACACAGGCTAGACACAGGCAAGACACAGGCTAGTCACAGGAAAGACAGAGGCTAGACACTGGCGAGGCACAGGCTATGCACATGCCAATCACAGGCAAAGCACAGGGTAGACACTGGCTAGACACAGACAAGACACAGGCAAGACACAGGCAAGATACAGGCTAGACACAGGCAAGACAGAGGCTAGACACAGGCTAGACACAGGCTAGGCACAGGGTAGACTTTGGCTAGACACAGGCTATGCACATGCCAGTCACAGGCAAGGCACAGGCTAGACACAGGCTAGAGACTGGCTAGGCCCAGGCTAGACACTTGCTAGGCACAGGCTAGACACTGGCTATGCATCGGCTAAACACTGGGTAGGCACAGTCTAGACACTGGCTAGGCACAGGCTAGACACTGGCTAGGCACAGGCTAGACACTGGCTAGGCACAGGCTAGACACTGGCTAGGCACAGGCTGGAAACTGGCAAGACATTGGCTAGACACTGGCTAGACACAGGCTAAACACTGGCTAGACACTGGCTAGACACTGGCTAGACACTGGCTAGACACTGGCTAGACACTGGCTAGACACTGGCTAGACACTGGCTAGACACTGGCTAGACACTGGCTAGACACTGGCTAGACACTGGCTAGACACTGGCTAGACACTGGCTAGACACAGGCTAGACACAGGCTAGACACAGGCTAGATACTGGCAAGACACTTGCCAGGCATAGGCTAAACACTGGCTAGGCGCAGGCTAGACACTTGCCAGGCACAGGCTAGACACTGGCGAGGCACAGGCTAGACACTGGCTAGGCACAGGCTAGACACTGGCTAGGCACAGGCTACACACTGGCTAGGAACTGGCTAGACACTGGGTAGACACTGGCTAGGCAATGGCTAGACACTGGCTAGGCAATGGCTAGACACTGGCTAGGCAATGGCTAGACACTGGCTAGGCACTGGCTAGACACTGGCTAGACACGGGCTAGACACTGGCTAGACACGGGCTATGCACAGGCTAGACACTTTCTAGGCACAGGCTAGACACTGGCTATGCATAGGCTAGTCATTGGCTAGGCAAGGGCTAGACACTGGCTAGGCACAGGCTAGACACAAGCTAGGCACAGGCTAGACACTGGCTAGGCACAGTCTAGACACTGGCTAGGCACAGGCTATGCACATGCCAATCACAGATAGGCACAGGCTAGACACAGGCTAGACACAGGCTAGACACTGGCTAGGCACAGTCTAGACACTGGCTAGGCACAGGCTATGCACATGCTAATCACAGATAGGCACAGGCTAGACACAGGCTAGACACTGGGTAGACACTGGCTAGGCACAGGCTAGACACTGGCTATGCACAGGCTAGACACTGGTTAGGCACAGACTAGGTACTGGCTAGGCACAGGCTAGGCACAAGCTAGGCACAGGCTAGAGACTGGCTAGGTTCAGGCTAGACACTGGTAAGGCACAGGGTAGACTTTGGCTAGACACAGGCTATGCACATGCCAGTCACATGCAAGGCTCAGGCTAGACACAGGCAAGGCTCAGGCTAGACACAGGCTAGACACTGGCTAGGCAAAGGCTAGACACAGGCTATACACTGGCTAGACACAGGCCAGACACAGGCTTGTCACAGGCTAGACAGAGGCTAGACACTGGCGAGGCACAGGCTATGCACATGCCAATCACAGGCAAAGCACAGGGTAGACACTGGCTAGACACAGACAAGACACAGGCAAGACAAAGGCAAGATACAGGCTAGACACAGGCAAGACAGAGGCTAGACACAGGCTAGACACAGGCTAGGCACAGGGTAGACTTTGGCTAGACACAGGCTAGACACAGGCTATGCACATGCCAGTCACAGGCAAGGCACAGGCTAGACACAGGCGAGACACTGGCTAGGCCCAGGCTAGACACTTGCTAGGCACAGGCTAGACACTGGCTATGCATCGGCTAAACACTGGGTAGGCACAGTCTAGACACTGGCTAGGCACAGGCTAGACACAGGCTAGACACTGGCTAGACACTGGCTAGACACTGGCTAGACACTGGCTAGGCACAGGCTGGGAACTGGCAAGACATTGGCTAGACACTGGCTAGACACAGGCTAGACACAGGCTAGACACAGGCTAGACACTGGCAAGACACTTGCCAGGCACAGGCTAAACACTGGCTAGGCGCAGGCTAGACACTTGCCAGGCACAGGCTAGACACTGGCTAGGCACGGGCTAGACACTGGCTAGGCACGGGCTAGACACTGGCTAGGCACAGGCTAGACGCTGTCTAGGCGCAGGCTAGACACTGGCTATGCGCAGGCTAGACACTGGCTAGGCACATTCTACACACTGGCTAGGAACTGGCTAGGCACTGGGTAGATACTGGCTAGGCAATGGCTAGTCACTGGCTAGGCAATGGCTAGACACTGGCTAGGCACTGGCTAGACACTGGCTAGACACGGGCTATGCACAGGCTAGACGCTTTCTAGGCACAGGCTAGACACTGGCTATGCATAGGCTAGTCATTGGCTAGGCAAGGGCTAGACACTGGCTAGGCACAGGCTAGACACTAGCTAGGCACAGGCTAGACACTGGCTAGGCACAGTCTAGACACTGGCTAGGCACAGGCTATACACATGCCAATCACAGATAGGCACAGGCTAGAGACAGGCTAGACACTGGCTAGGCACAGTCTAGACACTGGCTAGGCACAGTCTAGACACTGGCTAGGCACAGGCTAGGCACAGGCTATGCACATGCTAATCACAGATATGCACAGGCTAGACACAGGCTAGACACTGGGTAGACACTGGCTAGGCACAGGCTAGACACAGGCTAGACACTGGCTAGACACTAGCTAGGCACTGGCTGGACACTGGGTAGACACTGGCTAGACACTGGCTAAGCCCAGGCTAGAGACTAGCTAGGCACTGGATAGGCACAAGATAGGCACAGTCTAGACACTGGCTAGGCACAGGCTATGCACATGCCAATCACAGATAGGCACAGGCTAGACACAGGCTAGACACTGGCTAGGCACAGTCTAGACACTGGCTAGGCACAGGCTATGCACATGCTAATCACAGATAGGCACAGGCTAGACACAGGCTAGACACTGGGTAGACACTGGCTAGGCACAGGCTAGACACTGGCTAGGCACAGGCTAGACACTGGTTAGGCACAGACTAGGTACTGGCTAGGCACAGGCTAGGCACAAGCTAGGCACAGGCTAGGCACAAGCTAGGCACAGGCTAGAGACTGGCTAGTTTCAGGCTAGACACTGGTAAGGCACAGGGTAGACTTTGGCTAGACACAGGCTATGCACATGCCAGTCACATGCAAGGCTCAGGCTAGACACAGGCAAGGCTCAGGCTAGACACAGGCTAGACACTGGCTAGGCAAAGGCAAGACACAGGCTATACACTGGCTAGACACAGGCCAGACACAGGCTTGTCACAGGCTTGACAGAGGCTAGACAATGGCGAGGCACAGGCTATGCACATGCCAATCACAGGCAAAGCACAGGGTAGACACTGGCTAGACACAGACAAGACACAGGCAAGACACAGGCAAGATACAGGCTAGACACAGACAAGACAAAGGCTAGACACAGGCTAGACACAGGCTAGGCACAGGGTAGACTTTGGCTAGACACAGGCTAGACACAGGCTATGCACATGCCAGTTACAGGCAAGGCACAGGCTAGACACAGGCTAGACACAGGCTAGACACTGGCTAGGCCCAGGCTAGACACTTGCTAGGCACAGGCTAGACACTGGCTATGCATCGGCTAAACACTGGGTAGGCACAGTCTCAGACACTGGCTAGGCACAGGCTAGACACTGGCTAGGCACAGGCTAGACACTGGCTAGGCACAGGCTGGGAACTGGCAAGACATTGGCTAGACACTGGCTAGACACTGTCTAGACACTAGCTAGACACTGGCTAGACACTGGCTAGACACTGGCTAGACACTGGCTAGACACTGGCTAGACACTGGCTAGACACAGGCTAGACACAGGCTAGACACAGGCTAGACACTGGCAAGACACTTCCCAGGCACAGGCTAGACACTGGCTAGGCGCAGGCTAGACACTTGCCAGGCACAGGCTAGACACTGGCTAGGCACAGGATAGACACTGGCTAGGCACAGGCTAGACACTGGCTAGGCGCAGGCTAGACACTGGCTAGGCACAGGCAACACACTGGCTAGGCACAGGCTACACACTGGCTAGGAACTGGCTAGGCACTGGCTAGACACTGGCTAGGCAATGGCTAGACACTGGCTAGGCAATGGCTAGACACTGGCTAGGCAATGGCTAGACACTGGCTAGGCAATGGATAGACACTGGCTAGGCACTGGATAGACACTGGCTAGACACGGGCTATGCACAGGCTAGACACTTTCTAGGCACAGGCTAGACACTGGCCTAGGCATAGGCTAGTCATTGGCTAGGCACGGGCAAGACACTGGCTAGGCACAGGCTAGACACTAGCTAGGCACAGGCTAGACACTGGCTAGGCACAGTCTAGACACTGGCTAGGCACAGGCTATGCACATGCCAATCACAGATAGGCACAGGCTAGACACAGGCTAGACACTGGCTAGGCACAGGCTAGACACTGGCTAGACACAGGCTACGCACATGCTAATCACAGATAGGCACAGGCTAGACACAGGCTAGACACTGGGCTAGACACTAGCTAGGCACAGGCTAGACACTGGCTAGGCACAGGCTAGACACTGGCTAGGCACAGGCTAGACACTGCACAGGCACAGACTAGCACTAGATAGGCACAGGCTAGGCACAAGCTAGGCACAGGCTAGGCACAAGCTAGGCACAGGCTAGACACTGGCTAGGTTCAGGCTAAACACTGGTAAGGCACAGGGTAGACTTTGGCTAGACACAGGCTATGCACATGCCAGTCACATGCAAGGCTCAGGCTAGACACAGGCAAGGCTCAGGCTAGACACAGGCTAGACACTGGCTAGGCAAAGGCTAGACACAGGCTATACACTGGCTAGACACAGGCCAGACACAGGCTTGTCAGAGGCTAGACAGAGGCTAGACCCAGGCTACACACAAGCAAGACACAGGCTACACACAGGCAAGACATAGGCTAGACACAGGCTAGACAGAGGCTAGACACAGGCTAAACACTGGCTAGGCACAGGCTAGACACAAGCTAGGCACAGGCAATACACAGGCTATGCACATGCCAGTCATTGGCAAGGCACAGGCTAGACACAGGCTAGACACTGGATAGGCAAAGGCTAGACACTGGCTAGATACTGGCTAGACACTGGCTCGGCACAGGCTAGACACTGGCTGGGCACAGGCTATGCACATGCCAATCACAGGCAAGGCACAGGCTAGACACAGGCTAGATACTGGCTAGGCACAGGCAAGACCCTGGTTAGTCACAGACTAGGCACAGGCTAGGCACAGGCTAGGCACAAGATAGGCACAGGTTAGACACTGGCTAGGCACAGGCAAGACACTGGCTAGGCGCAGGCTAGACACTTGCTAGGTACAGGCAAGACACAGGCTAGACACAGGCTAGACAGAGGCTAGACACAGGCTATGCACACGCCAATCACAGGCAAAGCACAGGCCAGACACTTGCTAGACACAGGCAAGACACAGGCTAGTCACAGGCTAGACAGAGGCTAGACACAGGCTAGACACAGGCTGGACACAGGCAAGGCACAGGCTAGACACAGGCTAGACACTGGCTAGGCCCAGGCTAGACACTTGCTAGGAACAGGCTAGACACTGGCTATGCATCGGCTAGGCATTGGCTAGGCATAGGCTAAACACTGGCTAGGCACAGGCTAGACACTGGCAAGGCACAGGCTAGGCACAGGCTGGGAACTGGCTAGACATTGGCTAGACACTGGCTAGACACTGGCTAGACACTGGCTAGATACTGGCTAGACAGTGGCTAGACACTGTATAGACACTGTATAGACACTGGCTAGACACTGGCTAGACACTGTCTAGACACAGGCTAGACACAGGCTAGACACTGGCTAGACCCAGGCTAGACACTGGCTAGACCCAGGCTAGACACTTGCCAGGCACAGGCTAGACACTTGCCAGGCACAGGCTAGACACTGGCTAGGTACAGGCTAGAAACTGGCTATGAACAGGCTAGACACTGGCTAGGCACAGGCTAGACACTGGCTAGGCACAGGCTTGACACTGGCTAGGCACAGGCTAGACACTGGCTAGGCACAGGCTAGACACTGGCTTGGCATAGGTTACACACTGGCTAGGTACAGGCTAGAAACTGGATAGGCACAGGCTAGACTCTGGGTAGAGACTGGCTAGACACAGGCTTTGCACTGGCTAGACACTGGCTATGCAGTGGCTAGACATTGGCTGGGCACTGGCTAGACACTGGCTAGGCATAGGCTAGACACTGACTAAGCACTGGCTGGACTCTGGGTAGACACTGGCTAGACACTGGCTAATCCCAGACTAGAGACTAGCTAGGCACAGGCTAGACACTGGCTAGGCAAAAGCTAGACACAGGCTATACACTGGCTAGACACAGGCTAGTCACAGGCAAGACAGAGGCTAGACACTGGCTAGGTACAGGCTATGCACATGCCAATCACAGGCAAAGCACAGGGTAGACAATTGCTAGACACAGGCAAGAAACAGGCTAGACACAGGCGAGACAGAGGCTAGACACAGGCTAGACACAGGCAAGACACAGGCTAGTCATAAGCAAGACAGAGGCTAGACACTGGCTAGGCAAAGGCTAGACACACGCTAGACACTGGCTAGGCACAGGCTAGACTCTGACTAGGCATAGGCTAGACACACGCTAGACACTGGCAAGGAACAGGCTAGGCACAGGATAGGACAGGCTAGACACTGGCTCGGCACAAGCTAAACACTGGCTAGGCGCAGGCTAGACACTGGCTAGGCCCAGGCTAGACACTAGCTAGGCACAGGCTAGACACTGGCTCTACACAGGCTAGACACTGGCTAGGCACAGGCAAGACACTGGCTATGCACAGGCAAGACACTGGCTAGGCACAGGCTAGATACTAGCAAGGCACAGACTAGACACTGGCTAGACACTGGATAGGCACAGGCAAAACACTGGCTGCGCACAAGCTAGACACTGGCTGGGCACAGGCTAGACACTGGGTAGGCACAGGCTATGCACATCCCAATCACAGGCAAGGCACAGGTTAGGCACAGACTAAGCACTGGCTGGACACTGGGTAGACACTGGCTAGACACTGGCTAGACACTGGCTAGACACTGGCTAATCCCAGGCTAGAGACTAGCTAGGCACAGGCTAGACACTGGCTAGGCACAGGCTAGACTTTAGCAAGGCACAGGCAATACACAGGCTATGCACATGCCAGTCATTGGCAAGGCACAGGCTAGACACAGGCTAGACACTGGATAGGCAAAGGCTAGACACTGGCTAGACACTGGCTAGACAGTGGCTTGACACTGGCTAGGCACAGGCTAGACACTGGCTAGGCACAGGCTATGCACATGCTAATCACAGGCAAGGCACAGGCTAGACACAGGCTAGATACTGGCTAGGCACAGGCTAGACACTGGTTAGTCACAGACAAGGCACAGGCTAGGCACAAGATAGGCACAGGCTAGACACTGGCTAGGCACAGGGTAGACACAGGCAAGACACAGGCTAGACACAGGCTAGACAAAGGCAAGACACAGGCTATACACTGGCTAGGCACTGGCTAGACCTTGACTAGGCTCAGGCAATACACAGGCTGTGCAAATACCAGTCACAGGCACGGCACAGGCTAGACACAGGCTAGACACTCGATAGGCAAAGGCTAGACAACGGCTAGATACTGGCTAGACACTGGCTAGACACTGGCTAGACACTGGCTAGACACAGGAGATGCACATGCCAATCACAGGCAAAGCACAGGGTAGACACTGGCTAGACACAGACAAGACACAGGCTAGTCACAGGCTAGACAGAGGCTAGACACAGGCTAGACACAGGCAAGACACAGGCTAGTCACAGGCAAGACAGAGGCTAGACACTGGCTAGGTACAGGCTAAACACATGCCAATCACAGGCAAAGCACAGGGTAGACACTGGCTAGACACAGGCAAGAAACAGGCTAGACACAGGCGCGACAGAGGCTAGACACAGGCTAGACACAGGCAAGACACAGGCTAGTCATAGGCAAGACAGAGGCTAGACACTGGCTAGGCAAAGGCTAGACACAGGCTAGACACTGGCTAGGCACAGGCTAGACTCTGACTAGGCATAGGCTAGACACACGCTAGGCCCAGGCTAGACACTAGCTAGGCACAGGCTAGACACTGGCTCTGCACAGGCTAGACACTGGCTAGGCACAGGCTAGACACTGGCTATGCACAGGCTAGACACTGGCTAGGCACAGGCTAGATACTAGCAAGGCACAGACTAGAAACTGGCTAGACACTGGCTAGACACTGGATAGGCACAGGCAAAACACTTGCTACGCATAAGCTAGACACTGGCTGGGCACAGGCTAGACACTGGGTAGGCACAGGCTATGCACATCCCAATCAAAGTCAAGGCACAGGTTAGGCACAGACTAGGCACAGGCTAGACACTGGCTAGACACTGGCTAGACACTGGCTAGGCACTGGCTAGGCACAGGCTAGACACTGGCTAGGCATAGGCTAGACACTGGCTAGGCACAGGCTAGACACTGGCTAGGCATAGGCTAGACACTGACTAAGCACTGGCTGGACTCTGGGTAGACACTGGCTAGACACTGGCTAATCCCAGACTAGAGACTAGCTAGGCACAGGCTAGACACTGGCTAGGCAATAGCTAGACACAGGCTATACACTGGCTAGACACAGGCAAGACACAGGCTAGACAGAGGCTAGACACAGGCTATACACTGGCTAGGCACAGGCTAGACTTTAGCAAGGCACAGGCAATACACAGGCTATGCACATGCCAGTCATTGGCAAGGCACAGGCTAGACATAGGCTAGACACTGGATAGGCAAAGGCTAGACACTGGCTAGACACAGGCTAGACAGTGGCTTGACACTGGCTAGGCACAGGCTAGACACTGGCTAGGCACAGGCTATGCACATGCCAATCACAGGCAAGGCACAGGCTAGACACAGGCTAGATACTGGCTAGGCACAGGCTAGACACTGGTTAGTCACAGACTAGGCACAGGCTAGGCACAGGCTAGGCACAAGATAGGCACAGGCTAGACACTGGCTAGGCACAGGCAAGATACTGGCTAGGCCCAGGCTAGACACTTGCTAGGAAAATGCTAGACACTGGCTATGCATAGGCTAGTCATTGGCTAGGCACAGGCTAGAAACAAGCTAGGCACAGGCTAAACACTGTCTAGGCACAGGGTAGACACTGGCTAGGCACAGGCTATGCACACGCCAATCACAGGCAAAGCACAGGCCAGACACTTGCTAGACACAGGCAAGACACAGGCTAGTCACAGGCTAGACAGAGGCTAGATACAGGCTAGACACAGGCAAGACACAGGCTAGACACAGGCTAGACACTGGCTAGGCCCAAGCTAGACACTTGCTAGGCACAGGCTAGACACTGGCTATGCATCGGCTAGGCATTGGCTAGGCATAGGCTAAACACGGGCTAGGCACAGGCTAGACACTGGCAAGGCACAGGCTAGGCACAGGCTGGGAACTGGCTAGACATTGGCTAGACACTGGCTAGACACTGGGTAGACACTGGCTAGACACTGGCCTTACACTGTCTAGACACAGGCTAGACACAGGCTAGACACTTGCCAGGCACAGGCTAGACACTTTCTAGGTACAGGCTAGAAACTGGCTATGAACAGGCTAGACACAGGCTAGGCACAGGCTAGAAAATGGCTAGGCACAGGCTAGGCACAAGATAGGCACAGGCTAGACACTGGCTAGGCACAGGCAAGACACTGGCTAGGCCCAGGCTAGACACTTGCTAGGCACAGGCTAGACACTGGCAAGGCACAGGCTAGACACTGGCTAGGCACAGGCTAGACACTGGCTAGGCACAGGCTAGACACTGGCTAGGCACAGGCTAGACACTGGCTAGGCACAGGCTAGACACTGGCTTGGCATAGGCTACACACTGGCTAGGCATAGGCTACACACTGGCTAGGTACAGGCTAGAAACTGGATAGGCACAGGCTAGACTCTGGGTAGACACTGGCTAGACACTGGCTATGCACTGGCTAGACACTGGTTATGCAATGGCTAGACACTGGCTAGGCTCTGGCTAGACACTGGCTATGCACAGACTAGATACTTACAATGCACAGGCTAGACACTGGCTAAGCACAGGCTAGACACTGGCTATGCAAGGGCTAGACACTGGCTATGCACTGGCTAGATACTGGTTATGCAATGCCTAGACACTGGCTAGGCACTGGCTAGACACTGGCTATGCACAGACTAGACACTGGCTAAGCAAGGGCTAGACACTGGCTAGGCCCAGGCTAGACACTAGCTAGGCACAGGCTAGACACTTGCTAGGCACAGGCTAGACACTGGCTAGGCACAGGCTGTGCACATGCCAATCACAGATAGGCACAGGCTAGGCACAGGATAGACACTTGCTATGCACAGGCTAGTCACTGGCTAGGCACAGGCTAAACCCTGTGTAAGCACAGGGTAGACACTGGCTAGGCACAGGCTATGCACATGCCAATCACAGGCAAAGCACAGGCTAGACACTGGCTAGACACAGGCAAGAAACAGGCTAGTCACAGGCTAGACAGAAACTAGACACAGGCTAGACACAGGCAAGACACAGGCTAGACAGAGGCTTGACACAGGCTATACACTGGTAAGGCACAGGGTAGACTTTGGCTAGGCACAGGCTAGACACATGCCAGTCACAGGCAAGGCACAGGCTAGACACAAGCTAGACACTGGCTAGGCAAAGGCTAGACACAGGCTATACACTGGCTAGACACAGGCAAGACACAGGCTAGTCAGAGGCTAGTCAGAGGCTAGACAGAGGCTAGACACAGGCTAGACACAGGCTAGACACTGGCTAGACACTGGCTAGACACTGTCTAGACACAGGCTAGACACAGGCTAGACACTGGCTTGACAAAGGCAAGACACAGGCTATACACAAGCTAGGCACAGGCTAGATCTTGACTAGGCTCAGGCAATACACAGGCTGTGCACATACCAGTCACAGGCACGGCACAGGCTAGACACAGGCTAGACACTCGATAGGCAAAGGCTAGTGATCTGGCTAGACACTGGCTAGACACTGGCTAGACACTGGCTAGACACTGGCTAGACACTGGCTAGACACTGGCTAGACACTGGCTAGACACTGGCTAGACACAGGCTATGCACATGCCAATCACAGGCAAAGCACAGGGTAGACACTGGCTAGACACAGACAAGACACAGGCTAGTCAAAGGCTAGACAGAGGCTAGACACAGGCTAGACACAGGCAAGACACAGGCTAGTCACAGGCAAGACAGAGGCGAGACACTGGCTAGGTACAGGCTATGCACATGCGAATCACAGGCAAAGCACAGGATAGACACTGGCTAGACACAGGCAAGAAACAGGCTAGACACAGGCGAGACAGAGGCTAGACACAGGCTAGATACTAGCAAGGCACAGACAAGACACTGGCTAGACACTGGCTAGACACTGGATAGGCACAGGCAAAACACTGGCTACGCACAAGCTAGACACTGGCTGGGCACAGGCTAGACACTTGGTAGGCACAGGCTATGCACATCCCAATCACAGACAAGGCACAGGTTAGGCACAGACTAGGCACAGGCTAGACACTGGCTAGACACTGGCTAGACACTGGCTAGACACTGGCTAGGCACAGGCTAGACACTGGCTAGGCATAGGCTAGACACTGGCTAGGCATAGGCTAGACACTGACTAAGCACTGGCTGGACACTGGCTAGACACTGGCTAGACACTGGCTAGACACTGGCTAAGCCCAGGCTAGAGACTAGCTAGGCACAGGCTAGACACTGGCTAGGCACAGGCTATGCACTTGCCAGTCACAGGCAATGCACAGGCTAGACACAGGCAAGACACTGGCTAGGTACAGGCTAGACACTGGTTAGGCACAGACAAGGCACATGCCAATCACAGATAGGCACAGGCTAGACACAGGCTAGGAACAGGCTAGACACTGGCTAGACACTGGCTAGACACTGGCTAGACACTGGCTAGACACGGGCTATGCACAGGCTAGACACTTGCTAGGCACAGGCTAGACACTGGCTATGCATAGGCTAGTCATTGGCTAGGCAAGGGCTAGACACTGGCTAGGCACAGGCTAGACACTAGCTAGGCACAGGCTAGAGACAAGCTAGGCACAGGCTAGACACTGGCTCTGCACAGGCTAGACACTGGCTAGGCACAGGCAAGACACTGGCTAGGCACAGGCTAGACACTGGTTAGGCACAGACTAGGTACTGGCTAGACACAGGCTAGGCACAAGCTAGAAACAGGTTAGACACTGGCTAGGTTCAGGCTAGACACTGGTAAGGCACAGCGTAGACTTTGGCTAGACACAGGCTATGCACATGCCAGTCACAGGCAAGGCTCAGGCTAGACACAGGCTAGACACTGGCTAGGCAAAGGCTAGACACAGGCTATACACTGGCTAGACACAGGCAAGACACAGGCTTGTCACAGGCTAGACAGAGGCTAGACCCAGGCTAGACACAAGCAAGACACAGGCTAGACACAGGCAAAACACAGGCTAGACACAGGCTAGACTTTAGCAAGGCACAGGCAATACACAGGCTATGCACATGCCAGTCATAGGCAAGGCACAGGCTAGACACAGGCTAGACACTGGATAGCCTGTGGCTAGACACTGGCTAGGCACAGGCTAGACACTGGCTAGGCACAGGCTATGCACATGCAAATCACAGGCAAGGCACAGGCTAGACACATGCTAGACACTGGCTAGGCACAGGCAAGACACTGGTTAGGCACAGACTATGCACAGGCTAGGCACAGGCTAGGCACAAGATAGGCACAGGCTAGACACTGGCTAGGCACAGGCAAGACACTGGCTAGGCCCAGGCTAGACACTTTCTAGGTAAAGGCTAGACACTGGCTATGCATAGGCTAGTCATTGGCTAGGCACAGGCTAGAAACAAGCTAGGCACAGGCTAAAAACTGTCTAGGCACAGGGTAGACACTGGCTAGGCACAGGCTATGCACACGCCAATCACAGGAAAAGCACAGGCCAGACACTTGCTAGACACAGGCAAGACACAGGCTAGTCACAGGCTAGACAGAGGCTAGACACAGGCAAGACACAGGCTAGACACAGGCTAGACACTGGCTAGACACAGGCTATGCACACGCCAATCACAGGCAAAGCACAGGTCAGACACTTGCTAAACACAGGCAAGACACAGGCTAGTCACAGGCTAGACAGAGGCTAGACACAGGCTAGACACAGGCTGGACACAGGCAAGGCACAGGCTAGACACTTGCTAGACACAGGCTAGACACTGGCTAGGCCCAGGCTAGACACTTGCTAGGCACTTTCTAGACACAGGCTAGACACAGGCTAGACACTGGCTAGACCCAGGCTATACACTTGCCAGGCACAGGCTAGACACAGGCTATACACTGGCTAGACACAGGCAAGACACAGGCTTGTCACAGGCTAGACAGAGGCTAGACCCAGGGTAGACACAAGCAAGACACAGGCTAGACACAGGCAAAACACAGGCTAGACACAGGCTAGACAGAGGCTAGACACAGGCTAGACACAGGCTAGACAAAGGCAAGGCACAGGCTAGACAAGGCTAGACAGTGGCTAGGCCCAGGCTAGACACTTGCTAGGCACAGGCTAGACACTGGCTATGCATCGGCTAGGCATTGGCTAGGCATAGGCTAAACACTGGCTATGCATAGGCTAGTCATTGGCTAGGCACAGGTTAGAAACAAGCTAGGCACAGGCTAAACACTGTCTAGGCACAGGGTAGACACCGGCTAAGCACAGGCTATGCACACGCCAATCACAGGCAAAACACAGGCCAGACACTTGCTAGACACAGGCAAGACACAGGCTAGTCACAGGCTAGACACAGGCAAGACACAGGGTAGACACAGGCTAGACAGAGGCTAGACACAGGCTATGCACACGCCAATCACAGGCAAAGCACAGGCCAGACACTTGCTAAACACAGGCAAGACACAGGCTAGTCACAGGCTAGACAGAGGCTAGACACAGGCTAGACACAGGCTGGACACAGGCAAGGCACAGGCTAGACACAGGCTAGACACTGGCTAGGCCCAGGCTAGACACTTGCTAGGCACCGTCTAGACACAAGCTAGACACAGGCTAGACACTGGCTAGACCCAGGCTAGACACTTGCCAGGCACAGGCTAGATACTGGCTAGGTACAGGCTAGAAACTGGCTATGAACAGGCTAGACACTGGCTAGGTACAGGCTAGTTACTGGCTAGGCACAGGCTAGACACTGGCTAGGCACAGGCAAGACACTGGCTAGGCACAGGCTAAAAACTGTCTAGGCACAGGGTAGACACTGGCTAGGCACAGGCTATGCACACGCCAACCACAGGAAAAGCACAGGCCAGACACTTGCTAGACACAGGCAAGACACAGGCTAGTCACAGGCTAGACAGAGGCTAGACACAGGCAAGACACAGGCTAGACACAGGCTAGACACAGGCTATGCACACGCCAATCACAGGCAAAGCACAGGTCAGACACTTGCTAAACACAGGCAAGACACAGGCTAGTCACAGGCTAGACAGAGGCTAGACACAGGCTAGACACAGGCTGGACACAGGCAAGGCACAGGCTAGACACAGGCTAGACACTGGCTAGGCCCAGGCTAGACACTTGCTAGGCACTGTCTAGACACAGGCTAGACACAGGCTAGACACTGGCTAGACCCAGGCTAGACACTTGCCAGGCACAGGCTAGCCACAGGCTATACACTGGCTAGACACAGGCATGACACAGGCTTGTCACAGGCTAGACAGAGGCTAGACCCAGGGTAGACACAAGCAAGACACAGGCTAGACACAGGCAAGACACAGGCTAGACACAGGCTAGACAGAGGCTAGACAGAGGCTAGACACAGGCTAGACACAGGCTAGACACAGGCAAGGCACAGGCTAGACAAGGCTAGACAGTGGCTAGGCCCAGGCTAGACACTTGCTAGGCACAGGCTAGACACTGGCTATGCATCGGCTAGGCATTGGCTAGGCATAGGCTAAACACTGGCTATCCATAGGCTAGTCATTGGCTAGGCACAGGTTAGAAACAAGCTAGGCACAGGCTAAACACTGTCTAGGCAGAGGGTAGACACTGGCTAGGCACAGGCTATGCACACGCCAATCACAGGCAAAACACAGGCCAGACACTTGCTAGACACAGGCAAGACACAGGCTAGTCACAGGCTAGACAGAGGCTAGACACAGGCTAGACACAGGCAAGACACAGGGTAGACACAGGCTAGACAGAGGCTAGACACAGGCTATGCACACGCCAATCACAGGCAAAGCACAGGCCAGACACTTGCTAAACGCAGGCAAGACACAGGCTAGTCACAGGCTAGACAGAGGCTAGACACAGGCTAGACACAGGCTGGACGCAGGCATGGCACAGGCTAGACACAGGCTAGACACTTGCTAGGCCCAGGCTAGACACTTGCTAGGCACTGTCTAGACACAAGCTAGACACAGGCTAGATACTGGCTAGACCCAGGCTAGACACTTGCCAGGCACAGGCTAGATACTGGCTAGGTACAGGCTAGAAACTGGCTATGAACAGGCTAGACACTGGCTAGGTACAGGCTAGACACTGGCTAGGCACAGGCTTGACACTGGCTAGGCACAGGCTAGACACTGGCTAGGCACAGGCTAGACACTGGCTAGGCACAGGCTTGACACTGGCTAGGCACAGGCCAGACACTGGCTTGGGATAGGCTACACACTGGCTAGGTACAGGCTAGAAACTGGATAGGCACTGGCTAGACTCTGGGTAGACACTGGCTAGACACTGGCTATGCACTGGCTAGACACTGGTTATGAAATGGCTAGACACTGGCTAAGCACTGGCTAGACACTGGCTATGCACAGACTAGACACTTACAATGCACAGACTAGACACTGGCTAAGCACAGGCTAGACACTGGCTAAGCAAGGGCTAGACACTGGCTAGGCACAGGCTAGACACTGGAAAGGCCCAGGCTAGACACTAGCTAGGCACAGGCTAGACACTTGCTAGGCACAGGCTAGACACTGGCTAGGCACAGGCTATGCACATGCCAATCACAGATAGGCATAGGCTAGACACAGGATAGACACTTGCTATGCACAGCCTAGTCACTGCCTAGGCACAGGCTAAACCCTGTCTAAGCACAGGGTAGACACTGGCTAGGCACAGGCTAGGCACATGCCAATCACAGGCAAAGCACAGACTAGCACTGGCTAGACACAGGCAAGACACAGGCTAGTCACAGGCTAGACAGAGGCTAGACACAGGCAAGACACAGGCTAGACACAGGCTAGACACAGGCTATGCACACGCCAATCACAGGCAAAGCACAGGTCAGACACTTGCTAAACACAGGCAAGACACAGGCTAGTCACAGGCTAGACAGAGGCTAGACACAGGCTAGACACAGGCTGGACACAGGCAAGGCACAGGCTAGACACAGGCTAGACACTGGCTAGGCCCAGGCTAGACACTTGCTAGGCACTGTCTAGACACAGGCTAGACACAGGCTAGACACTGGCTAGACCCAGGCTAGACACTTGCCAGGCACAGGCTAGCCACAGGCTATACACTGGCTAGACACAGGCATGACACAGGCTTGTCACAGGCTAGACAGAGGCTAGACCCAGGGTAGACACAAGCAAGACACAGGCTAGACACAGGCAAGACACAGGCTAGACACAGGCTAGACAGAGGCTAGACAGAGGCTAGACACAGGCTAGACACAGGCTAGACACAGGCAAGGCACAGGCTAGACAAGGCTAGACAGTGGCTAGGCCCAGGCTAGACACTTGCTAGGCACAGGCTAGACACTGGCTATGCATCGGCTAGGCATTGGCTAGGCATAGGCTAAACACTGGCTATCCATAGGCTAGTCATTGGCTAGGCACAGGTTAGAAACAAGCTAGGCACAGGCTAAACACTGTCTAGGCAGAGGGTAGACACTGGCTAGGCACAGGCTATGCACACGCCAATCACAGGCAAAACACAGGCCAGACACTTGCTAGACACAGGCAAGACACAGGCTAGTCACAGGCTAGACAGAGGCTAGACACAGGCTAGACACAGGCAAAACACAGGGTAGACACAGGCTAGACAGAGGCTAGACACAGGCTATGCACACGCCAATCACAGGCAAAGCACAGGCCAGACACTTGCTAAACGCAGGCAAGACACAGGCTAGTCACAGGCTAGACAGAGGCTAGACACAGGCTAGACACAGGCTGGACGCAGGCATGGCACAGGCTAGACACAGGCTAGACACTTGCTAGGCCCAGGCTAGACACTTGCTAGGCACTGTCTAGACACAAGCTAGACACAGGCTAGACACTGGCTAGACCCAGGCTAGACACTTGCCAGGCACAGGCTAGATACTGGCTAGGTACAGGCTAGAAACTGGCTATGAACAGGCTAGACACTGGCTAGGTACAGGCTAGACACTGGCTAGGCACAGGCTTGACACTGGCTAGGCACAGGCTAGACACTGGCTAGGCACAGGCTAGACACTGGCTAGGCACAGGCTTGACACTGGCTAGGCACAGGCCAGACACTGGCTTGGGATAGGCTACACACTGGCTAGGTACAGGCTAGAAACTGGATAGGCACTGGCTAGACTCTGGGTAGACACTGGCTAGACACTGGCTATGCACTGGCTAGACACTGGTTATGAAATGGCTAGACACTGGCTAAGCACTGGCTAGACACTGGCTATGCACAGACTAGACACTTACAATGCACAGACTAGACACTGGCTAAGCACAGGCTAGACACTGGCTAAGCAAGGGCTAGACACTGGCTAGGCACAGGCTAGACACTGGAAAGGCCCAGGCTAGACACTAGCTAGGCACAGGCTAGACACTTGCTAGGCACAGGCTAGACACTGGCTAGGCACAGGCTATGCACATGCCAATCACAGATAGGCATAGGTTAGACACAGGATAGACACTTGCTATGCACAGCCTAGTCACTGCCTAGGCACAGGCTAAACCCTGTCTAAGCACAGGGTAGACACTGGCTAGGCACAGGCTAGGCACATGCCAATCACAGGCAAAGCACAGACTAGCACTGGCTAGACACAGGCAAGACACAGGCTAGTCACAGGCTAGACAGAGACTAGACACAGGCTACACACAGGCAAGACACAGGCTAGACAGAGGCTTGACACAGGCTATACACTGGTAAGGCACAGGGTAGACTTTGGCTAGGCACAGGCTAGACACATGCCAGTCACAGGCAAGGCACAGGCTAGACACAAGCTAGACACTGGCTAGGCAAAGGCTAGACACAGGCTATACACTGGCTAGACACAGGCAAGACACAGGCTAGTCACAGGCTAGACAGAGGCTAGACACAGGCTAGACACTGGCTAGACTCTGTCTAGACACAGGCTAGACACAGGCTAGACACTGGCTAGACCCAGGCTAGACACTTGCCAGGCACAGGCTAGACACTGGCTAGGCATAGGCTAGACACTGGCTAGGCACTGGCTTGACACTGGCTATGCACAGGCTAGACATTGGCTAGGCACAGGCTAGACACTGGCTAGGCACAGGCTAGACACTGGCTTGGCATAGGCTACACACTGGCTAGGTACAGGCTAGAAACTGGATAGGCACAGGCTAGACTCTGGGTAGGCTCTGGCTAGACACTGGCTAGACACTGGCTAGACACTGGCTAGACACTGGCTAGACTCTGGCTAGACACTGGCTAGACACTGGCTAGACACTGGCTAGACACTGGCTAGACACTGGCTAGACACTGGCTAGACACTGGCTAGACACTGGCTAGACACTGGCTAGACACTGGCTAGACACTGGCTAGACACTGGCTATGCACAGACTAGACACTTACAATGCACAGGCTAAACACTGGCTAAGCACAGGCTAGACACTGGCTAAGCAAGGGCTAGACACTGGCTAGGCACAGGCTAGACACTGGAAAGGCCCAGGCTAAACACTAGCTAGGCACAGGCTAGACACTTGCTAGGCACAGGCTAGACACTGGCTAGGCACAGGCTGTGCACATGCCAATCACTGATAGGCACAGGCTAGACACAGGATAGACACTTGCTATGCACAGGCTAGTCACTGCCTCGGCACAGGCTAAACCCTGTCTAAGCACAGGGTAGACACTGGCTAGGCACAGGCTATGCACATGCCAATCACAGGCAAAGCACAGGCTAGACACTGGCTAGACACAGGCAAGACACAGGCTAGTCACAGGCTAGACAGAGACTAGACACAGGCTAGACACAGGCAAGACACAGGCTAGACAGAGGCTTGACACAGGCTATACACTGGTAAGGCACAGGGTAGACTTTGGCTAGGCACAGGCTAGACACATGCCAGTCACAGGCAAAGCACAGGCAAGGCACAGGTTAGACACAAGCTAGACACTGGCTAGGCAAAGGCTAGACACAGGCTATACACTGGCTAAACACAGGCAAGACACAGGCTAGTCACAGGCTAGACAGAGGCTAGACACAGGCTAGACACAGGAAAGACACAGGCTAGACACAGGCAAGACACAGGCTAGACAAAGGCAAGACACAGGTTATACACTGGCTAGGCACTGGCTAGGCACTGGCTAGGCACAGGCTAGACCTTGACTAGGCTCAGGCAATACACAGGCTGTGCACATACCAGTCGCAGGCACGGCACAGGCTAGACACAGGCAAGACACCCGATAGGCAAAGGCTAGAGATCTGGCTAGACACTGGCTAGACACTGGCTAGACACTGGCTAGACACTGGCTAGACACATGCTATGCACATGCCAATCACAGGCAAAGCACAGGGTAGACACTGGCTAGACACAGACAAGACACAGGCTAGTCACAGGCTAGACACATGCTATGCACATGCCAATCACAGGCAAAGCACAGGGTAGACACTGGCTAGACACAGACAAGACACAGGCTAGTCACAGGCTAGACAGAGGCTAGACACAGGCTAGACACAGGCAAGACACAGGCTAGTCACAGGCAAGACAGAGGCTAGACACTGGCTAGGTACAGGCTATGCACATGCCAATCACAGGCAAAGCACATGGTAGACACTGGCTAGACACAGGCAAGAAACAGGCTAGACACAGGCGAGACAGAGTCTAGACACAGGCTAGACACAGGCAAGACACAGGCTAGTCATAGGCAAGACAGAGGCTAGACACTGGCTAGGCAAAGGCTAGACACAGGCTAGAGACTGGCTAGGCACAGGCTAGACTCTGACTAGGCATAGGCTAGACACACGCTTGACACTGGCAAGGAACAGGCTAGGCACAGGATAGGACAGGCTAGACACTGGCTCGGCACAGGCTAAACACTGGCTAGGCACAGGATTAACACTGGCTATGCACAGGCTAGACACTGGCTAGGCACAGGCTAGATACTAGCAAGGCACAGACTAGACACTGGCTAGACATTGGATAGGCACAGGCAAAACACTGGCTACGCACAAGCTAGACACTGGCTGGGCACAGGCTAGACACTGGGTAGGCACAGGCTATGCACATCCCAATCACAGGCAAGGCACAGGTTAGGCATAGACTAGGCACAGGCTAGACACTGGCTAGACACTGGCTAGACACTGGCTAGGCACAGGCTAGACACTGGCTAGGCATAGGCTAGACACTGGCTAGGCATAGGCTAGACACTGACTAAGCACTGGCTGGACACTGACTAAGCACTGGCTGGACACTGGGTAGACACTGGGTAGACACTGACTAGACACTGGCTAAGCCCAGGCTAGAGACTAGCTAGGCACAGGCTAGACACTGGCTAGGCACAGGCTATGCACATGCCAATCACAGGCAAGGCACAGGCTAGACACAGGCAAGACACTGGCTAGGCACAGGCTAGACACTGGTTAGGCACAGACAAGGCACAGGCTAGGCACAGGCTATGCACAGGCTATGCACAAGATAGGTACAGGCTAGACACTTGCTAGGCACAGGCTACACACTGGCTATGCATAGGCTAGTCATTGGCTAGGCACAGGCTAGACACTGGCTATGCATAGGCTAGCCATTGGCTAGGCACAGGCTAGAGACAAGCTAGGCACAGGCTTAACACTGGCTAGACACTGGATAGGCACAGGCTAAACACTGGCTACGCACAAGCTAGACACTGGCTGGGCACAGGCTAGACACTGGCTATGCACAGGCTATGCACATCCCAATCACAGGCAAGGCAAAGGTTAGGCACAGACTAGGCACAGGCTAGACACTGGCTAGACACTGGCTAGACACTGGCTAGACAGAGGCTAAACACAGGCTAGACACAGGCAAGACACAGGCTAGTCACAGGCTAGAAAGGGGCTAGACACAGGCTATACACTGGCTAGGCACAGGGTAGACTTTGGCTAGACACAGAATAGAATCAGGGTATGCACATGCCAGTGACAGGCAAGGTACAGGCTAGACACAGGCTAGACACTGGCTAGGCGCAGGCTAGACACTGGCTAGGCGCAGGCTAGACACTAGCTAGGCACAGGCTAGACACTGGCTAGGCACACGCTACACACTGGCTAGGAGCTGGCTAGGCACTGGGTAGACACTGGCTAGACACTGGCTAGGCAATGGCTAGACACTGGCTAGGCACTGGCTAGACACTGGCTAGGCAATGGCTAGACACTGGCTAGGCAATGGCTAGACACTGGCTAGGCACTGGCTAGACACTTGCTAGGCACAGGCTAGACACTGGCTATGCATAGGCTAGTCATTGGCTAGGCAAGGGCTAGACACTGGCTAGGCACAGGCTAGATACTAGTTAGGCACAGGCTAGACACTGGCTAGGCACAGTCTAGACACTGGCTAGGCACAGGCTATGCACATGCCAATCACAGATAGGCACAGGCTAGACACAGGCTAGACACTGGCTAGACACTGGCTAGGCACAGGCTAGACACTGGCTAGGCACAGGCTAGACACTGGTTAGGCACAGGCTAGACACTGGTTAGGCACAGACTAGGTACTGGCTAGACACAGGCTAGGCACAGGTTAGGCATAGACTAGGCACAGGCTAGACACTGGCTAGACACTGGCTAGACACTGGGTAGGCACAGGCTAGACACTGGCTAGGCATAGGCTAGACACTGGCTAGGCATAGGCTAGACACTGACTAAGCACTGGCTGGACACTGACTAAGCACTGGCTGGACACTGGGTAGACACTGGGTAGACACTGGCTAGACACTGGCTAAGCCCAGGCTAGAGACTAGCTAGGCACAGGCTAGACACTGGCTAGGCACAGGCTATGCACATGCCAATCACAGGCAAGGCACAGGCTAGACACAGGCAAGACACTGGCTAGGCACAGGCTAGACACTGGTTAGGCACAGACAAGGCACAGGCTAGGCACAGGCTATGCACAAGATAGGTACAGGCTAGACACTTGCTAGGCACAGGCTACACACTGGCTATGCATAGGCTAGTCATTGGCTAGGCACAGGCTAGACACTGGCTATGCATAGGCTAGCCATTGGCTAGGCACAGGCTAGAGACAAGCTAGGCACAGGCTAAACACTGGCTAGACACTGGATAGGCACAGGCTAAACACTGGCTACGCACAAGCTAGACACTGGCTGGGCACAGGCTAGACACTGGCTATGCACAGGCTATGCACATTCCAATCACAGGCAAGGCAAAGGTTAGGCACAGACTAGGCACAGGCTAGACACTGGCTAGACACTGGCTAGACACTGGCTAGACAGAGGCTAAACACAGGCTAGACACAGGCAAGACACAGGCTAGTCACAGGCTAGAAAGGGGCTAGACACAGGCTATACACTGGCTAGGCACAGGGTAGACTTTGGCTAGACACAGAATAGAAACAGGCTATGCACATGCCAGTGACAGGCAAGGTACAGGCTAGACACAGGCTAGACACTGGCTAGGCGCAGGCTAGACACTGGCTAGGCGCAGGCTAGACACTAGCTAGGCACAGGCTAGACACTGGCTAGGCACACGCTACACACTGGCTAGGAGCTGGCTAGGCACTGGGTAGACACTGGCTAGACACTGGCTAGGCAATGGCTAGACACTGGCTAGGCACTGGCTAGACACTGGCTAGGCAATGGCTAGACACTGGCTAGACACGGGCTACACACTTGCTAGGCACAGGCTAGACACTGGCTATGCATAGGCTAGTCATTGGCTAGGCAAGGGCTAGACACTGGCTAGGCACAGGCTAGACACTAGTTAGGCACAGGCTAGACACTGGCTAGGCACAGTCTAGACACTGGCTAGGCACTGGCTATGCACATGCCAATCACAGATAGGCACAGGCTAGACACAGGCTAGACACTGGCTAGACACTGGCTAGGCACAGGCTAGACACTGGCTAGGCACAGGCTAGACACTGGTTAGGCACAGGCTAGACACTGGTTAGGCACAGACTAGGTACTGGCTAGACACAGGCTAGGCACAGGTTAGGCATAGACTAGGCACAGGCTAGACACTGGCTAGACACTGGCTAGACACTGGCTAGACACTGGCTAGGCACAGGCTAGACACTGGCTAGGCATAGGCTAGACACTGGCTAGGCATAGGCTAGACACTGACTAAGCACTGGCTGGACACTGACTAAGCACTGGCTGGACACTGGGTAGACACTGGGTAGACACTGGCTAGACACTGGCTAAGCCCAGGCTAGAGACTAGCTAGGCACAGGCTAGACACTGGCTAGGCACAGGCTATGCACATGCCAATCACAGGCAAGGCACAGGCTAGACACAGGCAAGACACTGGCTAGGCACAGGCTAGACACTGGTTAGGCACAGACAAGGCACAGGCTAGGCACAGGCTATGCACAAGATAGGTACAGGCTAGACACTTGCTAGGCACAGGCTACACACTGGCTATGCATAGGCTAGTCATTGGCTAGGCACAGGCTAGACACTGGCTATGCATAGGCTAGCCATTGGCTAGGCACAGGCTAGAGACAAGCTAGGCACAGGCTAAACACTGGCTAGACACTGGATAGGCACAGGCTAAACACTGGCTACGCACAAGCTAGACACTGGCTGGGCACAGGCTAGACACTGGCTATGCACAGGCTATGCACATCCCAATCACAGGCAAGGCAAAGGTTAGGCACAGACTAGGCACAGGCTAGACACTGGCTAGACACTGGCTAGACACTGGCTAGACAGAGGCTAAACACAGGCTAGACACAGGCAAGACACAGGCTAGTCACAGGCTAGAAAGGGGCTAGACACAGGCTATACACTGGCTATGCACATGCCAATCACAGATAGGCACAGGCTAGACACAGGCTAGACACTGGCTAGACACTGGCTAGGCACAGGCTAGACACTGGCTAGGCACAGGCTAGACACTGGTTAGGCACAGGCTAGACACTGGTTAGGCACAGACTAGGTACTGGCTAGACACAGGCTAGGCACAGGTTAGGCATAGACTAGGCACAGGCTAGACACTGGCTAGACACTGGCTAGACACTGGCTAGGCACAGGCTAGACACTGGCTAGGCATAGGCTAGACACTGGCTAGGCATAGGCTAGACACTGACTAAGCACTGGCTGGACACTGACTAAGCACTGGCTGGACACTGGGTAGACACTGGGTAGACACTGGCTAGACACTGGCTAAGCCCAGGCTAGAGACTAGCTAGGCACAGGCTAGACACTGGCTAGGCACAGGCTATGCACATGCCAATCACAGGCAAGGCACAGGCTAGACACAGGCAAGACACTGGCTAGGCACAGGCTACACACTGGTTAGGCACAGACAAGGCACAGGCTAGGCACAGGCTATGCACAAGATAGGTACAGGCTAGACACTTGCTAGGCACAGGCTACACACTGGCTATGCATAGGCTAGTCATTGGCTAGGCAAGGGCTAGACACTGGCTAGGCACAGGCTAGACACTAGTTAGGCACAGGCTAGACACTGGCAAGGCACAGTCTAGACACTGGCTAGGCACTGGCTATGCACATGCCAATCACAGATAGGCACAGGCTAGACACAGGCTAGACACTGGCTAGACACTGGCTAGGCACAGGCTAGACACTGGCTAGGCACAGGCTAGACACTGGTTAGGCACAGGCTAGACACTGGTTAGGCACAGACTAGGTACTGGCTAGACACAGGCTAGGCACAGGTTAGGCATAGACTAGGCACAGGCTAGACACTGGCTAGACACTGGCTAGACACTGGCTAGACACTGGCTAGGCACAGGCTAGACACTGGCTAGGCATAGGCTAGACACTGGCTAGGCATAGGCTAGACACTGACTAAGCACTGGCTGGACACTGACTAAGCACTGGCTGGACACTGGGTAGACACTGGCTAGACACTGGCTAAGCCCAGGCTAGAGACTAGCTAGGCACAGGCTAGACACTGGCTAGGCACAGGCTATGCACATGCCAATCACAGGCAAGGCACAGGCTAGACACAGGCAAGACACTGGCTAGGCACAGGCTAGACACTGGTTAGGCACAGACAA
Source organism: Zaprionus indianus (assembly GCA_018904595.1). NCBI lineage: Eukaryota > Metazoa > Arthropoda > Insecta > Diptera > Drosophilidae > Zaprionus > Zaprionus indianus. The sequence continues at coordinate 212,448 of JAEIHA010001064.1, forward strand.
GGCACAGGCTAGGCACAGGCTATGCACAAGATAGGTACAGGCTAGACACTTGCTAGGCACAGGCTACACACTGGCTATGCATAGGCTAGTCATTGGCTAGGCACAGGCTAGACACTGGCTATGCATAGGCTAGCCATTGGCTAGGCACAGGCTAGAGACAAGCTAGGCACAGGCTAAACACTGGCTAGACACTGGATAGGCACGGCTAAACACTGGCTACGCACAAGCTAGACACTGGCTGGGCACAGGCTAGACACTGGCTATGCACAGGCTATGCACATCCCAATCACAGGCAAGGCAAAGGTTAGGCACAGACTAGGCACAGGCTAGACACTGGCTAGACACTGGCTAGACACTGGCTAGACAGAGGCTAAACACAGGCTAGACACAGGCAAGACACAGGCTAGTCACAGGCTAGAAAGGGGCTAGACACAGGCTATACACTGGCTAGGCACAGGGTAGACTTTGGCTAGACACAGAATAGAAACAGGCTATGCACATGCCAGTGACAGGCAAGGTACAGGTTAGACACAGGCTAGACACTGGCTAGGCGCAGGCTAGACACTGGCTAGGCACAGGCTAGACACTGGCTAGGCACACGCTACACACTAGCATAGGAGCTGGCTAGGCATTGGGTAGACACTGGCTAGACACTGGCTAGGCAATGGCTAGACACTGGCTAGGCACTGGCTAGACACTGGCTAGGCAATGGCTAGACACTGGCTAGGCAATGGCTAGACACTGGCTAGGCAATGGCTAGACACTGGCTAGGCACTGGCTAGACACTGGCTAGACACGGGCTAGACACTTGCTAGGCACAGGCTAGACACTGGCTATGCATAGGCTAGTCATTGGCTAGGCAAGGGCTAGACACTGGCTAGGCACAGGCTAGACACTAGTTAGGCACAGGCTAGACACTGGCTAGGCACAGTCTAGACACTGGCTAGGCACAGGCTATGCACATGCCAATCACAGGCAAGGCACAGGCTAGACACAGGCAAGACACTGGCTAGGCACAGGCTAGACACTGGTTAGGCACAGACAAGGCACAGGCTAGGCACAGGCTATGCACAAGATAGGTACAGGCTAGACACTTGCTAGGCACAGGCTACACACTGGCTATGCATAGGCTAGTCATTGGCTAGGCACAGGCTAGACACTGGCTATGCATAGGCTAGCCATTGGCTAGGCACAGGCTAGAGACAAGCTAGGCACAGGCTAAACACTGGCTAGACACTGGATAGGCACAGGCTAAACACTGGCTACGCACAAGCTAGACACTGGCTGGGCACAGGCTAGACACTGGCTATGCACAGGCTATGCACATCCCAATCACAGGCAAGGCAAAGGTTAGGCACAGACTAGGCACAGGCTAGACACTGGCTAGACACTGGCTAGACACTGGCTAGACAGAGGCTAAACACAGGCTAGACACAGGCAAGACACAGGCTAGTCACAGGCTAGAAAGGGGCTAGACACAGGCTATACACTGGCTAGGCACAGGGTAGACTTTGGCTAGACACAGAATAGAAACAGGCTATGCACATGCCAGTGACAGGCAAGGTACAGGTTAGACACAGGCTAGACACTGGCTAGGCGCAGGCTAGACACTGGCTAGGCACAGGCTAGACACTGGCTAGGCACACGCTACACACTGGCTAGGAGCTGGCTAGGCATTGGGTAGACACTGGCTAGACACTGGCTAGGCAATGGCTAGACACTGGCTAGGCACTGGCTAGACACTGGCTAGGCAATGGCTAGACACTGGCTAGGCAATGGCTAGACACTGGCTAGGCACTGGCTAGACACTGGCTAGACACGGGCTAGACACTTGCTAGGCACAGGCTAGACACTGGCTATGCATAGGCTAGTCATTGGCTAGGCAAGGGCTAGACACTGGCTAGGCACAGGCTAGACACTAATTAGGCACAGGCTAGACACTGGCTAGGCACAGTCTAGACACTGGCTAGGCACAGGCTATGCACATGCCAATCACAGATAGGCACAGGCTAGACATTGGCTAGGCACAGGCTAGACACTGGTTAGGCACAGGCTAGACACTGGTTAGGCACAGACTAGGTACTGGCTAGACACAGGCTAGGCACAAGCTAGGACTAGGCTAGACACTGGCTAGGTTCAGGCTACACACTGGTAAGGCACAGGGTAGACTTTAGCTAGACACAGGCTATGCACATGCCAGTCACAGGCAAGGCTCAGGCTAGACACAGGCTAGACACTGGCTAGGCAAAGGCTAGACACAGGTTATACACTGGCTAGACACAGGCAAGACACAGGCTTGTCACAGGCTAGACAGAGGCTAGACCCAGGCTAGACACAAGCAAGACACAGGCTAGACACAGGCAAGACACAGGCTAGACACAGGCTAGACAGAGGCTAGACACAGGCTATACACTGGCTAGGCACAGGCTAGACTTTAGCAAGGCACAGGCAATACACAGGCTATGCACATGCCAATCACAGATAGGCACAGGCTAGACACAGGCTAGACACTGGCTAGGCACAGGCTAGACACTAGCTAGGCACAGGCTAGACACTGGTTAGGCACAGACTAGGTACTGGCTAGACACAGGCTAGGCACAAGCTAGGACCAGGCTAGACACTGGCTAGGTTCAGGCTAGACACTGGTAAGGCACAGGTAGACTTTGGCTAGACACAGGCTATGCACATGCCAGTCACAGGCAAGGCTCAGGCTAGACACAGGCTAGGCACTGGCTAGGCAAAGGCTAGACACAGGCTATACACTGGCTAGACACAGGCAAGACACAGGCTTGTCACTGGCTAGACAGAGGCTAGACCCAGGCTAGACACAAGCAAGACACAGGCTAGACACAGGCAAGACACAGGCTAGACACAGGCTAGACAGAGGCTTGACACAGGCTATACACTGGCTAGGCACAGGCTAGACTTTAGCAAGGCACAGGCAATACACAGGCTATGCACATGCCAGTCATAGGCAAGGCACAGGCTAGACACTGGATAGGCAAAGGCTAGACACTGGCTAATCACAGGCAAAGCACAGGCCAGAAACTTGCTAGACACAGGCAAGACACAGGCTAGTCACAGGCTAGACAGAGGCTAGACACAGGCTAGACACAGGCTAGACACAAGCTAGACACAGGCAAGACACAGGCTAGACATGGCTAGACAATGGCTAGGCCCAGCCTAGACACTTGCTAGGCACAGGCTAGACACTGGCTATGCATCGGCTAGGCATTGGCTAGGCAAAGGCTAAACACTGGCTAGGCACAGGCTAGACACTGGCAATGCACAGGCTAGGCACAGGCTGGGAACTGGCTAGACATTGGCTAGACACTGGCCAGACACTGGCTAGACACTGGCTAGACACTGTCTAGACACAGGCTAGACACTGTCTAGACACAGGCTAGACACAGGCTAGACACTGGCTAGACCCAGGCTAGACACTTGCAAGGGACAGGCTAGACACTGGCTAGGCACAGGCTAGACACTGGCTAGGCACAGGCTAGACACTGGCTAGGCACAGGCTTGACCCTGGCTAGGCACAGGCTAGACACTGGCTAGGCACAGGCTAGACACTGGCTTGGCATAGGCTACACACTGGCTAGGTACAGGCTAGAAACTGGATAGGCACTGGCTAGATACTAGCAAGGCACAGACTAGACACTGGCTGGACACTGGCTAGACACTGGAAAGGCACAGGCAAAACACTGGCTACGCACAAGCTAGACACTGGCTGGGCACAGGCTAGACACTGGGTAGGCACAGGAAAGACAGAGGCTAGACACTGGCTAGGTACAGGCTATGCACATGCCAATCACAGGCAAAGCACAGGGTAGACACTGGCTAGACACAGGCAAGAAACAGGCTAGACACAGGCGAGACAGAGGCTAGACACAGGCTACACACAGGCAAGACACAGGCTAGTCATAGGCAAGACAGAGGCTAGACACTGGCTAGGCAAAGGCTGGACACAGGCTAGACACTGGCTAGGCACAGGCTAGACTCTGACTAGGCATAGGCTAGACACACGCTAGACCCTGGCAAGGAACAGGCTAGGCACAGGATAGGACAGGCTAGACACTGGCTCGGCACAGGCTAAATACTGGCTAGGCACAGGCTAGACACTGGCTAGGCCCAGGCTAGACACTAGCTAGGCACAGGCTAGACACTAGCTAGGCACAGGCTAGACACTGGCTCTGCACAGGCTAGACACTGGCTAGGCACAGGCTAGACACTGGCTATGCACAGGCTAGACACTGGCTAGGCACTGGCTAGACACTGGCTAGGCACTGGCTAGATACTAGCAAGGCACAGACTAGACACTGGCTGGACACTGGCTAGACACTGGAAAGGCACAGGCAAAACACTGGCTACGCACAAGCTAGACACTGGCTGGGCACAGGCTAGACACTGGGTAGGCACAGGCTAGACACTGGCTTGGCATAGGCTACACACTGGCTAGGTACAGGCTAGAAACTGGATAGGCACAGGCTAGACTCTGGGTAGACACTGGCTAGACACTGGCTATGCACTGGCTAGACACTGGCTATGCAGTGGCTAGACATTGGCTGGGCACTGGCTAGACACTGGCTAGGCACAGGCTAGACACTGGAAAGGCCTAGGCTAGACACTAGCTAGGCACAGGCTAGACACTTGCTAGGCACAGGCTAGACACTGGCTAGGCACAGGCTGTGCAAATGCCAATCACAGATAGGCACAGGCTAGACACAGGCTAGACACAGGATAGACACTGGCTATGCACAGGCTAGTCACTGGCTAGGCACAGGCTAAACCCTGTCTAGGCACAGGGTAGACACTGGCTAGGCACAGGCTATGCACATGCCAATCACAGGCAAAGCACAGGCAAGACACTGGCTGGACACAGGCAAGACACAGGCTAGTCACAGGCTAGACAGAGACTGGACACAGGCTAGACACAGGCAGGACACAGGCTAGACAGAGGCTTGACACAGGCTATACACTGGTAAGGCACAGGGTAGACTTTGGCTAGGCACAGGCAAGACACATGCCAGTCACAGGCAAGGCACAGGCTAGACACAAGCTAGACACTGGCTAGGCAAAGGCTAGACACAGGCTATACACTGGCTAGACACAGGCAAGACACAGGCTAGTCACAGGCTAGACAGAGGCTAGACACAGGCTAGACACAGGCAAAACACAGGCTAAACACAGGCAAGACACAGGCTAGACACAGGCTAGACAGAGGCTAGACTCAGGCTATACACTGGCTAGGCACAGGCTAGACTATAGCAAGGCACAGGCAATACACAGGCTATGCACATGCCAGTCATAGGCAAGGCACAGGCTAGACACAGGCTAGACACTCGATAGGCAAAGGCTAGACACTGGCTAGACACTGGCTAGACACTGGCTAGACACTGGCTAGACACAGGCTATGCACATGCCAATCACAGGCAAAGCACAGGGTAGACACTGGCTAGACACAGACAAGACACAGGCTAGTCAGTGGGTAGACAGAGACTAGATACAGGCTAGACACAGGCAAGACACAGGCTAGACAGAGGCTTGACACAGGCTATACACTGGTAAGGCACAGGGTAGATTTTGGCTAGGCAAAGGCAAGACACAGGCTAGTCACAGGAAAGACAGAGGCTAGACACTGGCTAGGTACAGGCTATGCACATGCCAATCACAGGCAAAGCACAGGGTAGACACTGGCTAGACACAGGCAAGAAACAGGCTAGACACAGGCGAGACAGAGGCTAGACACAGGCTACACACAGGCAAGACACAGGCTAGTCATAGGCAAGACAGAGGCTAGACACTGGCTAGGCAAAGGCTGGACACAGGCTAGACACTGGCTAGGCACAGGCTAGACTCTGACTAGGCATAGGCTAGACACACGCTAGACACTGGCAAGGAACAGGCTAGGCACAGGATAGGACAGGCTAGACACTGGCTCGGCACAGGCTAAATACTGGCTAGGCACAGGCTAGACACTGGCTAGGCCCAGGCTAGACACTAGCTAGGCACAGGCTAGACACTGGCTAGGCACAGGCTAGACACTGGCTCTGCACAGGCTAGACACTGGCTAGGCACAGGCTAGACACTGGCTATGCACAGGCTAGACACTGGCTAGGCACTGGCTAGATACTAGCAAGGCACAGACTAGACACTGGCTGGACACTGGCTAGACACTGGAAAGGCACAGGCAAAACACTGGCTACGCACAAGCTAGACACTGGCTGGGCACAGGCTAGACACTGGGTAGGCACAGACTATGCACATGCCAATCACAGGCAAGGCACACGCTAGACACGCTAGACACTGGCTAGGCACAGGCTAGACACTGGTTAGGCACAGACAAGGCACAGGCTAGGCACAGGCTAGGCACAGGCTAGGCACAGGCTAGGCACAGGCTAGGCACAGGCTAGGCACAGGCTAGGCACAGGCTAGGCACAGGCTAGGCACAGGCTAGGCACAGGCTAGGCACAGGCTAGGCACAAGATAGGCACTGGCTAGGCATAGGCTAGACACTGACTTAGCACTGGCTGGACACTGGGTAGACACTGGCTAGACACTGGCTAAGCCCAGGCTAGAGACTAGCTAGGCAGAGGCTAGACACTGGCTAGGCACAGGCTATGCACATGCCAATCACAGGCAAGGCACACGCTAGACACTGGCTAGGCACAGGCTAGACACTGGCTATGCATAGGCTAGTCATTGGCTAGGCACAGGCTAGAAACAAGCTAGGCACAGGCTAAACACTGGCTTGACACTGGCTAGACACTGGATAGGCACAGGCTATGCAAATCCCAATCACAGGCAAGGCACAGGTTAGGCACAGACTAGGCACAGGCTAGACACTGGCTAGACACTGGCTAGACAGAGGCTAAACACTGGCTACGCACAAGCTAGACACTGGCTGGGCACAGGCTAGACACTGGCTATGCACAGGCTATGCACAGGCTATGCAAATCCCAATCACAGGCAAGGCACAGGTTAGGCACAGACTAGGCACAGGCTAGACACTGGCTAGACACTGGCTAGACAGAGGCTAAACACAGGCTAGACACAGGCAAGACACAGGCTAGTCACAGGCTAGAAAGAGGCTAGACACAGGCTATACACTGGCTAGGCACAAGGTAGACTTTGGCTGGACACAGGATAGACACAGGCTATGCACATGCCAGTCACAGGCAAGGTACAGGCTAGACACAGGCTAGACACTGGCTAGGCCCAGGCTAGATACTTGCTAGGCACAGGCTAGACACTGGCTATGCATCGGCTAGTCATTGGCTAGGCACAGGCTAAACACAAGCTAGACACTGGCTAGGCCCAGGCTAGACACTAGCTAGGCACAAGCTAGACACTGGCTCTGCACAGGCTAGACACTGGCTAGGCACAGGTTAGGCACTGGCTAGGCACAGGTTAGGCACTGGCTAGACACTGGCTAGACACTGGATAGGCACAGGCTAAACACTGGGTACGCACAGGCTAGACACTTGCTGGGCACAGGCTAGACACTGGCTAGGCACATGCTATGCACATGCCAATCACAGGCAAGACACAGGTTAGGCACAGGCTAGTGTAATAGTTTTAAAATGTAATAGGTATTGATGTAGTAGATGTAATAGATTTGGTTTTGGAGCTCGGAGCCTCTGCTCTGTTTGAATCGGTTTATTCGAATGAATTCATATTGCTGTTCTTGGGTACAGCTACCCGTAAATGGTGTGCTTAGGACTATGTGTTTGTTATATTATATACATATGTATATGTCGGAGAAGGTAATATAATATTATTTTGAAATGGGCGCCTTATCGATAGTCAACTGCTTAAGAAACTTATACAAAGGACGGGTTGTACTTGACTTATCGATAAGACGGGTTGTATTTGATTGTGAGGTCTCGATATACATTGAGATCGAGTGTGGCCCTGGTAAAGTTGCGGTGCGGGACAATCGAAAGTTGAACAAGCAAAAACGTGCACACGCAACGGCAGAGAAATAATGAGAAATATAAAGAGAAATATCAGGGACTCGCTGCATAATCAAGATAAACCTTAAAGCTCTGACATCAGAAGTGGGATAGTATTTTTGTCTACTAATCATGGAAGAACAACTGCGCATCTTGATTGATAACAGGCGCTGTCGCTACTCAATGGTGTGGTACAGTTGACATTATTTTTGATGAAAAACCACTGGAAGGTAGTGCTTTAATATTGGCATTAACTAAGTCGCTGGAAGGAAGCGCATCCCAATGGCTTTCTGAAGTGTGCTATGCAGGCATGACGTGGCTGGAATTTAAACAGTTATTTCAACAACGCTACGCTAATACCGAAACGTTAGCCGCCATGTTTTTGCAGCTTTTAAATAGTCGCCCCAACAACAGTGAATGCCTTGCGGTATATGCTAGTCTAATGGTGATTTCACTCGTTAGCAAGTGGAAGAGCTTGGATACCGAGAGGATTACTGTGTCGGTGGTTTTGGGACATATGGCCAACTTGGATCGCCGATTGCAAAGAATTGCTTACACAGCAGAGATAAAAAATAGACGCGACCTACAGGCTGAGTTGCAGGTCTTCGCTTTTGACAAGCGCACTCATCATCTTGGAAATGAGGAGCCTGGAGCAAAGCGAGCTAAGTTTGCGTCACTGAAATGCCATCTTTGTGGTAAGATGGGGCACAAAATGATTGACTGCCAAAACAGGAAGCAGAGCACTGGTATGCAGAGACAAGATCACCGAGGAAGCCAATCATTTCAACAACATCCGAAAGGCAGTATAACTTGCTTTCGTTGCCAGGAGCAAGGTCATATAGCCTCACAATGCCCGAAAAATGTGGCAAGTGGTGGAGCAGGATTGCGGAACGAAAAGAGAGCTGAGTTGTGCGTGGTGGATGAACCAAAGACAAGTATGCTGATACGAGGTGAGAGCTTTCCAATTATTTTTGATTCTGGAGCGGAGTGCTCTTTGGTTAAAGAGAGTTTTTCAAACAAGCTAAGCGGTAAAAAAATCAATAATGTAGTAAGCCTGAAAGGCATTGGAAATGCCAATGTTTGTAGTACAATGCAAATTGATAATAACATTCTTATTAATGGAAACACATTAAATGTAATATTTCATGTAGTACCAGATAACTGTAAGTCAAACAATATTGTACTAGGACGAGAAGTGCTAGCTCAGGGATACGCTGCAGTAGTGTCTTGTAAAGGAGTAGAAATAATCAAGAGTTCAGCAAAAACTGTAAATAATTGCTCTAAATTTATAAACAACTCGTTTGAGTTATTAGAACGCAATGTATATGGTGAAGACAAAAATGACATAATAACATTGTTAAAATCCTACTCAGATTCTTTCATAAAGGGAACGCCTCAGACGCGTGTCAACTCTGGTGAAATGGTAATTCGATTGATTGATCAGACTAAAACGGTACAGAGAAGACCATATCGATTGAGTCCCAGCGAGAGAGAGGTAGTTAGAAACAAAGTTCAAGAGTTATTAGAATGCAATGTTATCAGACCGAGTAACTCCCCGTTTGCGAGTCCTGTTCTATTGGTGAAGAAGAAGAATGGATCAGCCAAGCTTTGTGTGGATTATAGAGAATTGAATTCAAATACAGTTGCTGACAAGTTTCCATTGCTTTTAATCTCTGACCAGATAGCTAGATTGCGCGGTGCAAAGTTCTTTACTTTCTTGGACATGGCGAGTGGATATTATCAAGTTCCTATGCATCCGAACTCTGTCGAATATACGGCATTCGTCACTCCTGACGGACAATATGAGTTTCTGTCGATGCCATTTGGGCTTAAGAATGCACCGTCAGTATTTCAAAGAGCAGTCCTAAAGGCATTAGGTGAGATCGCTTATTCGTACGTCATTGTGTATATGGATGACATAATGATTGTAGCTTCAACCAAAGAATCGGCACTTGAAATGTTAAAAATTGTTTTGGATATTTTATCAAAGGCGGGATTTTCATTCAATATCGAAAAATGCTCCTTTCTTAGAACTTCTGTTCAATATTTAGGGTTTGAAGTACGGGCGGGTGAGATAAGTCCAAATACACGCAAAGTAGAATCTTTGAGTTCCTTGCCACCCCCTAGGTCAGTAACAACTTTGAGACAGTTCATAGGGTTAGCATCGTACTTCCGACAGTTTGTTCCTGGATTTTCACAGCTAATGAAGCCTTTATATTTTCTCACGTCAGAGAAAAATAAGTTTGAGTGGAACATAGAACATGAGGAGATTCGTAGAAAAATTATTCACATTCTTACTAATAATCCAGTTTTGATAATATTTGACCCACAGTATCCGATAGAATTGCACACCGATGCAAGTGCAATTGGATATGGTGCTATACTATTACATAGAATTGAAAATAAACCGTATGTAGTGGAATACTATAGTAAGACAACAAGTTTATGCGAATCTAAATATACCTCACATGAGTTAGAAACTCTTGCTGTGGTAAATACTGTTAAGCATTTCCGTCACTACTTACATGGCAGAAAGTTTGTTATATTCACTGACTGTAATTCGTTAAAATCATCACGAAATAAGATTGAGTTGATGCCTAGAGTCTATCGCTGGTGGGCTTATCTACAGTCATTTGATTTTTATATACAGTACAGAGAAGGTAAGCGTATGGCTTACGCCGATTTCTTTTCCAGAAATCCACTTCCTCCAAAAAACTCCCCTGAATATGCAAAGATTGTTGAAAAGCGAATCGAATTAACCGAGATATCTGAGGATTGGATTCGTGCAGAGCAACAGAAAGATCAAGATATTGTAGAGATCACTTCCAAGTTGAGCAATGATGAATTTCCATTAGAGTTGTCGAAGACATATGATTTGAGAGCTGGAGTTTTGTATAGAATCATACAGAGAAATAGCAAGACCCATTGTTTGCCAGTAGTGCCTCGAGGATTTAGATGGTCTGTTATCAATCAGGTACATGAATCCATAATGCACTTGGGCTGGGAGAAAACGCTTGAGTATATGATTACTATTGGTTTGACGGCATGGCCAAATACGTTCGAAGATTTGTTGAAAATTGCATAACATGCAGAGTTTCCAAATCATCTTCTGGAAAAATACAAATGGAGTTACATCCTATTCCCAAAGTAAGCATTCCATGGCATACTATTCACATAGACATGACAGGCAAGCTTAGTGGTAAAAGTGACCGTAAGGAATATATGGAGATCTGGCAACCCTTAAATTTGCCAATCACATTTATTTTCATTTTTATTTGTATAGATATCGATATCCTTGTATTCATCGCTAATTTCTTCCTCTTGCGATCGCTAACTGTCAAGCACACAACACGTCCCCCTTTGTGACTATTTAAACTTTTTATTAAATCTAAATAAATCTAAATAGATCCTAAATATTTGGATCAAGTCCACGATCTTGTCCAAACCGAACCGGAAATGAATCCATACACCACACTTAAGAAGGCTATACTAGACAAATTCGCAGAATCGGCAATGGTTCGCCTTGAAAAGCTCGCATCTGGTATACAACTCGGTGATGGACGCCCAAGTCATTTACTCAGTCAGCTACAACGGACTAATGCCACCAACGACGAATCAGTTGTCCGTCGCTACTGGATCAAGCGCCTTCCACCTCAAGCTCGTGCCGTCATTGTAGGAATGCTCGAAAGTGCCCCGGATACAACACTATCTCAACTTTCAACAGCCGCAGACGCTGTCATGGACTCACTCACTTTTACATCGAGTGACAACATTTCAGCTATATCACGTAACAACACCAACAATCCAAATTCTGCAGACGATCGTTTCAGCAACATAGAAAAACGTTTGGATGCTCAAGAAAAATTATTTCAGCAAATCAACAGCAAGCTCGGACAAATTGTAAGAAACAACAATAAACGACGCTCTCGCAGCAATAGTCGATGCCAAAGCAATAGTCGCAGCAACACTCCACAGCCCAACAACAACAACAAAAATTGTTGGTATCACACCAAGTATGGCGACAAAGCACAAAAATGTCAGGAGCCCTGCTCATTCAACACCAACTCAAAAAACTAAGTCCAGCTGTCGAAGATCATAAAGGCAACTTCGATAGTCAGTCCGATTTAGCCTTACCACACACATCAAAACATCGGATAACAATAAACAGCATTTCCACATACAACCGACTCTTTATTCTGGATTCAAAAACAGGAAAAAATTTTCTTATTGACACAGGAGCAGACGTATCCGTTATGCCAGTTTCAACTATAAACAAACGCATCGCATCATCCAACGAAAATCCTCTTTTCGCTGCGAATGGCAGTATAATGGAATCTTATGGTACAACACGTTTAACCTTGGATTTAGGATTACGTCGTCCATTTACATGGAACTTTATCATCGCTGATGTCCGTACACCAATCATCGGATCGGATTTCTTACAGCACTACAACCTGCTTGTTGATATTAAACGTCAAAAATTGATTGACGCTCAAACATTGCTAGCACGTAATGTTATTTGCAGCCTTCAATCTTTATTAGCAATTAAAACATTCAACACAACATGCAAGTTTTCCAAACTTTTGGAGGAATTCAAATCTATCACTCAATTGGATCATACAACACCTAAACCAACCACATCTGATGCCACACACTGCATTGACACCAAAGGAGCACCCACATTTTCAAAACCTCGTTGTCTTACTCCTGATAAGCTGACAGCAGCAAAGTCAGAGTTTGGATATCTTCTAAAAATCGGAGTATGTCGTCCTTCAAAGAGCCCATATGCATCACCCTTACACATGGTCCGTAAAGCAACAGGCGAATGGCGGCCATGTGGCGACTATAGAGCTCTCAATGCACAAACGATTCCTGATCGGTACCCTCTGCCGCACATTCAGGATTGCATACATATTTTCTATGGTAAGAAAATATTTTCCAAAATTGATCTCAATCGTGCATATCACCAGATTCCAATTGAACCACGTGACATTCCAAAAACGGCTATAACTACCCCTTTTGGCTTATACGAATTCACACATATGACATTTGGCTTGTGCAACGCAGCACAGACGTTTCAACGCTATACGGACGTCGCCCTCAGAGATCTCGACTTCGTTTTCGTATATGTAGATGACATCGCCGTAGCATCAAGTAACGCTGAACAACATGAAGTTCATCTTCGCCAAGTTTTTGAACGACTTCAATGTTACCACCTCACAATAAACGCAAGGAAATGTGCCTTCGGACAAAATTCCATCGAGTTTTTAGGACATCATGTCGACTCTCATGGCATCAAACCCTTGCCAGACAAAGTCAAAGCAATTGTTGATTTTCCATTACCCAAAGTTGTAAAGGAACTTCGACGCTTTCTGGCAATGATCAACTTCTACAGACGATTCCAGCCCAAAGCACTGGTACATCAAGCCCCGTTGTTGCAGTTAATTCCAGGAAATAAGAAGAACGATTCTTCTCCAATCAACTGGACAGACGAAAACATACAACATTTCCAACAGTGCAAGCACTCTCTCGCAACGGCAACCCTCCTGGTTCACCCATCTCCAAATGCAACACTTTCGCTAAGTACAGATGCTAGTGATACAGCAGTCGGAGCAGTTCTTCACCAAATCGTGAATAATGAATACCAGCCAATGGGATTTTTCAATGTAAAGCTAACAGACGCTCAGCGCAAATACAGCACGTATGATCGCGAACTTCTTGCCATCTATCTCAGCATCAAACATTTTCGCTACATGTTAGAAGGCAAATCATTTCATGTCCGCACTGATCACAAACCGCTCATATACGTCTTCACTCAAAGGCCGGATAAGGCATCACCCAGACAACTCCGCCAATTGGACTTCATTGGTCAATTCACAACAACCATCTTACACGTCGCTGGAGTCGAGAACACGACAGCAGACACATTGTCTCGCATAGCAGCAATCGAAAGCAATATTATCGACTACGAGCAAATAGCCTCAGCACAAAGAAATTGCCCAGAGCTTAAACAACTTTTGGAAGACAACAACACAACACTGCAACTCAAATCTATTAACCTACCACATTCAGAAACATCAATCTTATGTGATTTTTCTACTCCTACAGCTCGACCATTTATTCCAAAGCCACTCAGAAAGAAAATCATCAGTAAACTCCACAACATCGCTCACGGAGGCATTAGATCTACAATGAAGATCATCAAACAACGTTTTATATGGCCTTCGATGCACAAGGAAATCGCCAGTTTCGTCAAACATTGCATTCCTTGTCAACGATGCAAAGTAACTCGTCATGTTCATTCACCACTTCAACACTATGAATTGACAGCACATCGTTTCGAACACATAAATTTGGACTTGATTGGACCTTTACCCCAATCTGGCCAATTTAGATACTGTCTCACAATCATAGACCGCTACACACGGTGGCCCGAAGCTGTTCCAATTGAAGACATGCAAGCAGAGACAGTAGCCGCAGCTCTCATTAACGTCTGGATATCCCGTTTTGGAGTACCTGCCCGTATCACCACTGATCAAGGCAGACAATTCGAATCAATATTTTTCAACGAATTGTCACGGCTTCTCGGCATCAATCATATACGTACTACTGCATATCACCCGCAAGCTAATGGAATCATTGAACGCTGGCATCGTACTCTTAAAACAGCCATAATGTGTCAAAACAGAATTGACTGGCCAAGCAAACTACCAATCATATTGTTAGGATTACGATCAGCATTCAAACCTGACATACAAACCACAGCAGCACAGCTTCTCTATGGATCAACACTACGACTTCCAGGACAATTTCTGAAATGATGAACGACATTCGCCCTACACAAACAGCCCATCACGACACTTCAAAGCCATTTGCATTTAAACAGCTAAACGAAGCAACTCATGTCTTTATACGCAACGATACAGTGCGAGGATCATTGCAGCCGCCTTACGATGGACCTTATGAAGTTAAATCAAAACATAACAAATTCCACGGTATCAATCGATCGGCTCAAACCAGCATTTATTGAGTCACACAATGATTCATCATCATCATCATCAGAAGCAACATCATCATCAACAGAATCATCATCAGCAGCAGCAACATCATCACCTGCAGCAGCATCATCATCAACAGCATCATCATCAGAAGCAGCAACAAAATCGACCATAACCAATACAGACACACCATCTATACACATGGATCAACCGCCAAATCAAAACAAGTCATCTCTACGTCATCAGACATCTAGACCACGCCGCACTATTAGACTTCCTGTTCGATTCACAACTTGAAGTCTAGGAGGCAGTACTATGGAGATCTGGCAACCCTTAAATTTGCCAATCACATTTATTTTCATTTTTATTTGTATAGATATCGATATCCTTGTATTCATCGCTAATTTCTTCCTCTTGCGATCGCTAACTGTCAAGCACACAACACGTCCCCCTTTGTGACTATTTAAACTTTTTAATAAATCTAAATAAATCTTAAGTTCACACAAACATCCATTTCATTTGATCCACTCAAACGTCTAACAAAACTATTGTTCACAATAAAAATTTGTAATTGTACAGATTGATGCATTTACCAAGTATGTTTATCTCTATCACACTTACTCGTTAAGTGTAGAGACTTGTGTAATGGCATTGAAATCATCAATTTCCTTGTTCGGAGTCCCTATTCGAATTTTGGCTGATCAGGGAAGAAGTTTCACAGGTGCTAAGTTCGTTGAATTTTGCTCTTCACAAAAGATAAAACTACATTTGATAGCAACTGGAACAAGCCGAGGTAATGGCCAGGTTGAGAGGGTTATGAGTACCCTGAAGAATTTATTAACAGCTGTTGAAGCAAGTTCTCGATCGTGGCAAGAGGCATAGGGTGACGTGCAGTTAGCTATTAATTGTACTGTCAATAAGACAACCAAAGCGAGT
The DNA here is from genome assembly GCA_018904595.1 of Zaprionus indianus. NCBI lineage: Eukaryota > Metazoa > Arthropoda > Insecta > Diptera > Drosophilidae > Zaprionus > Zaprionus indianus. The sequence goes on from JAEIHA010001064.1 coordinate 228,340, forward strand.
CCTTTAGAGTTGTTAATGGGAAAAGTTGCTAGTCCCTTAGGCCTTGTTCCCATTCATGATTCAGAAGCCGAAATAGATCTGACTAAGATAAGAACTCAAGCTTTAGAGAACATAGAAAAATCAGGAAAGTATGAAAAAGAAATATTTGATAAGAGCAGAGCAAAAATAGTTAAATTTAGTGTTGGAGATTTTGTGTTGCTTAATAATAGTGAGAGAAACCAGACTAAATTAGATGCTAAATATAGAGGTCCATTTGAGATTACTGAGGTATTAGAGAACGATAGATATACTTTAAGGAGTATGAAAAGTAATAGAAGATATAAGTATGCGCATGAAAGATTAAGAAGATTGCCAGATGGGCAGGTGCCAAGCGAGCTGGAGATCGATGTTAGCCCGCCAGATGAAACTGTTGAAAGAGACAGTAGTGAAACTGTTGAAATAGACAGTAGTGAAGCTGTTGAAAGAGACAGTAGTGAAGCTGTTGAAATAGACAGTAATGGAAGCTGTTGAAAGAGACAGTAATGGAAGCTGTTGAAAGAGACAGTAAGGGAAGGTTTTGAAAGAGACAGTAATGGAAGCTGTTGAAATAGACAGTAGAATGGCGGAAGGTGTATGGAAGTACACAGTTATCGATGGCTACGTGGCGGTACCTGACCCTAGAGTGGTATTTTGACAATGTTGTTATTTAAAAGAAAAAAAAATGAAAAAGAGAATGAATAAAGACGAGATAAAGGAAAAGACAAAATAAATCTTAAGATGCAAAACTAAGAAAAAAATTTCAAAGAAAAGTAATGAAAGGAATTAAAAGAATAATTGTTTAATTTGTTGAATTATGAAAAAGTAAAAGAATTATTTGAAGAGGGATTTATGTTGTTAAAGTAAATAATGAAGTACTTAGATGAATAATGTAAACTAAAGACTATGTTAATGAAAAATTGTTATGGCGTAACAATAACAATAATAACGAGAAATATAAAGAGAAATATCAAGGACTCGCTGCATAAGCAAGATAAACCTTAAAGCTCTGACATATACATGTGTATGCAGAGGGCATACATATGTTATGTATAGCTTGACCACTTGAGCTGCTAAGTGCATGCTCAGCATTCTCACGCTCCGCGATCGGCTTAGATCGTATTTCAAGAGCTGGAGTGTTTATGTAAGTGTTGGTGGTCTTTTGATATTATTTATGTTTATTATAATTTATGTGATAAAGTGTCACAATGTATATACTTTACTTACATATTAACTCTACTCTACATATTGAGGGTAGATACACTACACTAGACACTAGCTAGACACTGGATAGACACTGACTAGGCGTTGGCTGGACACTGGCTAGGCACAGGCTAACTCTGACTAGGCATAGGCTAGACACAGGCTAGACACAGGCTAGACACAGGCGAGACACAGGCTAGACACTGGCTAGACTCAGGCTAGACACTTGCCAGGCACAGGATAGACACTGGCTATGCACAGGCTAGAGACTGGCTAGGCACAGGCTAGACACTGGCTAGGCACAGGCTAGACACTGGCTAGGCACAGGCTAGACACTGGCTGTGCACAGGCTAGACACTGGCTGTGCACAGGCTAGACACTGGCTAGGCACAGGATAGACACTGGCTAGGCACAGGCTAGGCACAGGCTAGTCACTGGCTAGGCACAGGCTAGTCACTGGCTAGGCACAGGCTAGTTACTGGCTATGCAGTTGCTAGATATTGGCTAGACACTGGCTAGACACTGGCTAGGCACTGGCTAGACATTGGCTAGGCACTGGCTAGACACTAGCTAGGCGCAGGCTAGACACTGGATATGCACAGGCTATACACTCGCTATGCACAGGCTAGAAACTGGCTAGCCAAGGGCTAGACACTGGCTAAGCCCACGCTAGACACTAGCTAGGCACAGGCTAGCCACAGGCTAGACACTGGGTAGGCACAGGCTAGACATTGGCTAGACTCTGGCTAGGCCCAGGGTAGACACTTGCTAGGCACAGGCTAGACACTGGCTATGCAGAGGCTAGTCACTGGATAGGCACAGGATAGACACTGGCTAGGCACAGGCTAGATACTAGCTAGGCACAGACTAGACACTGGCTAGACACTGGATAGGCACAGGCTAAACACTGGCTACGCACAAGCTAGACACTGGCTGGGCACAGGCTAGACCCTGGCTAGGCACAGGCTATGCACATCCCAATCACAGGCAAGGCACAGGTTAGACACAGACTAGGCACAGGCTAGACACTGGCTAGACACTGGCTAGGCACATGCTATGCACATCCCAATCACAGGCAAGGCACAGGTAAGACACAGACTAGGCACAGGCTAGACAATGGCTAGGAACTGGCTGGACACTGGGTAGACACTGGCTAGACACTGGCTAAGCCCAGGCTAGACACTAGCTAGGCACAGGCTAGACACTGACTAGGCACAGGCTATGCACATGCCAATCACAGGCAAGGCACAGGCTAGACACAGGCTAGACACTAGATAGGCACAGGCTAGACACTGGCTAGGCACAGGCAAGACACTGGCTAGGCCCAAGCTAGCCACTTGCTAGGCACAGGCTAGACACTGGCTATGCATAGGCTAGTCATTGGCTAGGCACAGGCTAGAAACAAGCTAGGCACAGGCTAAATACTGGCTACGCACAAGCATCACAGGCAAGGCACAGGTTAGGCACAGACTAGGCACAAGCTAGACACTGGCTAGACACTGGCTAGACAGTGGCTAGACAGTGGCTAGACAAAGGCTAAACACAGGCTAGACACAGGCAAGACACAGGCTAGTCACAGGCTAGAAAGACGCTAGACACAGGCTATACACTGGCTGGGCACAGGCTAGACAATGGCTAGGCACAGGCTTGTAATAGTTTTAAAATGTAATAGGTATAGATGTAGTAGATGTAATAGATTTGGTTTTGGAGCTCAGAGCCTCTGCTCTGTTTGAATCGGTTTATTCGAATGAATTCATATTGCTCTTCTTGGGTTCAGCTACCCGTACATGGTGTGCTTAAGACTATGTGTTTGTTATATTATATACATATACATTTGTATGCAGAGGGCATACATTTGTTATGTATAGCTTGACCACTTGAGCTGCTAAGTGCATGTTCAGCATTCTCACGCTCCGCGATCGTCTTATGTATAAGCGTTAGATCGTATTTCAAGAGCTGGAGTGTTCATGTAAGTGTTGGTGGTCTTTTGATATTATTTATGTTTATTATAATTTATGTGACAAAGTGTCACAATGTATATACTTTACTTACATATTAACTCTACTCTACATATTGAGGGTAGATACACTACACCTCCCTTTTTAAAGAAATGACGTAATATATGTAGTCATATTTAAAAAATAATTATTATTTTTTTTTTTATTATTTTATTTTTTTGCTCTTTTTGTTTTTGTGTTGTTTTTTTTTATTATAATATACATATAATTTTTTTTTTTTAGTTTTGTGTATATAAAATTGTATTTTGATTTGTTATTTATTTATATGTATTGTGTAGATTTAAAAATATTGTGTCTCTGTAAATTCGTAAATTCATGAAATTTTTGTATATTTTAATTTTTGTATATTATTGTCATCATTACCATATTCTGTTGATGTGGTTGATCAGACCAATCGGTTGCATGATGATGATAAGAATAATTTGTGTGTTTTCTTTTGAATAAAATTGAGAGTTTAAATGTTTCGTATTTATTTGTTATTTAATGAAAAATTACGTTATTCGTTAAAAGTTTTTAATCTATCCTTATGACCCTTTTGAGTTTTGTTTTTATCGTCTTTTATTATTATATTGTTCGGTTCTTCTATTTCTACTACTATATATGGTCCTAAATATCTATTGTCTAGTTTATGTCCTGTTTCATTTCTTAAAAGAACTTTATCGTTAATTATTATTTCCTTATCTAGTACTTTCCTATCGTAGTATTCCTTATTTTTACGTTTATGGTTTTCTTACATTATTCTGGCTCTTTTGTATGCCATTTCTAATCTGAATCTAGATTCTATTGCGTAATTATCTATGTTGTATATAGGGTCTATGTTATTTTTAATGCTTAATTCTTTAGGTAAATTAGGTGTTTTACTGTATACTAATTCATATGGACAATAGTTATGTGCCATTGATGGTGTAGTATTGAAACAATATACGAAATAGTTAAGCCATACGTCCCAATCAGTTTTATCGACTGATATGTATGAACGTAAATATTCATTTAGTGTTCTGTGGCTTCTCTCTACCAAGTGTTTGGTGATGAACGTCTTCCTCGTGCCGTATTTGAGAATGAATGATTCGAGTATAGCCTTGGCTACTGTACTAGCACTTTTGTTTGCTATGGGGATAGCAACAAGGTATTTGGTCAGATCACATATTAAAGTAATTATGTATTCATGACCATTGTCTGATTTGGGTAATGGTCCAACTGTGTCAATAATGACTTTGTCAAATGCTTTAATTGGTGTGTCTTTAGTTGTTAAAGGGGTCTTTATGTGCTTTGTTGTTTTTGCTTTCTGACATTCTGGACATTTACGTATGTACTGAGATATGAAATTTATCATCCCTTTCCAGTAGTAATGTCTTTTGATTTTCGCTAGCGTTCTTGAAATGCCAGTATGACCTCCTTGAATAGGATCATTGTGAAATGTAGACAGTATTGCTTCTTTTTCAATATCATCAGATATTGTGGTCACCGGCTTGAGTAGCGCTACTCTTATTTGTTTTAAAAATTCATTGCCCATATTTTTGAAAGTTTCAGTTGAAATTAATTCAAAGATCTTTCCGCTCGGTGCCATTTTGAGTTGGCTGATACCAAGTATACCGGCTTCTTTTTCAAGCCTGTGGAAGAACTGACCTAAGTCGAGAGTTCCATTAGTACATAGGTCGCTAATCTCAATTCTTGCAATAATTTTCTTACCATGTTTAAAGAAACATAATGTGTCAGTTATATGCAAGGTCACTATCTTTCGTACATCGTCATTATTGATGACTTCATATACGTTGGGCTTAAAAGCATTTTCAAGTATTTGTCTTGGCAAAATTTCTTGTTCTTTTTCATTTACTGCGCAGTTGTTTTGTCTACTCTGTTGTCTTGTAGTGACTTTCAAGACTTGTTTTTGCATATTTTTTAATTCATCGATGGTTATTCTTGATAACGCATCGGCTACATGATTATCTTTTCCTTTAAGGTATTCTACTGTGAACTCATATTCTTCTAAATCAAGTCTCATTCTAGTGAGTTTGGAAGTAGGATTTCTCATTGAGAAGAGGTATGTTAAAGGCCTATGATCTGTTTTTACAACGAAATGTTTGCCATATATGTATGGTCTGAAGTAGTTAATTGCCCAGTGTATTGCCGCTAATTCTTGCTCTGTAGTGTTTTTGTTACTTTCTCCCTTAGTGAAGCTGCGAGAGGCATATGCTACTGGTGGTTGTATCTCATCGTATGTTTGTGTTAATACTGCCCCGCAAGCTTGTTTACTTGCATCTGTTATTATGCAAAATTCTTTGCTGAAATCTGGGTATTGTAATAACGTGGGTTGTATTAATGATTGTTTGAGATATGTGAATGCATTTTGGCATTCTGAAGTCCACTCGAATTTTACATTCTTTTTACATAACCTTGTTATGTGACGAGAGTAGTCAGAAAAACTTTTGATGAAACGTCTATAATAATTGCAAAATGCAATGAATCTTCTTGCGCTGTCTGCGTCCGTAGGGACGGGGTATTTGTCAATGACTTCGTATTTCTTATCATTTGGCAAAATACCACGATCAGTACACTTATGACCTAGAAAAGTCACTTCATGCATGAAGAATGAACATTTGTCTGGGTGTAGTTTTAGGTTATTTTTCCTACATAGGTCAAAGACGTTAGTCAAATTTTTGATCATATGATTTTCGGAACAACCGATGACTATTAAGTCATCCATATACAGGAATGCCTGTGAAGGTTCTAATCCAGAAAATGCCATTGTAATTATTCTTTGGAATGAATTGGGCGCAATTTTTAAACAATAGGGTAATCGCGTGAAGCGATAGGAGCCGTTGCTCGTTGAAAATGACGTTGCATTTCTTGAGTTTTCATCTAGTTCTATTTGGTGGAATCCTGACATTAAGTCTAGGCACGAGAAGTATCTTGCTCGTCCTAATTGATCAAGAATATCGTCTATTCTTGGAAGTGGAAATTTGTCTGATAAGAGCTTTTTATTAATTTGTCTATAATCGATTACCAGTCGCCATCGTTTTGTTGCGGAACCTGGTAGTGATTTTTTCGGTACTAGTAGCAATGGGCTGTTGTATTCAGATACGGCTGGTTCTACTATTTTATCATCAATTAATTTATTAACTTGTCTGTGTATTTCTTCTTTCTGTGATTCTGGTATTCTATAATTTTTGATGTATATCGGTTCATCATCTTTCAATCTTAATTTTTGTTTGTAAAAATTGTTGGTACTTATAGATTCGGTTTCAAGTCCGAATATGTCTGTGTAATTTGTGCATAATTTATTTAGTTGTTTTTTAAGCAATGGTTGGAAATTTTTGTTTAATTTTTGTAAAATATGTTCATTTCTTTCGTTATCTATTGTTTTTACTATTTCATATTTGTTAAGACTTTCAAATTGTATCTTATCAATATTTATTATTTGGTTTCTTTTGGTTGTGTTTATTATACGAATTACTGTGTTTTTACTAGTCGTTATTGTATTTGCAATAAAGATGCCTGTGTCTATTTCTTGATTAGGAATGAGGATCTGTTCATCGGATGTATCTAATTTAATTAGTCGGACTACTTCGGATCGGGCTGGTAATAACGTTGAGTTATTGCCTATTGTATGTGTTATTGGTACGTTTATTGGACAAGTGATATTGTCTGGTCGAAAAATTAACCAGTCTTCTTCTGTATTAAAATCTAATTTGCAATTGTATTTCTTTATAAAGTCTATTCCGATGATTCCATCGGTGGGTATTGGGAAATTAGAATTAACTATGTGGAAATTATGTGGAATTATGTAATTATTTGTTGCTAGTTCTATGTTTACTAGACCTAGAGAGGTTGTTGAACCTTCTCCAACTCCAAAAATGTTTGTTATTGTATTTTGGTCTATGTCTTGGAAATTATCTGAGCTGTTTTTGATAAGTGAAATATCTGCTCCTGTATCTATTAAAAATGTTAATTTTGTATTCGTATTATTATTATGCACATGTATGAAAATGTTGAAATTAAGATTGATTGTGTGAACCGTCTTATTTAGTTTGCCGAAGCTGTAGCATTTTGAGATGTACTAGCAGCTTCGATTGCTCGGACATTGTTATTGTTGTTGTTATTTTGATTTTGTCTATTACCTCGGTTGGAATTATTCCTTCCTCGGTTGTTTCCTCTGTAATTTCCTCTGAAATTACCTCTGTTGTTGTAATTGGTATTGTAACCACCGCGGTTACCTCGGCCTCGGCCTCGGTAATGGCCGCGATAGTTGTTATTTCCCCTGTAGTTATGTTGTCCATTGTTGAAATATAGGACGCTACTAGGACTGCCTGTCCTTTCAGTGGAGCAGTGTATGTATTTTCCTGCTGCATCACTGAATGTATTGTAATTACCAGCTTCGAGTATTATTCGTAGCTTTTCGTATTCACAATTTTTAGTCATTGCTTGTATTGACTCTTCAGTTGCGAAGTTTTCCGCAATTTCGGCTGAAAGGCCTAAGTCAATATATATTGTTTCTAATTGCTTACGCAAATTGTCAATTTCAGTGGTGTATTGGGAAGCTGTTTTCCCTTTCTGTTTAATATTTAGTAACTTTGCTTTTACAACTTCAGCTAATTCACCTTTTACATTACTATTTAGTATGTCAATAATGCCTCTGATGGTTGTTTCATTTGTTACTTTGTATAAAATTGGTCCTATTATTTTTGATTTTATTATCTCTACTGCTAGATCTTCCTGAGTTCCCTTTGTTCTATCTGTTATTCTTAACGCTGTTATAAAGCGTGCCAATGATGACTTTTTGCCATCGAATTCTGGTATTGTTGTCGACAATTGTCGAACATATTCTCTATCTTTCTCAATTTGGTCTGGCATTTTGGTTTCGTTGTTTTTTATTTCAATGTCTTCTGGTAACGACTCAATATCGCTTTCGATTTCAATGTCGATATCACCTTTAGACTCCTCAAGATTTTGTAATTGGTTTTCATTTATATTAACCAATGATTGAAAATCTTCAGGTATTTGAATATCTAGATTATGTCTGATGCTAATATTGATCAATCTTTTATTGAGAGATCTTAGTATTTTATGACAATGTTTCTTATGTGTTTCTGTTAATCTATCTTCTATAGTTGTGACTATTCTACATATGTTATTGTATTCTTTTATTATTATCTTTATGTGTATTTCTAGTGTCTTTACTTTAATAGGTACTTCTTTGTTTACACATTTATATGATTTGTCAAATACTGCTTTATTATGGTTTATTGACGCTGCCATTTTGGGCCATTCCATGTGTACCCACTGTGAATCACTCATTTGGTGTTTCTTTTTGTAAATATTTAAAGTGGATTTCTTTAGATTTAATTAAATTATTTATTACGTGCATGTGCACTTCCATTCAATTTGACATTCTTAGAGCAAGTGGCATAATTATGTTATTTAACATTACATTACGTTATACGCGATCAGCTGATTCATTCTTATGCTAATTAACATTTCATATCAAGGCATACACATTTATTCCAACACGCCTCTTAAATTTGTTGTCTTGATTTTCTTTCATTACATTAACTTTACAGCATTTCTATTTCTTATAAATTTTTGTTTGTCCAACGCTTTGGTTAACATGTCTGCTATATTAAGTTTAGATTCTATCTTTACAATGTCTATAATACCTTTTTCATAATTTTCGTTAACATAATGATACTGCACTTCAATGTGCTTTGAATTTTTTGTAAAGTTACCAAATTTAGCAATCGCTACTGCGCCTGAATTATCTTCATAGATCTTAATCGCTTTTTCATTATTAATATTAAACATTTCACATAACATGTTTTTGACAAATAATATTTCTGTAACTGCTTCTGACAAGGCAATGTACTCTGCAAACGTTGAACATTTTGTTACTGCTTGTTGTTTATGTGTTTTCCAATATACTGTATTTCCATACATTCTAATTATAAATCCCGTCGTGGATTTTCTATCAACATTATCTCCTGCATAATCGGAGTCTACCATACAATCTAGAAATTCATTATTTTTATTGTCTTCAAAAGTTAAATTTAGATCTCTTGTCTTATATAAATATTTTAATACTCTTAACGCGTATTTATAGTGTGTTGAATTGTAACAACTTTGATATCTGCTTAAATAATTTACGGAATATGATATATCTGGTCTTGTACCTGCGCTTATATATAATAATTCACCTATCAAATTTCTGTATTTAATATTCTCATCACATTCAGTTGCTTGATCTAATTTTAAGTTTGTTTCCATTGGAGTATCGTAAAGCTTTGCATTTTCGAGATTATACTTAATTGCTAGTGATTCAATATATGCTTTTTGATTTAACGTCATTTTCTTACTTTCAGTACTATAATTAATGTCTATTCCAATATAACTACCGATTTTTCCTAAATCTTTCATTGTGAATTTGTTCATTAAACAATCTTTTATTTCGATTATTTTTGTTTTGTTCTTACTGCATATCAAAATGTCATCTACAAATACTAAAATATATATTTCATCTTTATCGTTTCTTTTAACATACAAACAATTATCGTAATTGCTTCTTATAAAATTTAATTTGTCAAGATATTTATGCAAACATTCGTACCATGCTCTTGGGCTTTCTCTCAATCCATATAATGCCTTAATTAATTTATAAACTTTGTTTTCTCCTGTTTCGTACCCTTTCGGTTCATTTACATAAACTTCTGATTTAACATAGCCATTTAAAAAGGCTGTTTCGACATCCATTTGATTTATATACATGCCGTTTTTACAACAATATGATAGTAATATCTTTAATGTTTGCATTTTTCCTACTGGTGAATATACATTCTCTAGTCTTTCTTTTTGTTGGAAACCTCTTACTACTAGTCTGGCTTTATATGTTCCATCACTTTTCTTTTTATACACCCATTTAACATCTATAATCTTTTTGTTTATCGGTTTTTCTACAATTCGCCATGTATTATTTTTATTTAAGCATTGCATTTCTGTGTTCATTGCTTTGAGCCATTCTTTCTTTTCGTTACTATTCATCGCCTCTTCGTAAGTGTTTGGTACAATTGCATTGACATAATTGATATAAATAAAATGTGTTACTGGGTTACCATATAGATTTACTGGTCTTTTATCTCTATTTGATGTTCTCTGCACTGTTAAATGTTCTTTGTTCTCCTCACTCTCGCTATCATCCCTAACTTTTGAATTATCTTCGTACATGTCATTTAGATCGTCTGTCTTAGCGTTATCTTCATCATCTTCTTCATTTTCATTTATTTCATTTTCATTATCATCCTGCTTGTTTTTCTCTAGGCAAATTAATTTTGTTTTTTCTTCCACAACTTGAACATGTCTTGCATTTATTACTCTATTATTTACTAAAACTCTATATCCGTTTGTATTATATCCAACTAAAACTCCTAATTCCGATTTGTTATCCCATTTACTCTGTCTGCGTACTTCCGGAACTCTAACAAAAACTCTACTTCCGTATATTTTTAAATTTTCTACATTTGGTTTTATACCAAAAAATATTTCGTATGGGCTTTTATTTACTGCTGTGTTTGCGATTGTTCGATTTTTTAAATAAGCTACTGTGTTCATCACTTCTGGCCAATATCGCCTATGTATGTTTGCCTCTCTCATCAAGCACCTGCCAATATCCATTGCCGACCTATTATATCTTTCTGCTACGCCGTTTAATTCGTGTACATAAGGTGGGCATGTAGTTAATTGAATTCCTTTATATTTTACAAAATTTAATATCTCTCTATTCATATATTCTTTACCGTTATCGCATTGGATTTGTTTTACTTTTTTACTGAATTGATTCTCAACATAATTTACGTATTCTTTTAAGCAGCTCGCCGTTTCAGATTTATGTTTAATACAATATATTCTCGCGCATTTACTAAAGTCGTCAACGAATGTCAAAAAATATTTTTCCCCACAATAACCTGTTGTGCTATGTGGTCCGTTTAAGTCTGTGTGTATTAACTCTAATGTTTCTTTAGTTTTCTTTCTATTGTTCTCGAATGGTTCGTTTGACATTTTACTTTGTATACAATTCGCACATTTCATTTCGGTATTCTCGATTTTATCTGGCAGACCATCTAGCATTTTATTCTTTATAATTCTATTCAAATATTGAAAATTTACGTGGCCTAGTGCCCTGTGCCATTTTTCTTTTTCAGTTAATTTAGTTACATTTGTATATATTTCATTTGTTTTATTTTTTAGCATGAAGCTTTTTACATTATACAAACTATCAATTTTATTCGCAACTGTCAACAATTCTCTTTTTTCGTTATAGATCTTTATATCATTATTTCTGGCTACGACTGTACATTTATTTTCAGTTATCTTTGATATGCTTAACAAATTTTGTTTTATTCCTTTTACAAAGTATACATTTTTAATATCGATTAAATTTTCATTGTTGTAAGTTTTAAAATATGTTTCTACATTTCCAATTTTGGTCGCTTGCAATTGTTTGCCATCGGCTACTTTAACATCAATAGGATTTTTCAAATTTACACACTTCTTAAAAAGTCTACAATCGTTTATAATTTGATCAGTGCATCCACTACCTAATAACCAATTTACTGTAGTTTCGTTGCTACTTTCGCTGTTATTACAATTTATTATTTTTTCGTTTCTTATCATTCTTATTGTCCATGACTGTACTCCGTCGCTGTTTTCTTGTTGTCTTCCTTGGTTCCCGTCTCCTGAGTAATGTCCACGTCCAGTTCCACGTCCGCGACCATTTCCATGATGTTGACCTCTGCCTCGACCGCCTCTTTGATTCGTATTCTGATATCGCCTGTTGTATTGTTGTTGTTGTTTGTTTTCGCCTCTCGCATTTTGCTCAGCATGCCAGCAGTCCCTCTGAAGATGACCTGTTTTGCCACACGCATAGCATTCTTTTTTAGTTTTGGTGTTGAATGTGCTTACGTTATTTTGTCTGTCCACTGGACCTCTGTTTAGGCTTTTTTCTTTAACTTTTGATTTTACGTACTCTACCGTTCGTTGTGCTTCCGGAATTACATCTAAGAAGTCTCCAATATAACTGTAGCTTGTTGGTAGCGCTTTTAACAAATACCGCATTTTTTCGTTTTCGTCTATGGTGCCTCCAGCGTTTTTAAATTTATTCACTGCTTTCTCGAATTCTATAAAAAATTCTTCCACTGTTTCGTAGTCTTTTAGTTTTATTTCGTCGATTTTTCCTCTGCACAGTATTTGCAGGGCTGTTGACTTTGTCGAATACATTTCGTTTAACTTGTTCATAATTTCTAATGTTGTTTGGCACTCACTAACATATTCTAACTGCTTGTCTGATATTGTACTGATTAAAATTGTTTTTGCTTTTAAATCTGTTTTCGTCCATGTTGTTTCATTATCTTCTGTTGTTCTTGCTCGCACTGCTGGTTCTTTGCACTCTTTGTATTCAAGTATTGTCATTAGTCTGAACTTCCAGCTTCCAAAATTTACCCCATCGAATATGGGCATAACAATGTCTTCGATTTTTGCGTTTGCACTCATTTTTCCCGCTTCACTTTTAATCTGTTTGTGCACTTCTTTTATGTCTCTTTCTATGTCATTCATTTTTTGCACATTTTCTTATAGGGTCACACTTTTCTATTTCCATGTAATTTTATAAACAGCGTGCACGTGAATTTTAAATTTTAATCTGCTTCCATCGAATCCTTTAAGTTTATGTTTTTAATGTTTTTCCGTTTAATTGTTTAGCATTTGTCAAACGTCTTTTTTCGTATTCGTATTTTTTAATAGTTTGCACTTTTAATATTGTTTTTCTCTTTTTATGTCTTATACACCTTTTCTTTGTGAAGCTTTATGTCTTATACACTTTTTCCTTTTGTCGCTTTACTTGAACAGCATTTATTTTTATACAACTTGGATTTAGTTTTACACCTTGGCTTAATTTCTTTTCAACCTTGGATTAAGTTCTTTTTAACCTTGCTCTGCTACCATGTAAATATTTAAAGTGGATTTCTTTAGATTTAATTAAATTATTTATTACGTGCATGTGCACTTCCATTCAATTTGACATTCTTAGAGCAAGTGGCATAATTATGTTATTTAACATTACATTACGTTATACGCGATCAGCTGATTCATTCTTATGCTAATTAACATTTCATATCAAGGCATACACATTTATTCCAACACTTTTATATTCGCAACAATTTTGTCTACTAAAGTGGAATTCGGAATAATATAAATGTATTTGACAAGAAGGATGTCTACCTATTGTGTTTTTCCTTGATAAAAATGGTATTCTATACTTTTGTCTATATTCTGTATAGTCTTCTAAATCATATCTATATTGTTTTATTTCGTAAGTACAGTTTATATCTTGTCTAGGCCATCTGCACGGCTCTGATATCTTTTCTTAAGTCGTTTATTATGTTCCTGATAAATCTTAAGGGTCAAACTCAAAATTGATATGACATTCATAGTCAATAACAAGATGAATATATTTTGGAGTTTATCTTTGTGATCAATTATTCTTACTTCATTAACTACATTGGCTGTTGGGTGATCTACTCTTGATTCAGTAGAACCCATTTTGGAAATATTAATTTGCAATAAAGAAAAAATGAAATCTGTTTAATCTCTCAATTTATTGGAAATAAAGTTTGAAAAGTTTTTATAGTGAATATTGAAATTTAATGAATTTACTTTAAATATTTGCAACTTGTATTAAATATATACAAGTGCCAGAGACATGGAAATTTGATAGTTTTAATGTGGTTGGCTCACAAGACAAAGTTTACATTTCATTAGAAATTTAAAAAATTCTCCAACCACATTTGTTAGTATATAGCCTGACAGTTTTGTTGTTAGTTTTTCCAAGCAGCGGTTTCCCGCCTCGGCTTGGGTTTAGTTTAAATCTATGGCAAATTGGGGCATTTGCATTTAATCAGCGCGTTTGCGTGTCTTCGCAATTTGGCGAAGTTCTTTTTCTATAATTTCCAAACGCTCTTTGTAGCGTTGCCGAGCTGATTCCTCCTTGGCCAACTGGGTCATTTCCTTGACCAGTCGGCGTTGTTGTAGTAATTTCACTCTACGTCCAGAGCGTTTATGTTTCCTGGGTTGGCGCTTCTCCTGACGTGCCCGGTACTCAGCTATTGTGAGTGGGCGCGGTCCATCGGCGGGGTTTAATTCCAGTGCTTCTCCCAGCGTTGGCTGGTCCCTCTGTACCTCGGGTTGCGCCTCGGTCAATTGTGGCTCGTCTGCCATCAATTGCCGCTTGTGTCTGTGTGTTTTGTGTGTTTTTGTGCGTTTGGTGCTTGCTGATCGTTTTGCTGTCTGCTCATCAGTTGCTACACGTGGCATGCCACACAATCTGGTTTGGTGCACAGTTATCTTGTTTTACTCAAACGTATTTTATTCGTATTTAGCATAAATCATTTTTGTGTAGCCGGCAAAATGCAGCAGGCAACGCGAACATCACTTGCAGCACAGTTAGCACCGTTTAAAGTCACTCGCACATACACGGACTTACACAACACAGAGACAGACTCGAGACCGACTCACGGTCGCCATGTAATAGTTTTAAAATGTAATAGGTATAGATGTAGTAGATGTTATAGATTTGGTTTTGGAGCTCGGAGCCTCTGCTCTGTTTGAATCGGTTTATTCGAATGAATTCATATTGCTGTTCTTGGGTACAGCTACCCGTACATGGTGTGCTTAAGACTATGTGTTTGTTATATTATATACATATACATGTGTATGCAGAGGGCATACATATGTTAAGTATAGCTTGACCACTTGAGCTGATAAGTGCATGCTCAGCATTCTCACGCTCCGCGATCGGCTTACGTATAAGCGTTAGATCGTATTTCAAGAGCTGGAGTGTTCATGTAAGTGTTGGTGGTCTTTTGATATTATTTATGTTTATTATAATTAATGTGACAAAGTGTCACAATGTATATACTTTACTTACATATTAACTCTACTCTTCATATTGAGGGTAGATACACTAAACTAGACACTAGCTAGACACTGGATAGACACTGACTAGGCGTTGGCTGGACACTGGCTAGGCACAGGCTAACTCTGACTAGGCATAGGCTAGACACAGGCTAGACACAGGCTAGACACAGGCGAGACACAGGCTAGACACTGGCTAGACTCAGGCTAGACACTTGCCAGGCACAGGATAGACACTGGCTATGCACAGGCTAGAGACTGGCTAGGCACAGGCTAGACACTGGCTAGGCACAGGCTAGACACTGGCTAGGCACAGGCTAGACACTGGCTGTGCACAGGCTAGACACTGGCTGTGCACAGGCTAGACACTGGCTAGGCACAGGATAGACACTGGCTAGGCACAGGCTAGGCACAGGCTAGTCACTGGCTAGGCACAGGCTAGTCACTGGCTAGGCACAGGCTAGTTACTGGCTATGCAGTTGCTAGATATTGGCTAGACACTGGCTAGACACTGGCTAGGCACTGGCTAGACATTGGCTAGGCACTGGCTAGACACTAGCTAGGCGCAGGCTAGACACTGGATATGCACAGGCTATACACTCGCTATGCACAGGCTAGAAACTGGCTAGCCAAGGGCTAGACACTGGCTAAGCCCACGCTAGACACTAGCTAGGCACAGGCTAGCCACAGGCTAGACACTGGGTAGGCACAGGCTAGACATTGGCTAGACTCTGGCTAGGCCCAGGGTAGACACTTGCTAGGCACAGGCTAGACACTGGCTATGCAGAGGCTAGTCACTGGATAGGCACAGGATAGACACTGGCTAGGCACAGGCTAGATACTAGCTAGGCACAGACTAGACACTGGCTAGACACTGGATAGGCACAGGCTAAACACTGGCTACGCACAAGCTAGACACTGGCTGGGCACAGGCTAGACCCTGGCTAGGCACAGGCTATGCACATCCCAATCACAGGCAAGGCACAGGTTAGACACAGACTAGGCACAGGCTAGACACTGGCTAGACACTGGCTAGGCACATGCTATGCACATCCCAATCACAGGCAAGGCACAGGTAAGACACAGACTAGGCACAGGCTAGACAATGGCTAGGAACTGGCTGGACACTGGGTAGACACTGGCTAGACACTGGCTAAGCCCAGGCTAGACACTAGCTAGGCACAGGCTAGACACTGACTAGGCACAGGCTATGCACATGCCAATCACAGGCAAGGCACAGGCTAGACACAGGCTAGACACTAGATAGGCACAGGCTAGACACTGGCTAGGCACAGGCAAGACACTGGCTAGGCCCAAGCTAGCCACTTGCTAGGCACAGGCTAGACACTGGCTATGCATAGGCTAGTCATTGGCTAGGCACAGGCTAGAAACAAGCTAGGCACAGGCTAAATACTGGCTACGCACAAGCATCACAGGCAAGGCACAGGTTAGGCACAGACTAGGCACAAGCTAGACACTGGCTAGACACTGGCTAGACAGTGGCTAGACAAAGGCTAAACACAGGCTAGACACAGGCAAGACACAGGCTAGTCACAGGCTAGTCACTGGCTAGGCACAGGCTAGTCACTGGCTAGGCACAGGCTAGTTACTGGCTATGCAGTTGCTAGATATTGGCTAGACACTGGCTAGACACTGGCTAGGCACTGGCTAGACATTGGCTAGGCACTGGCTAGACACTAGCTAGGCGCAGGCTAGACACTGGATATGCACAGGCTATACACTCGCTATGCACAGGCTAGAAACTGGCTAGCCAAGGGCTAGACACTGGCTAAGCCCACGCTAGACACTAGCTAGGCACAGGCTAGCCACAGGCTAGACACTGGGTAGGCACAGGCTAGACATTGGCTAGACTCTGGCTAGGCCCAGGGTAGACACTTGCTAGGCACAGGCTAGACACTGGCTATGCAGAGGCTAGTCACTGGATAGGCACAGGATAGACACTGGCTAGGCACAGGCTAGATACTAGCTAGGCACAGACTAGACACTGGCTAGACACTGGATAGGCACAGGCTAAACACTGGCTACGCACAAGCTAGACACTGGCTGGGCACAGGCTAGACCCTGGCTAGGCACAGGCTATGCACATCCCAATCACAGGCAAGGCACAGGTTAGACACAGACTAGGCACAGGCTAGACACTGGCTAGACACTGGCTAGGCACATGCTATGCACATCCCAATCACAGGCAAGGCACAGGTAAGACACAGACTAGGCACAGGCTAGACAATGGCTAGGAACTGGCTGGACACTGGGTAGACACTGGCTAGACACTGGCTAAGCCCAGGCTAGACACTAGCTAGGCACAGGCTAGACACTGACTAGGCACAGGCTATGCACATGCCAATCACAGGCAAGGCACAGGCTAGACACAGGCTAGACACTAGATAGGCACAGGCTAGACACTGGCTAGGCACAGGCAAGACACTGGCTAGGCCCAAGCTAGCCACTTGCTAGGCACAGGCTAGACACTGGCTATGCATAGGCTAGTCATTGGCTAGGCACAGGCTAGAAACAAGCTAGGCACAGGCTAAATACTGGCTACGCACAAGCATCACAGGCAAGGCACAGGTTAGGCACAGACTAGGCACAAGCTAGACACTGGCTAGACACTGGCTAGACAGTGGCTAGACAAAGGCTAAACACAGGCTAGACACAGGCAAGACACAGGCTAGTCACAGGCTAGAAAGACGCTAGACACAGGCTATACACTGGCTAGGCACAGGGTAGAATTTGGCTAGACACAGGCTAGACACAGACTATGCACATGCCAGTCACAGGCAAGGCACAGGCTAGACACAGGCTAGACACTGGCTAGGCCCAGGCTAGACACTTGCTAGGCACAGGCTAGACACTGGCTATGCATCGGCTAGTCATTGGCTAGGCACAGGCTAGACATTGGCTAGGCCCAGGCTAGACACTCGCTAGGTACAGGCTAAATACTAACTAGGCACAGGCTAGACACTGGCTAGGCCCAGGCTAGACACAAGCTAGGCACAGGATAGACAATGGTTAGGCACAGGCTAGACACTGGCTAGGCCCAGGCTAGACAATAGCTAGGCACAGGCTAGACACTGGCTTGGCACAGGCAAGAAACTTGCTAGGCACAGGCTAGACACTGGCTATGCATAGGCTAGTCACTGGCTAGGCAAAGGCTAGACACTGGCTATGCATAGGCTAGTCACTGGCTAGGCACAGGCTAAACACTGGCTAGACCCAGGCTAGACACTAGCTAGGCACAGGCTGGACACTGGCTAGGCACAGGCTAAACACTTGCTAGGCACAGGCTAGACACTGGCTATGCATAGGCTAGTCACTGGCTAGGCAAAGGCTAGACACTGTCTTTGCATAGGATAGTCACTGGCTATGCATAGGCTAGTCACTGGCTAGGCACAGGCTAGACACTGTCTAGGCACAGGCTAGACACTGGCTAGGAACAGGCTAGACACTGGCTAGGAACAGGCTAGACACTGGCTAGGAACAGGCTAGACACTGGCTAGGCACAGGCTAGACACTGGCTAGGCACAGGCCTGACACTGGCTAGGCACAGGCTAGACACTGGCTAGGCATAGGCTAGACTCTGACTAGGCACAGGCTAGACACTGGCTATGCATAGGCTAGTCGCAGGCTAGGCACAGGCTAGACACTGGCTAGGCATAGGCTAGACATTGGCTTGGCACAGGCTAGACACTGGCTAGGCACAGGCTAGACACTGGCTAGACCCAGGCTAGACACTAGCTAGGCACAGGCTAGACAGCGGCTAGGCACAGGCTAGACACTTGCTAGGCACAGGCTAGACACTGGCTATGCACAGGCTAGTCACTGGCTAGGCAAAGGCTAGACTCTGGCTAGGCATAGGCTAGTCACTGGCTAGGCACAGGCTAGATACTGCCTAGGCACAGGCTAAACACTTTCTAGGCACAGGCTAGACACTGGCTAGGCACAGGCTAGACTCTGACTAGGCACTGGCCAGACACTGGCTAGACTCTGGCTAGACACTGGCTAGACACTGGCGAGACATAGGCTTGGCCCAGGCTAGACACTCCCTAGGCACTGGCTAGACACTTGCTAGGCACATGCTAGACACAGGCTATGCATAGGCTAGTCACTGGCTAGGCAAAGGGTAGACACTGGCTAGGCATATGCTAGTCACTGGCTAGGCAAAGGCTAGACTCTGGCTATGCATCGGCTAGTCACTGGCTAGGCACAGGCTAGATACTGGCTAGGCACAGGCTAGACTCTGACTAGGAACTGGCTAGACACTGGCTAGACGCTGGCTAGACTCTGGCTAGACACTGGCTAGACACTGGCGAGACATAGGCTTGGCCCAGGCTAGACACTCGCTAGGCACAGGCTAGACACTGGCTAGACACTTGCTAGCCTGTGCTAGACACTGGCTATGCATAGGCTAGTCACTGGCTAGGCACAGGCTAGACACTGGCTAGGCACAGGCTAGACTCTGGCTAGACACTGGCTAGACACTGGCTAGACACTGGCTAGACTCTGGCTAGACACTGGCTAGACACTGGCGAGACATAGGCTTGGCCCAGGCTAGACACTCGCTAGGCACAGGCTAGACACTAGCTAGACACTTGCTAGCCTGTGCTAGACACTGGCTATGCATAGGCTAGTCACTGGCTAGGCACAGGCTAGACACTGGCTAGGCACAGGCTAGACTCTGGCTAGACACTGGCTAGACACTGGCCAGACATAGGCTAGGCCCAGGCTAGACACTAGCTAGGCACAGGCTAGACATTGGCTTGGCACAGGCTAGACAGTGGCTAGGCACAGAATAAACACTGTCTAGGCACAGGCGAGACACTGGCTAGGCACAGGCTAGACATTGGCTTGGCACAGGCAAGACACTGGATAGGCACAGACTAAACACTGTCTAGACACAGGCTAGACACTGGCTAGGCACAGGCTAGACACTGGCTAGGCACAGGCTAGACACTGGCTAGGCACAGGCTAGACACTGGCTAGGCACAGGCTAGACACTGGCTAGGCACAGGCTAGACTCTGACTAGGCACAGGCTAGACACTGGCTATGCATAGGCTAGTCCCAGGCTAGGCACAGGCTAGACACTCTCGCTAGGCACAGGCTAGACACTGGCTAGACACTTGCTAGCCTGTGCTAGACACTGGCTATGCATAGGCTAGTCACTGGCTAGGCACAGGCTAGACACTGGCTAGGCACAGGCTAGACTCTGGCTAGACACTGGCTAGACACTGGCCAGACATAGGCTAGGCCCAGGCTAGACACTAGCTAGGCACAGGCTAGACATTGGCTTGGCACAGGCTAGACACTGGCTAGGCCCAGGCCCTGGCAATGGCTATGCATAGGCTAGTTACTGGCTAGGCAAAGGCTAGACACTGGCTATGCATAGGCTAGTCACTGGCTTGGCACAGGCTAGACACTGGCTAGGCACGGACTAAACACTGTCTAGGCAAAGGCTAGACACTGGCTATGCATAGGCTAGTCACTGGCTAGGCACAGGCTAAACACTGGCTAGACCCAGGCTAGACACTAGCTAGGCACAGGCTGGACACTGGCTAGGCACAGGCTAAACACTTGCTAGGCACAGGCTAGACACTGGCTATGCATAGGCTAGTCACTGGCTAGGCAAAGGCTAGACACTGTCTTTGCATAGGATAGTCACTGGCTATGCATAGGCTAGTCACTGGCTAGGCACAGGCTAGACACTGTCTAGGCACAGGCTAGACACTGGCTAGGAACAGGCTAGACACTGGCTAGGAACAGGCTAGACACTGGCTAGGAACAGGCTAGACACTGGCTAGGCACAGGCTAGACACTGGCTAGGCACAGGCCTGACACTGGCTAGGCACAGGCTAGACACTGGCTAGGCATAGGCTAGACTCTGACTAGGCACAGGCTAGACACTGGCTATGCATAGGCTAGTCGCAGGCTAGGCACAGGCTAGACACTGGCTAGGCATAGGCTAGACATTGGCTTGGCACAGGCTAGACACTGGCTAGGCACAGGCTAGACACTGGCTAGACCCAGGCTAGACACTAGCTAGGCACAGGCTAGACAGCGGCTAGGCACAGGCTAGACACTTGCTAGGCACAGGCTAGACACTGGCTATGCACAGGCTAGTCACTGGCTAGGCAAAGGCTAGACTCTGGCTAGGCATAGGCTAGTCACTGGCTAGGCACAGGCTAGATACTGCCTAGGCACAGGCTAAACACTTTCTAGGCACAGGCTAGACACTGGCTAGGCACAGGCTAGACTCTGACTAGGCACTGGCCAGACACTGGCTAGACTCTGGCTAGACACTGGCTAGACACTGGCGAGACATAGGCTTGGCCCAGGCTAGACACTCCCTAGGCACTGGCTAGACACTTGCTAGGCACATGCTAGACACAGGCTATGCATAGGCTAGTCACTGGCTAGGCAAAGGGTAGACACTGGCTAGGCATATGCTAGTCACTGGCTAGGCAAAGGCTAGACTCTGGCTATGCATCGGCTAGTCACTGGCTAGGCACAGGCTAGATACTGGCTAGGCACAGGCTAGACTCTGACTAGGAACTGGCTAGACACTGGCTAGACGCTGGCTAGACTCTGGCTAGACACTGGCTAGACACTGGCGAGACATAGGCTTGGCCCAGGCTAGACACTCGCTAGGCACAGGCTAGACACTGGCTAGACACTTGCTAGCCTGTGCTAGACACTGGCTATGCATAGGCTAGTCACTGGCTAGGCACAGGCTAGACACTGGCTAGGCACAGGCTAGACTCTGGCTAGACACTGGCTAGACACTGGCTAGACACTGGCTAGACTCTGGCTAGACACTGGCTAGACACTGGCGAGACATAGGCTTGGCCCAGGCTAGACACTCGCTAGGCACAGGCTAGACACTAGCTAGACACTTGCTAGCCTGTGCTAGACACTGGCTATGCATAGGCTAGTCACTGGCTAGGCACAGGCTAGACACTGGCTAGGCACAGGCTAGACTCTGGCTAGACACTGGCTAGACACTGGCCAGACATAGGCTAGGCCCAGGCTAGACACTAGCTAGGCACAGGCTAGACATTGGCTTGGCACAGGCTAGACAGTGGCTAGGCACAGAATAAACACTGTCTAGGCACAGGCGAGACACTGGCTAGGCACAGGCTAGACATTGGCTTGGCACAGGCAAGACACTGGATAGGCACAGACTAAACACTGTCTAGACACAGGCTAGACACTGGCTAGGCACAGGCTAGACACTGGCTAGGCACAGGCTAGACACTGGCTAGGCACAGGCTAGACACTGGCTAGGCACAGGCTAGACACTGGCTAGGCACAGGCTAGACTCTGACTAGGCACAGGCTAGACACTGGCTATGCATAGGCTAGTCCCAGGCTAGGCACAGGCTAGACACTCGCTAGGCACAGGCTAGACACTGGCTAGACACTTGCTAGCCTGTGCTAGACACTGGCTATGCATAGGCTAGTCACTGGCTAGGCACAGGCTAGACACTGGCTAGGCACAGGCTAGACTCTGGCTAGACACTGGCTAGACACTGGCCAGACATAGGCTAGGCCCAGGCTAGACACTAGCTAGGCACAGGCTAGACATTGGCTTGGCACAGGCTAGACACTGGCTAGGCCCAGGCCCTGGCAATGGCTATGCATAGGCTAGTTACTGGCTAGGCAAAGGCTAGACACTGGCTATGCATAGGCTAGTCACTGGCTTGGCACAGGCTAGACACTGGCTAGGCACGGACTAAACACTGTCTAGGCACAGGCTAGACACTGGCTAGGCACACGCAAAACACTGGCAAGACCCAGGCTAGACACTAGCTAGGCACAGGCTGGACACTGGCTAGGCACAGGCTAGACACTTGCTAGGCACAGGCTAGACACTGGCTATGCATAGGCTAGTCACTGGCTAGGCAAAGGATAGACACTGGCTATGCATAGACTAGTCACTGGCTACGCACAGGCTAGACACTGTCTAGGCACAGGCTAGACACTGTCTAGGCACAGGCTAGACACTGGCTAGGCACAGGCTAGACACTGGCTAGGCACAGGCTAGACACTGGCTAGGCACAGGCTAGACACTGGCTAGGCACAGGCTAGACACTGGCTAGGCACAGGCTAGACTCTGACTAGGCACTGGCCAGACACTGGCTAGACTCTGGCTAGACACTGGCTAGACACTGGCGAGACATAGGCTTGGCCCAGGCTAGACACTCCCTAGGCACTGGCTAGACACTTGCTAGGCACATGCTAGACACAGGCTATGCATAGGCTAGTCACTGGCTAGGCAAAGGGTAGACACTGGCTAGGCATATGCTAGTCACTGGCTAGGCAAAGGCTAGACTCTGGCTATGCATAGGCTAGTCACTGGCTAGGCACAGGCTAGATACTGGCTAGGCACAGGCTAGACTCTGACTAGGAACTGGCTAGACACTGGCTAGACACTGGCTAGACTCTGGCTAGACACTGGCTAGACACTGGCGAGACATAGGCTTGGCCCAGGCTAGACACTCGCTAGGCACAGGCTAGACACTGGCTAGACACTTGCTAGCCTGTGCTAGACACTGGCTATGCATAGGATAGTCACTGGCTAGGCACAGGCTAGACACTGGCTAGGCACAGGCTAGACTCTGGCTAGACACTGGCTAGACACTGGCCAGACATAGGCTAGGCCCAGGCTAGACACTAGCTAGGCACAGGCTAGACATTGGCTTGGCACAGGCTAGACAGTGGCTAGGCACAGAATAAACACTGTCTAGGCACAGGCGAGACACTGGCTAGGCACAGGCTAGACATTGGCTTGGCACAGGCAAGACACTGGATAGGCACAGACTAAACACTGTCTAGACACAGGCTAGACACTGGCTAGGCACAGGCTAGACACTGGCTAGGCACAGGCTAGACACTGGCTAGGCACAGGCTAGACACTGGCTAGGCACAGGCTAGACACTGGCTAGGCACAGGCTAGACTCTGACTAGGCACAGGCTAGACACTGGCTATGCATAGGCTAGTCCCAGGCTCAGGCACAGGCTAGACACTCGCTAGGCACAGGCTAGACACTGGCTAGACACTTGCTAGCCTGTGCTAGACACTGGCTATGCATAGGCTAGTCACTGGCTAGGCACAGGCTAGACACTGGCTAGGCACAGGCTAGACTCTGGCTAGACACTGGCTAGACACTGGCCAGACATAGGCTAGGCCCAGGCTAGACACTAGCTAGGCACAGGCTAGACATTGGCTTGGCACAGGCTAGACACTGGCTAGGCCCAGGCACTGGCAATGGCTATGCATAGGCTAGTTACTGGCTAGGCAAAGGCTAGACACTGGCTATGCATAGGCTAGTCACTGGCTTGGCACAGGCTAGACACTGGCTAGGCACGGACTAAACACTGTCTAGGCACAGGCTAGACACTGGCTAGGCACACGCAAAACACTGGCAAGACCCAGGCTAGACACTAGCTAGGCACAGGCTGGACACTGGCTAGGCACAGGCTAGACACTTGCTAGGCACAGGCTAGACACTGGCTATGCATAGGCTAGTCACTGGCTAGGCAAAGGATAGACACTGGCTATGCATAGACTAGTCACTGGCTACGCACAGGCTAGACACTGTCTAGGCACATGCTAGACACTGTCTAGGCACAGGCTAGACACTGGCTAGGCACAGGCTAGACACTGGCTAGGCACAGGCTAGACACTGGCTAGGCACAGGCTAGACACTGGCTAGGCACAGGCTAGACTCTGACTAGGCACTGGCCAGACACTGGCTAGACTCTGGCTAGACACTGGCTAGACACTGGCGAGACATAGGCTTGGCCCAGGCTAGACACTCCCTAGGCACTGGCTAGACACTTGCTAGGCACATGCTAGACACAGGCTATGCATAGGCTAGTCACTGGCTAGGCAAAGGGTAGACACTGGCTAGGCATATGCTAGTCACTGGCTAGGCAAAGGCTAGACTCTGGCTATGCATAGGCTAGTCACTGGCTAGGCACAGGCTAGATACTGGCTAGGCACAGGCTAGACTCTGACTAGGAACTGGCTAGACACTGGCTAGACACTGGCTAGACTCTGGCTAGACACTGGCTAGACACTGGCGAGACATAGGCTTGGCCCAGGCTAGACACTCGCTAGGCACAGGCTAGACACTGGCTAGACACTTGCTAGCCTGTGCTAGACACTGGCTATGCATAGGCTAGTCACTGGCTAGGCACAGGCTAGACACTGGCTAGGCACAGGCTAGACTCTGGCTAGACACTGGCTAGACACTGGCCAGACATAGGCTAGGCCCAGGCTAGACACTAGCTAGGCACAGGCTAGACATTGGCTTGGCACAGGCTAGACAGTGGCTAGGCACAGAATAAACACTGTCTAGGCACAGGCGAGACACTGGCTAGACACTTGCTTGGCACAGGCTAGACACCGGCTAGGCACATGCTAGACACATGCTATGCATAGGCTAGTCACTGGCTAGGCAAAGGCTAGACTCTGGCTATGCATAGGCTAGTCACTGGCTAGGCACAGACCAGATACTGGCTAGGCACAGGCTAAACACTTTCTAGGCACAGGCTAGACACTGGCTAGGCACAGGCTAGACTCTGACTAGGCACAGGCTAGACACAGTCTAGACACTGGCTATGCATATGCTAGTCACAGGCTAGGCACGGGCTTGGCACTGAGTATGCACAAGCTAGACACTGGCAATGCACAGGGTAGACACTGGCTAGGCACAGGCTAGACACTGGCTAGGCACTGGCTAGGCACAGGCAAGACACTGGCTATGCAGTGGCTAGACACTGTCTAGGCACTGGCTAGACACTGGCAAGGCACTGGCTAGACACTGGCAAGGCACTGGCTATGCAGTGGCTAGAAAGTGGCTAGACACTGACTAGGCACTGGCTAGACACTGGCTAGGCACTGTCTAGATACTGGCTAGGCACAGGCTAGGCAAAGGTTAGACACTGGCTAGACACTGGTTGACATAGGCCAGACACATGCTATACACAGGCTAGGCACAGGCTCGACACAGGCTTGACACAGGCTATACACTGGCTAGACACAGGCTAGACATTGTCCATACCGACAGGCTGCACAGGCGAGACACAGGCTAGACACAGACCAAAGAAACCGTCTGGACAGGCTAGACACATACTAGAAACAGGATAAAAACAGGATGGACATAGGCTAGACACAGGCTAGACACTGGCTAGGCCCAGGCTAGACACTTGCCAGGCACAGGCTAGCCACTGGCTAGGCACTGGCTAGACACTAGCAAGGCACAGGCTAGACACTGGCTATGCATAGGCTAGTTACTGGCTAGGCAAAGGTTAGACACTTGCGATGCATAGGCTAGACTCTGGCTAGACACTGGCTAGACACTGGCGAGGCATAGGCTTGGCCCAGGCTAGACACTCCCTAGGCACTGGCTAGACACTTGCTAGGCACTGGCTGTGCATAGGCTAGTTACTGGCTAGGCAAAGGCTAGACACTGGCGATGCATAGGCTAGTCACTGGCTTGGCACTGGCTAGACACTTGCTAGGCACAGGCTAGACACTGGCTATGCATAGGCTAGTCACTGGCTAGGCAAAGGCTAGACACTGGCTATGCATAGGCTAGTCACTGGCTAGGCACAGGCTAGACACTGGCTAGGCACAGGCTAGACACTGGCTAGGCACAGGCTACACACTGGCTAGGCACAGGCTAGACACTGGCTAGGCACAGGCTAGACACTGGCTAGGCACAGGCCAGACACTGGCTAGGCACAGGCTAGACACTGGCTAGGCACAGGCTAGACACTGGCTAGGCACAGGCTAGACACTGGCTAGGCACAGGCTAGACACTGGCTAGGCACAGACTAGACACTGGCTAGGCACAGGCTAGACTCTGACTAGGCACAGGCTAGACACAGGCTAGACACTGGCTATGCATAGGCTAGTCCCAGGCTAGGCACAGGCTAGACACTGGCTAGGCACAGGCTAGACATTAGCTTGGCACAGGCTAGACACTGGCTAGGCACAGACTAAACACTCTCTAGGCACAGGCTAGGCACAGGCTAGACACTGGCTAGGCACAGGCTAGACACTGGCTAGGCACAGGCTAGACACTAGCTAGGCACAGGCTAGACAGCGGCTAGGCACAGGGTAGACACTTGCTAGGCACAGGCTAGACACTGGCTATGCATAGGCTAGTCACTGGCTAGGCAAAGGCTAGACTCTGGCTATGCATAGGCTAGTCACTGGCTAGGCACAGGCTAGATACTGGCTAGGCACAGGCTAAACACTTTCTAGGCACAGGCTAGACACTGGCTAGGCACATGCTAGACTCTGACTAGGCACTGGCCAGACACTGGCTCGACTCTGGCTAGACACTGGCTAGACACTGGCGAGACATAGGCTTGGCCCAGGCTAGGCACTCGCAAGGCACTTGCTAGACACTGGCTAGACACTTGCTAGGCTTAGTCTAGACACTGGCTATGCATAGGCTAGTCACTGGCTAGGCAAAGGGTAGACACTGGCTATGCATATGCTAGTCACTGGCTAGGCAAAGGCTAGACTCTGGCTATGCATAGGCTAGTCACTGGCTAGGCACAGGCTAGATACTGGCTAGGCACAGGCTAAACACTTTCTAGGCACAGGCTAGACACTGGCTAGGCACAGGCTAGACTCTGACTAGGCACTGGCTAGACACTGGCTAGGCATAGGCTAGACACTGGCTAGAAACTGGCTAGACCCGGGCTAAACACTAGCTAGGCACAGGGTAGACACTGGCTATGCATAGGCTAGTCACTGGATAGGCAAAGGCTAGACACTGGCTATGCATAGGCTAGGCACAGGCTAGACACAGGCTAGACACTGGCTATGCATAGGCTAGTCGCAGTCAGTGGCTAAGCACAGGCTACACATTGGCTAGGCACAGGCTAGGCACAGGCTAGGCACTGGCTAGACACCAGCTAGGCACTGGCTAGGCACAGGCTAGACACTTGCTAGGCACAGGCTAGAGACTGGCTATGCATAGGCTAGTCACTGGTTAGGCAAAGGGTAGACACTGGCTAGGCATAGGCTAGTCACTGGCTTGGCACAGGCTAGACACTGGCTAGGCATAGGCTAGACACTGGCTAGACCCGGGCTAAACACTAGCTACGCACAGGGTAGACACTGGCTATGCATAGGCTAGTCACTGGCTAGGCAAAGGCTAGACACTGGCTATGCATAGGCTAGGCACAGGCTAGACACAGGCGAGACACTGGCTATGCATAAGCTAGACACTGGCTATGCATAGGCTAGTCGCAGTCAGTGGCTAGGCACAGGCTAGACATTGGCTAGGCATAGGCTAGACATTGGCTAGGCATAGGCTAGACTTTGGCTAGGCATAGGCTAGGCACAGGCTAGGCACTGGCTAGACACTGGCTAGGCACAGGCTAGGCACTGGCTAGACACTGGGTAGACACTAGCTAGGCACAGCCTAGACTCTGACTAGGCAGAGGCTAGACACTGGCTATGCATAGGCTAGTCACTGGCTAGCCACAGGCTAGACACTGTCTAGGCACAGGCTAGACACTGTCTAGGCACAGGCTAGACACTGTCTAGGCACAGGCTAGACACTGGCTAGGCACAGGCTAGACACTGTCTAGGCACAGGCTAGACACTGGCTAGGCACAGGCTAGACACTGGCTAGCCACAGGCTAGACACTGGCTAGGCACAGGCTAAACTCTGACTAGGCACAGGCTAGACACAGGCTAGACACTGGCTATGCATAGGCTAGTCCCAGGCTAGGCACAGGCTAGACACTGGCTAGGCACAGGCTAGACATTGGCTTGGCACAGGCAAGACACTGGCTAGGCACAGACTAAACACTGTCTAGACACAGGCTAGACACTGGGTAGGCACAGGCTAGACACTGGCTAGACCCAGGCTAGACACTACCTAGGCACAGGCTAGACAGCGGCTAGGCACAGGCTAGACACTTGCTAGGCACAGGCTAGACACTGGCTATGCATAGGCTAGTCACTGGCTAGCCACAGGCTAGACACTGTCTAGGCACAGGCTAGACACTGTCTAGGCACAGGCTAGACACTGTCTAGGCACAGGCTAGACACTGGCTAGGCACAGGCTAGACTCTGACTAGGCACTGGCCAGACACTGGCTAGACTCTGGCTAGACACTGGCTAGACACTGGCGAGACATAGGCTTGGCCCAGGCTTGACACTCCCTAGGCACTGGCTAGACACTTGCTAGGCACATGCTAGACACAGGCTATGCATAGGCTAGTCACTGGCTAGGCAAAGGGTAGACACTGGCTAGGCATATGCTAGTCACTGGCTAGGCAAAGGCTAGACTCTGGCTATGCCTAGGCTAGTCACTGGCTAGGCACAGGCTAGATACTGGCTAGGCACAGGCTAGACTCTGACTAGGAACTGGCTAGACACTGGCTAGACTCTGGCTAGACACTGGCTAGACACTGGCGAGACATAGGCTTGGCCCAGGCTAGACACTCGCTAGGCACAGGCTATACACTGGCTAGACACTTGCTAGGCACAGGCTAGACACTGGCTATGCATAGGCTAGTCACTGGCTAGGCACAGGCTAGACACTGGCTAGGCACAGGCTAGACTCTGGCTAGACACTGGCTAGACACTGGCCAGACATAGGCTAGGCCCAGGCTAGACACTAGCTAGGCACAGGCTAGACATTGGCTTGGCACAGGCTAGACAGTGGCTAGGCACAGAATAAACACTGTCTAGGCACAGGCGAGACACAGGCTAGACACTTGTTTGGCACAGGCTAGACACCGGCTAGGCACATGCTAGACACTTGCTATGCATAGGCTAGTCACTGGCTAGGCAAAGGCTAGACTCTGGCTATGCATAGGCTAGTCACAGGCTAGGCACAGGCCAGATGCTGGCTAGGCACAGGCTAAACACTTTCTAGGCACAGGCTAGACACTGGCTAGGCACAGGCTAGACTCTGACTAGGCACAGGCTAGACACAGTCTAGACACTGGCTATGCATATGCTAGTCACAGGCTAGGCACGGGCTTGGCACTGGGTATGCACAGGCTAGACACTGGCAATGCACAGGGTAGACACTGGCTAGGCACAGGCTAGACACTGGCTAGGCACTGGCTAGGCACAGGCAAGACACTGGCTATGCAGTGGCTAGACACTGGTTGACATAGGCCAGACACATGCTATACACAGGCTAGGCACAGGCTCGACACAGGCTTGTCACAGGCTATACACTGGCTAGACACAGGCTAGACATTGTCCATACCGACAGACTGCACAGGCGAGACACAGGCTAGACACAGACCAAAGAAACCGTCTGGACAGGCTAGACACAGGCTAGAAACAGGATAAAAACAGGATGGACATAGGCTAAACACTGGCTAGACACTGGCTAGACACCAGCTAGACACTGGCTACACTCTGGCTAGACACTGGCTAGACTCTGGCTAGACACTGGCTAGACACTGGCCAGACATAGGCTAGACACAGGCTAGACACTTGCCAGGCACAGGCTAGACACTGGCTAGGCACAGGCTAGACACTGGCTAGGCACAGGCTAGACACTGGCTAGGCACAGGCTAGACTTTGGCTAGGCACAGGCTAGACACTGGCTAGGCACAGGCTAGACTCTGACTAGGCACAGGCTAGACACAGGCTAGACACTGGCTATGCATAGGCTAGTCCCAGGCTAGGCACAGGCTAGACACTGGCTAGGCACAGGCTAGACATTAGCTTGGCACAGGCTAGACACTGGCTAGGCACAGACTAAACACTGTCTAGGCACAGGCTAGACACTGGCTAGACCCAGGCTAGACCCAGGCTAGACACTAGCTAGGCACAGGCTAGACAGCGGCTAGGCACAGGGTAGACACTTGCTAGGCACAGGCTAGACACTGGCTATACATAGGCTAGTCACTGGCTAGGCAAAGGCTAGACTCTGGCTATGCATAGGCTACTCACTGGCTAGGCAAAAGCTAGACACTGGCTATGCATAGGCTAGGCACAGGCTAGACACAGGCGAGACACTGGCTATGCATAAGCTAGACACTGGCTATGCATAGGCTAGTCGCAGTCAGTGGCTAGGCACAGGCTAGACATTGGCTAGGCATAGGCTAGACATTGGCTAGGCATAGGCTAGACATTGGCTAGGCATAGGCTAGGCACAGGCTAGGCACTGGCTAGACACTGGCTAGGCACAGGCTAGGCACTGGCTAGTTACTGGGTAGACACTAGCTAGGCACAGCCTAGACTCTGACAAGGCAGAGGCTAGACACTGGCTAGGCACAGGCTAGACACTGGCTAGGCACAGGCTAGACACTGGCTAGGCACAGGCTAGACTCTGACTAGGCACTGGCCAGACACTGGCTAGACTCTGGCTAGACACTGGCTAGACACTGGCGAGACATAGGCTTGGCCCAGGCTAGGCACTCGCTAGGCACAGGCTAGACACTGGCTAGACACTTGCTAGGCTTACGCTAGACACTGGCTATGCATAGGCTAGTCACTGGCTAGGCAAAGGGTAGACACTGGCTATGCATATGCTAGTCACTGGCTAGGCAAAGGCTAGACTCTGGCTAGTCACTGGCTAGGCACAGGCTAGATACTGGCTAGGCACAGGCTAAACACTTTCTAGGCACAGGCTAGACACTGGCTAGGCACAGGGTAGACTCTGACTAGGCACTGGCTAGACACTGGCTAGGCATAGGCTAGACACTGGCTAGAAACTGGCTAGACCCGGGCTAAACACTAGCTAGGCACAGGGTAGACACTGGCTATGCATAGGCTAGTCACTGGATAGGCAAAGGCTAGACACTGGCTATGCATAGGCTAGGCACAGGCTAGATACTGGCTATGCATAGGCTAGTCGCAGTCAGTGGCTAAGCACAGGCTACAAATTGGCTGGGCACAGGCTAGGCACAGGCTAGGCACTGGCTAGACACCAGCTAGGCACTGGCTAGGCACAGGCTAGACACTTGCTAGGCACAGGCTAGACACTGGCTATGCATACGCTAGTCACTGGTTAGGCAAAGGGTAGACACTGGCTAGGAATAGGCTAGTCACTGGCTTGGCACAGGCTAGACACTGGCTAGGCATAGGCTAGACACTGGCTAGACCCGGGCTAAACACTAGCTAGGCACAGGGTAGACACTGGCTATGCATAGGCTAGTCACTGGCTAGGCAAAAGCTAGACACTGGCTATGCATAGGCTAGGCACAGGCTAGACACAGGCGAGACACTGGCTATGCATAAGCTAGACACTGGCTATGCATAGGCTAGTCGCAGTCAGTGGCTAGGCACAGGCTAGACATTGGCTAGGCATAGGCTAGACATTGGCTAGGCATAGGCTAGACATTGGCTAGGCATAGGCTAGGCACAGGCTAGGCACTGGCTAGACACTGGCTAGGCACAGGCTAGGCACTGGCTAGTTACTGGGTAGACACTAGCTAGGCACAGCCTAGACTCTGACAAGGCAGAGGCTAGACACTGGCTAGGCACAGGCTAGACACTGGCTAGGCACAGGCTAGACACTGGCTAGGCACAGGCAAGACACTGGCTATGCACAGGGTGGACACTGGCTATAGCCAGTGTCTAGCCACTGTCTAGCCACTGGCTAGACACTGGAAAGGCACTGGCTATGCAGTGGCTAAACAGTGGCTAGACACTGGCTAGGCACTGGCTATGCAGTGGCTAGACAGTGGCTAGACACTGACTAGGCACTGGCTAGACACTGGCTCGACACGTGCTAGGCACTAGCTAGACACTGGCTAGGCACTGGCTAGACACTGGCTAGACACTGGCTAGACACTGGCTAGGCACTGGCTAGACACTGGCTAGGCACTGTTAAGACACTGGCTAGGCACTGGCAAGACACTGGCTAGGCACTGTGTTTGCGCCAAAAATGTAATATTTAAAATTTAATTATGTTTGCGCTCAAAATGTAACATTTCAAATTTAATTTAAATTGTTCTATCGATATATTATGAAAACGATGTATTCACACTACAAGTATTTTAACGATCGTGCATATTGGAGAAGCACGCCCATCTCTAGTGAGATGCAATAAAATTCATTCTAACTTTCGTCTTAGTTAAGCGCAGCAGCATTTTTCTATTTAAAAATACTTTCTATCTCGTCTTTACCAGCTCGCTTAAGAAGAGCGAAAACATTTGGCGCCCGAGCAGGGACTTCTTAAAGAAGGTCCAACCCGCTGCTACCTGGAGAGCAGACATACTCCTTTTTAATCTGGAGCAAGAAGTGCATCAGTTGGCGGAGCCGTTACTGCTGAAATCAACCTGCGAGTACCTTGGGTATTGTGACCATATTGCTGGCATAGTGCGTGTTGCATATTCGGTGCAGTTTAATTTTAAAAATAAATAAAGTTAAATATATACGTGCGGTGGTTGATTTGATCGTTAGTACAGTGGCTTTAGAGCAATGAAAATAATTTTGTTGTGATGGGTACTGCACATATACATACATATATGTATGTACATGTCTGTTAATAAAAACAGAAAATAAAGAACAAAATTTGAGAGTTTGTGGAACTCAGTCAAAAGATAATTGAATTACCGTTTAACCTTGACTGCATATCGAAAGGCAAATAATTAGCTCAACCGGCATCTAGCGAAAGGAGTGAAAAGAGAGAATAGAAAAGTAGCGGTTTATGTACATATGCATTTGCATTCTCTCATAACAAGCACAGTGGTTTAGTAAAGCAAGTTTGCAATTAAAATTTATGCCCTTCTAGATTGTGCATGTTATTAAGAATTAAGGAAGAATTTAATTGACTACTTACTGATTTTCGAGTGTTAATTTTGTGAGAGCATAAGTAAATTAAATCAAAAAAGGAATGGCTCCGAAACGAAATAAAGACTCTGAACATCACTCGTCTTGCGATAGCTCAATAAATTCATTGAGGCGAAATAAAGAATATATAACTTACAAGTGCAGTTCAATGATTGCGGCAGAATTAGAGGCACGCCTTAGTTTAGTTGAGTCAACCTTTACGCAATTAAATACAATTCAGAGCCTAATCGAACAGACAACTGACGACGCTATTGAGTGGGATACGCGCCAAGTAATAGAAGAACTGTACTGCGATATAAAGGCAAAAATTCTGAGTGCATTAAATAACAGAGGAAGACATTCCGTTGCATTGGCTGATCCAGCTGCAAACTCTACGATGGTGAATGCTTCTTGTATGTCCAAACTGCCAAAGTTAACATTACCTAGGTTTTCAGGAAAGTTAACTGAATGGACTAGTTGGTTTAACGCGTTCACTACGCTGGTTGAATCGGACAATGATATCGATGAGCTTTCCAAATTTATACATTTGAAGTCGTGTTTGGATGCCAGTCCGCTTAGAACTATAGACTGTTTGGAACTATCGTCAGAGAACTATAGAAAAGCGCTTTAGTTGCTGCGTGAGCGGTTTGAAAATAAGGCAATAATCGTACAGTCGCATGTATGCGAATTGTTTAATATCAAAACTCTCAAGCAGTCTGATGCAGATTCCTTAGGTGGGTTAGTTGACTCTGTTAATTCACATTTGGGATCGCTCGTTGGTCAGCGAAGGTGAAATGTTGGAGGCAATCATTTTTCACCTTATTAGAGGAAAATTAGATGATGAGTCTTTGGAAAAGTGGGAAGCAGAATATGATTGCTCACATTTGCCTTCTTGGTGTTTGCTGTCGCAATTTATTTGTAATAGGGGACGAAACTTAGCAGGAAGAGAAGTTCGGAAAGGAATTGCTGTGCATGGGCACAAGCCTACCAACGACCGCAGGGAACAACGTCACGAATCAATGCCATAGTTGCTCAGGGCCACATCAGCTAAAATTGTGCCCGAAATTTACGGAGCTAACACCCCTACAACGATATCATGAGGTGAAAAAACGAAATTTGTGCCTAGTGTGCTTCAATAAGCGGCATCAAACTAAGGATTGTAAGGCTCCACGTTGTTCTATTTGTAGCAAACCTCACCACTTGATGCTGCATCGAGAGTCAAGTGAGATGAGGGATTCAGGTAGCAACAACAATCAGGCTAGTTCGAGTGCGCTGCACAGTTCGCTTTTGTCCAATCAGGCATCGAGCTTCTTGGCTACTGGAGTAGTTTTAGTGAAGGCTGCTAGTGGCGAGCTCCATTCCTGTAGATGTGTGCTTGATTCCGGAAGTCAGTTGAATTTTATAACTGATAGGCTCTCTGACAAATTAAAACTTAAAGTTGACGCAGTGCGGTACTCTCTGAACGGAATAGGGAACGCTAAATCAGATACATCTGGAGAAGTCAGCGCGTCGTTTAAATCCCGAGTTACGAGTTTTTCAGCAACTGCGAGGTTCTGCATTTTGCCCGAAATAACTGAATATAGGCCAGCCAACACAACGTCAGTAGGATTGTTTATTCCAAGAAAGCTCAAATTAGCTGACCCAGAACTCGATTCTGATAAGCAAATTGACATGCTAATTGGAGTCAAGTTATTCTTTAAATTGATTCTCGCAGGTCAGATCCAAATGGGAGCGAACAAACCTGTGTTACAAAAATCCTTGTTAGGCTGGATTGTTGTGGGTGAATGCGGTTTAAATGAGAATGCAACAATGATTTGCAATGCTTCAAAAAAAAAAAATAAACAAGAGGTAGATAAGTTGCATAGCTTAGTAGAGAAGTTT
The DNA here is from genome assembly GCA_018904595.1 of Zaprionus indianus. NCBI lineage: Eukaryota > Metazoa > Arthropoda > Insecta > Diptera > Drosophilidae > Zaprionus > Zaprionus indianus. Next base: position 264,205 of record JAEIHA010001064.1, read on the forward strand.
TGGGAAACGGAAGATGTTCCTAAGCCTTTAAACAAGTTCAGTGAGGAAGAGCAAAATTGCGAAAACCACTTTACATCTACAGTAAAATTATCACCAGCCAATCGTATTATTGTCAAGTTGCCCTTCAAGGAGCCTAAGGTGGAGTTAGGTGATTCCTACGAGATTGCCCTAGGAAGGTTTCTAAACTTGGAAAAGAAGCTGATTAGAAATTCTGAATTGAAGAAAGACGCTTCTTGTAAGACTACAAATGGGGTATCGTTAAATGAAACCATGTTAGTAGGGCCAACATTGCAACCATAATTGTTTGAAATTCTCACACGTTTTCGTTTTTACAAATATGCTCTGACTGCCGATATCTCGAAGATGTATAGACAGATTTTAGTAGACTCTGATGACTGTAATTGGCAATGCATTCTATGGCGTCAGCACAAGGAGGCAGAGATAAAGGTTCTTCGACTGAAAACAGTTTTGCACCATTTTTGGCAGTTCGCTGCTTATATTATTTAGCGGAACTCTTCGGTATTCAATACCCTCTGGCTAAGGCAGCTGTCGTTTCAAACTTTTATGTGGACGACATGCTTTGCGGAGCAGACTCCACCAGTGAACTTTATAGTTTAAAACAAGAAGTCACGGAGCTTCATAAAATGGGAGTTTTGAACTTCATAAGTGGCGTACTAATTGTAGGGTAGCTATAGCCGATTCTAAATGTGCTGATCCACTAGAATTGAAAACGACAGAAACTGCAAAGACTCTTGGAATTTATTGGAATTCAATTTAGGACCGTTTTAATTTAGCTTACACTGCATAAAATGGTGCGATTTTAACAAAGAGAGTAGTGCTTTCTGAGCTAGCTCAACTGTTCGATCTACTTGGATTTTTAAGCCCTGTATTAATTTTGGGAAAATATTTATGCAGGAGCTTTTGTCGACAAGAATGGTTGTATAACAGTCAACTTGGTGACTGCGAAATCCAAGGTGTCACCAGTAAGAGTAGTATCCTTACCGTGCTTAGAGCTAAAGAACCACCAGAGCAGCGAGCATCGAAATTTTCTCATCACAGTACGATGATATAGTTAGCCAATGCAAATTTGTCAACAGCTTTATAAAATTGACTCGAGTTTTTGCTTACATATTTCGCTGGCGGCGCGCATTATCGAAGGTTGAGTTGACTAGTTCTGAGGGTGTAACTGCAGTTGAAATTAGAGGTGGACTAAAATACATTATTTTCAATATCCAGCACCTGTATTTTAATGAAGAATTCGCTAAGTTGAAAAAATGTGAGCGGATTAGCTCTCCAAAAATATAGGGGCTTAGCCCATTTCTTGATTTATCAGACAGTATTGAAATCATACGAGTAGGAGGTAGAATTTCTCAAGCTAATGTACCATACGAAGTCAAACACCCAATATTATTACCAAATAACATACGCACGTGCTAATTAATGCATTGTTCGAACATGTACACCGAAGCAATATGCACGCAGGAGCACATGCATTATGTGCTTTTGTGCGTCAAGAATATTGGGTTATCAATGCCAGAAAGGTAGCTGCATAGCCTGCTTCCGTCAACGGCCACAACGTGCCAACCAGATCATGAGCGCTTTGCCAGCAAACAGAGTGCAAATTGGTGCGCACCCTTTTGAGAGAGCGGGATTGGACTTTGCTGGACCGTTGTGGATGCACTACAATCAGTGAGGACGCAGGCCCACTAAGGTGTATTTGTGCGTCTTTGTATGCATGCTGACCAAGGCATGCCATCTGGAGCTGGTGTTGGATCTGAGCACAAATGCCTTCATCGCGGCTCTCAAACGATTCTTCGCCCGACGTGGACTCAGAGCGGAACTATCATGCGACAACGCAACTAACTTTGTTGGAGCTGCAAGGGAGCTGGGTGCAGAAGCTAATCAATTATGGAATGATAAGCCCCGGATCATCAACCATTGCAGCAATTTGGGAGTGCAGTTTCGGTTCATTCCCCCCCGCTCACCACACTTTGGTGGCTTGTGGGAAAGCGCTGTGAAAGTGGCCAAGCAACTAATAGTCCGATGTTTCAATGGTGCTTCACTGAATTACGAAGAGTTATCTACAGCTATAACACAAGTGGAGGCGGTAATGAATTCAAGACCGCTCCACCCGATGTCTTCTGATCCGAATGATCTTGAAGCTTTAACTCCAGGACATTTGTTAATTGGAAGACCGCTAAACTCGTTAACAGAACAATGCGACGACTCCATTGTTAAACTATCGTTGACCAATCGATGGAAACGCATTGTGGCAGTGCACCATTCATTTTGGCAGCGATGGTCGAAGGAGTATTTAAATCTGTTGCAGCAACGCAGCAAATGGGCGCTGACTTGCAACAACATAAAAAAACGCATGTTAGTTCTCATCGCAGAAGACAACACACCGCCGGGACGCTGGGCGTTGGGAGATGTTCACGAATGTCATCCTGGCAACGACAAGGCTATACGAGTGGTGACAATCAAATTTAAGGCAGGATTGTTTTAACGAAACATACACAAAATTTGCCCACTGCCGATTGAAGAGGTAGCTTAATTGGTTTTGGAAGAAGCTTCCAAGGCCGGGAGTATGTTTGTGCCAAAAATGTAATATTTAAAATTTAATTATGTTTGCGCTAAATATGTAACATTTCAAATATAATTTAAATTGTTCTATCGATATATTATGAAAACGATGTATTCACACTACAAGTATTGTAACGATCGTGCATATTGGAGAAGCACGCCCATCTCTCATGCGATGCAATAAAATTCATTCTAACTTTCGTCTTGGTTAAGCGCAGCAGCATCTTTTCTCTTTAAATATACGTTCTATCTCGTCTTTACGAGCTCTCTTAAGAAGAGCGAAAACACACTGGCTAGACACTGGCTAGGCACTGGCTAGACACTGGCTAGGCCCAGGCTAGACACTAGCTAGGCACAGGCTAAACACTGGCTAGGCACAGGCTAGACACTGGCTGGGCCCAGGCTAGACACTGGCTAGACACTAGCTAGACACTGGCTAGGCCCAGGATAGGCCCAGGCTAGACACTGGCTAGGCACAGGCTAGACACTGGCTAGGCACAGGCTAGACACTGGCTAGGCACAGGCTAGACACTGGCCAGGCACAGGCTAGACACTGGCTAGGCACAGGCTATGGACATGCCAATCACAGGCAAGGCACAGGCAAGACACAGGCTAGAAACTGGCTAGGCACAGGCTAGACACTGGTTAGGCACAGACTAGGCACAGGATAGGCACAGGCTAGGCACAGGCTAGGCACAGGCTAGGCACAGGCTAGGCACAGGCTAGGCACAGGCTAGGCACAGGCTAGACACTGGCTAGGCCCAGGCTTGACACTGGCTAGGCCCAGGCTAGACACTTGATAGGCACAGGCTAGACACTGGCTAGACACTGTTTAGATACAGGCTAGACATAGGCCAGACACTTGCTATACGCAGGCTAGGCAGGGCTCGACACAGGCTAGACACAGGTTAGATATAGTCCAGACCGACAGACTGCATAGGCAAGACACAGGCTAGACTCAGACCAAAGAGACTAGACACTGACTAGACACAGGCTAGACACAGGCTAGAATCAGGCAGGACAATAGCTAGGCCCAGGCTAGACACTTGCCAGGCACTGGCTAGGCACTGGCTAGGCAAAGGCTAGACACTAGGTAGGCACAGGCTAGAAACTGGCTAGACACAGGCTAGACACTGGCTAGGCACAGGCTAAACACTGGCTAGGCACAGGCTAGACTCTGGCTAGGCACAGGCTAAACTCAGGCTAGGCACAAGCTAGACACAGGCTAAACACTGGCTAGACAGAGGCTAGACACTGGCTAGAAACAGGCTAGACACTGGCTAAGCACAGGCTAGGCACAGGCTAGGCACAGGCGAGACAAGCTAGGCACAGGCTACACACTGGCTAGGCACAGGCTAGACACTGGCTAGGCACAGGCTAGACACTGGCTAGGCCCAGGCTTGACACTGGCTAGGCCCAGGCTAGACACTTGATAGGCACAGGCTAGACACTGGCTAGACACTGTTTAGATACAGGCTACACATAGGCCAGACACTTGCTATACGTAGGCTAGGGAAGGGCTCGACACAGGCTAGACACAGGTTAGATATAGTCCAGACCGACAGACTGCACAGGCAAGACACAGGCTAGACACAGACCAAAGAGACTAGACACTGACTAGACACAGGCTAGACACAGGCTAGACTCAGGCAGGACACTGGCTAAGCCCAGGCTAGACACTTGCCAGGCACTGGCTAGGCACAGGCTAGACACTGGGTAGGCACAGGCTAGAAACTGGCTAGACACAGGCTAAACACTGGCTAGGCACAGGCTAAACACTGGCTAGGCACAGGCTAGACTCTGGCTAGGCACAGGCTAGACTCAGGCTAGGCACAAGCTAGACACAGGCTAAACACTGGCTAGACAGAGGCTAGACACTGGCTAGACACAGGCTAGACACTGGCTAAGCACAGGCTAGGCACAGGCTAGACACTTGCTAGGCGCAGTCTAGACACAGGCTAGACACTGGCTAGACACAGGCTAGACACTGGCTAGACACAGGCTTGACACTGGCTAGGCACAGGCTAAACACTGGCTAGGCACAGGCTAGACACTGGCTAGGCACAGAATTGTTTGAAATTCTCACACGTTTTCGCTTTTACAAATATACTCTGACTGCCGATATCTCGAAGATGTATAGACAGATTTTAGTAGACTCTGATGACTGTAATTGGCAATGCATTCTATGGCGTCAGCACAAGGTGCTGCGATTCTAAATGTGCTGAACCACTAGAATTGAAAACGACAGAAACTGCAAAGACTCTTGGAATTTATTGGAATTCAATTTAGGACCGTTTTAATTTAGCTTACACTGCATAAAATGGTGCGATTTTAACAAAGAGAGTAGTGCTTTCTGAGCTAGCTCAACTGTTCGATCTACTTGGATTTTTAAGCCCTGTATTAATTTTGGGAAAATATTTATGCAGGAGCTTTTGTCGACAAGAATGGATGTATAACAGTCAACTTGGTGACTGCGAAATCCAAGGTGTCACCAGTAAGAGTAGTATCCTTACCGCGCTTAGAGCTAAAGAACCACCAGAGCAGCGAGCATCGAAATTTTCTCTTATAGCAGCCACCTCATCACAGTACGATGATATAGTTAGCCAATGCAAATTTGTCAACAGCTTTATAAAATTGACTCGAGTTTTTGCTTACATATTTCGCTGGCGGCGCGCATTATCGAAGGTTGAGTTGACTAGTTCTGAGGGTGTAACTGCAGTTGAAATTAGAGGTGGACTAAAATACATTATTTTCAATATCCAGCACCTGTATTTTAATGAAGAATTCGCTAAGTTGAAAAAATGTGAGCGGATTAGCTCTCCAAAAATATAGGGGCTTAGCCCATTTCTTGATTTATCAGACAGTATTGGAATCATACGAGTAGGAGGTAGAATTTCTCAAGCTAATGTACCATACGAAGTCAAACACCCAATATTATTACCAAATAACATACGCACGTGCTAATTAATGCATTGTTCGAACATGTACACCGAAGCAATATGCACGCAGGAGCACATGCATTATGTGTTTTTGTGCGTCAAGAATATTGGGTTATCAATGCCAGAAAGGTAGCTCGCAGAACGGCTCGTAGCTGCATAGCCTGCTTCCGTCAACGGCCACAACGTGCCAACCAGATCATGGGCGCTTTGCCAGCAAACAGAGTGCAAATTGGTGCGCACCCTTTTGAGAGAGCGGGATTGGACTTTGCTGGACCGTTGTGGATGCACTACAATCAGCGAGGACGCAGGCCCACTAAGGTGTATTTGTGCGTCTTTGTATGCATGCTGACCAAGGCATGCCATCTGGAGCTGGTGTTGGATCTGAGCACAAATGCCTTCATCGCGGCTCTCAAACGATTCTTCGCCCGACGTGGACTCAGAGCGGAACTATCATGCGACAACGCAACTAACTTTGTTGGAGCTGCAAGGGAGCTGGGTGCAGAAGCTAATCAATTATGGAATGATAAGCCCCGGATCATCAACCATTGCAGCAATTTGGGAGTGCAGTTTCGGTTCATTCCCCCCCGCTCACCACACTTTGGTGGCTTGTGGGAAAGCGCTGTGAAAGTGGCCAAGCAACTAATAGTCCGATGTTTCAATGGTGCTTCACTGAATTACGAAGAGTTATCTACAGCTATAACACAAGTGGAGGCGGTAATGAATTCAAGACCGCTCCACCCGATGTCTTCTGATCCGAATGATCTTGAAGCTTTAACTCCAGGACATTTGTTAATTGGAAGACCGCTAAACTCGTTAACAGAACAATGCGACGACTCCATTGTTAAACTATCATTGACCAATCGATGGAAACGCATTGTGGCAGTGCACCATTCATTTTGGCAGCGATGGTCGAAGGAGTATTTAAATCTGTTGCAGCAACGCAGCAAATGGGCGCTGACTTGCAACAACATAAAAAAACGCATGTTAGTTCTCATCGCAGAAGACAACACACCGCCGGGACGCTGGGCGTTGGGAGATGTTCACGAATGTCATCCTGGCAACGACAAGGCTATACGAGTGGTGACAATCAAATTTAAAGCAGGATTGTTTTAACGAAACATACACAAAATTTTCCCACTGCCGATTGAAGAGGTAGCTTAATTGGTTTTGGAAGAAGCTTCCAAGGCCGGGAGTATGTTTGTGCCAAAAATGTAATATGTATTTAAAATTTAATTATGTTTGCGCTAAATATGTAACATTTCAAATTTAATCTAAATTGTTCTATCGATATATTATGAAAACGATGTATTCACACTACAAGTATTGTAACGATCGTGCATATTGGAGAAGCACGCCCATCTCTCATGCGATGCAATAAAATTCATTCTAACTTTCGTCTTGGTTAAGCGCAGCAGCATCTTTTCTCTTTAAATATACTTTCTATCTCGTCTTTACGAGCTCTCTTAAGAAGAGCGAAAACACACTGGCTAGACACTAGCTAGGCACTGGCTAGACACTGGCTAGGCACTGGCTAGACACTGGCTAGGCACTGGCTAGGCACTGGCTAGGCCCAGGCTAGACACTAGCTAGGCACAGGCTAAACACTGGCTAGGAACAGGCTAGACACTGGCTGGGCCCAGGCTAGACACTGGCTAGACACTGGCTAGACACTGGCTAGACACTGGCTAGGCCCAGGCTAGGCCCAGGCTAGACACTGGCTAGGCACAGGCTAGACACTGGCTAGGCACAGGCTATGGAAATGCCAATCACAGGCAAGGCACAGGCAAGACTCAGGCTAGACACTGGCTAGGCACAGGCTAGACACTGGTTAGGCACAGACTAGGCACAGCATAGGCACAGGCTAGGCACAGGCTAGGCACAGGCTAGGCACAGGCTAGGCACAGGCTAGGCACAGGCTAGGCACAGGCTAGGCACAGGCTAGGCACAGGCTAGGCACAGGCTTGGCACAGGCTAGGCACAGGCTAGGCACAGGCTAGACACTGGCTAGGCACAGGCTAGACACTGGCTAGGCTCAGGCTTGACACTGGCTAGGCCCAGGCTAGACACTTGATAGGCACAGGCTAGACACTGGCTAGACACTGTTTAGATACAGGCTAGACATAGGCCAGACACTTGCTATACGCAGGCTAGGCAAGGGCTCGACACAGGCTAGACATAGGTTAGATATAGTCCAGACCGACAGACTGCACAGGCAAGACACAGGCTAGACACAGACCAAAGAGACTAGACACTGACTAGACACAGGCTAGACACAGGCTAGACTCAGGCAGGACACTGGCTAGGCCCAGGCTAGACACTTGCCAGGCACTGGCTAGGCACGGCTAGAAACTGGCTAGACACAGGCTAGACACTGGCTAGGCACAGGCTAGACACTGGCTAGGCACAGGCTAAACACTGGCTAGGCACAGGCTAGACTCTGGCTAGGCACAGGCTGGACTCAGGCTAGGCACAAGCTAGACACAGGCTAAACACTGGCTAGACAGAGTCTAGACACTGGCTAGACACAGGCTAGACACTGGCTAAGCACAGGCTAGGCACAGGCTAGGCACAGGCTAGGCACAGGCGAGACACTTGCTAGGCGCAGTCTAGACACAGGCTAGACACTGGCTAGACACAGGCTAGACACTGGCTAGGCACAGGCTAGACACTGGCTAGGCACAGGCTAGACACTGGCTTGGCACAGGCTAGACACTGGCTTGGCACAGGCTAGACACTGGTTTGGCACAGGCTAGACACTGGCTTGGCACAGGCTAGACACTGGCTTGGCACAGGCAATGCACTGGCTAGACACTGGCTTGTCTATGCACATGCCAATCACAGGCTAGACGCAGGCTGGACACTGGCTAGACACTGGCTAGGCACAGGCTATGCACATGCCAATCACAGGGTAGGCACAGTTTAGGCACAGACAAAGCAGAGGATAGACACTGGCTAGGCACAGGCTAGACACTGGCTAGGCACAGGCTAGACACTGGCTAGGCACAGGCTAGACACTGGCTAGGCACAGGCTAGACACTGGCTAGGCACAGGCTAGACACTGGCTATACTATGGCTAAAACTAGCTAGGCACAGGCTAGACACTGGCTAGGCACAGGCTAGACACTGGCTAGGCGAAGGCTAGACACTGGCTAGGCACAGGCTAGACACTGGCTGGGCACAGGCTAGACACTGGCTAGGCACAGGCTTGACATTAGCTGGGAACCGGCTAGACACTGGCTATGCACAGGCTAGAAACTGGCTAGAAACAGGTAAAAAAACAGGATGGACAGGCACATGCTAGACACAGGCTAGATATAGGCTAAACACTGGGTAGGCACAGGCTAGACACTGGCTAGATAAAGGCTATGCACATGCCAATCACAGGCTAGGCACAGGTTAGGCACAGACAAGCCACAGCATAGACACTGGCTAGGCACGGGCTAGACACTGGCTGGGCACAGGCTTGACACTGGCTAAGGACAGGCTTGACACTGGCTTGGCACAGGCTAGACACTGGCTAGGCACAGGCTAGACACTGGCTAGGCACAGGCTAGACACTGGCTAGGCACAGGCTAGACACTGGCTAGGCACAGGCTAGACGATGGCTAGGCACAGGCTAGACAATGGCTAGCCACAGGGTAGACAATGGCTAGACACAGGCAAGACACTGTCTATGCACAGGCTAGACACTGGCTATGCTTAGGCTAGACACTGGCTAGGCCCAGGCTAGACACTGGCTAGGCCCAGGCTAGACACTGGCTAGGCCCAGGCTAGACACTTGCCAGGCACAGGCTAGACACTTGCTACGCACAGGCTACACAGTGGCTAGGCACAAGCTAGACGCTGGATAGGCACAGGCTCGACGCTGGCTAGGCACAGGCTCGACGCTGGCTAGGCACAGGCTAGACGCTGGCTAGGCACAGGCTAGACACAGGCTAGACAATTGCTAGGCATACGCAAAACACTGGCTAGGCACAGGCTAGACACTGGCTAGGCACAGGCTAGACACTGGCTAGGCAGCGGCTTTGCACAGGTTAGGCACAGGCTAGACACTGGCTAGGCACAGGCTAGACGATGGCTAGGCACAGATAGACAATGGCTAGCCACAGGGTAGACAATGGCTAGACACAGGCTAGACACTGGCTATGCACAGGCTAGACTCTGGCTATGCACAGGCTAGACACAGGCTAGACACTGGCTAGGCCCAGGCTAGACACTGGCTAGGCCCAGGCTAGACACTGGCTAGGCCCAGGCTAGACACTGGCTAGGCCCAGGCTAGACACTGGCTTGGCCCAGGCTAGACACTTGCCAGGCACAGGCTAGACACTTGCTACGCACAGGCTACACAGTGGCTAGGCACAGGCTAGACGTTGGATAGGCACAGGCTCGACGCTGGCTAGGCACAGGCTCGACGCTGGCTAGGCACAGGCTAGACGCTGGCTAGGCACAGGCTAGACACAGGCTAGACAATTGCTAGGCATACGAAAAACACTGGCTAGGCACAGGCTAGACACTGGCTAGGCACAGGCTAGACACTGGCTAGGCAGCGGCTTTGCACAGGTTAGGCACAGACAAGTCACAGCTTAGACACTGGCTTGGCACAAGCTAGATACTGGTTAGGCACTGGCTAGACACAGGATAGACACAGGCTAGACACTGGCTAGACACTGGCTAGTCCCAGGCTAGACACTTGCCAGGCTAAAAACTTGCTATGCATAGGCCAGACAGTGGCTAGGCACAGGCTAGACGCTGGCTAGGCACAGGCTAGACACAGGCTAGACCCCTGCTAGACACAGGCTGGGCACTGGCTAGACACAGGCTAGACACAGGCTATACAAAAGCTAGACATAGGCTTGACACAGGCTAGACACTTGCTAGGCATAGGCGAAACACTGGCTAGGCATAGGCTAGACACTGGCTAGGCACAGGCTAGACACAGGCTGGGCACTGGCTAGACACAGGCTAGACACAGGCTATACACAAGCTAGACACAGGCTAGACACAGGCTAGACACTTGCTAGGCATAGGCGAAACACTGGCTAGGCACAGGCTAGACACTGGCTAGGCACAGGCTAGACACTGGCTAGGCACAGGCTAGACACTGGCTAGGCACAGGCTATGCACAGGTTAGGCACAGAAAAGTCACAGCTTAGACACTGGCTAGGAACAGGCTAGACACTCGCTAGGCACTGGCTAGACAAAGGCTAGACACAGGCTAGACACCGGCTAGGCCCAGGCTAGACACTTGCCAGGCACTGGATAGGCACTTGCTATGCACAGGCTAGACACTGGCTAGACACTTTTTATTATTATTATTATTGGGCTTTGAATACAATGACTGTATTAGCAAGTGGTCCAACGACACCAAGCCGATGCTAATTGCGCGCGGAACCCAAACGAAGTCCACCTCCCGCCTGACCGACCGAGAGCCACCGTCGCATAACGGACGACATGGAAACGCGGTAGAAAACCGAATAGAAACGCGAGTAAAAATTAACGCGATGTGGAAAAAAAATAAAATAAAAAAGACGAGGCGATAGAACGCGACATGCAAGTAAGGGAAAAAAGAAAAAACATGGAATTGAAAATCGAGGAAGATTCAAATATTAATTACTAATTACGTACTAGATAGGCAAGAATTAAGGACTTCATAGCAGCGATAGTGTTAGTGCTAGCTATGATGTGTTGGAGCTTATTGTAGTCCGAACATAATGCCCTGAAAGGATCATGCAGTGCATAGTTCAGAGAAGTGTAGCTGCCTTAACAAGGCCTCACTGTCAATGTCACCTTGCATAAGGTTGTTAATAAATAAGACCCCTAGCATGGTTCTGCGGTTAGTTAGGGAAGGCAGATTTAGTAACAGAAGTCTACTATTATAGGAAGGCAGTCTCAAATTTTCATCCCAGTTAAGGCCGCGTAATGCAAAAAGTAAGAAGTTCTTCTGTACAGATTCGATGCGTTCCTTATGAATAGTGTACTGGGGACACCATACGCATGAACCGTATTCGAGAATGGGACGAACAAGTGAAACGTAAAGGGTTTTTGTAATATAAGAATCGTCGAATTCCTTAGACCATCTTTTGATAAAGCCTAGGACACCCACGGCTTTATTGATTATATTAGTAATATGACTTGTAAACTTTAGTTTTCGGTCCAAACGGACCCCCAGATCATCAACTAGGGCGATTCTTTCCAAGGCACAACCACAAAGAGTATAAGAAGCAAACTTCGGACTGGCTCGAGAGCTTGCATTTAGAGCTGTTCAGGTTTAAAAAATTGGCACAACACCAAGAATTGAAACTATTTAGGTCGGTTTGTAAGTTTGCGTGACAGTGGTCGTCTTTAAATTGGTAGCAAAGCTTTACATCACCCGCATACATAAGGGTACGGGAGTTACATATGACCAAGGGAAGGTCATTAATGAAAAGCGTAAAAAGTAGGGGACCAAGATGACTCCCTTGAGGAACACCAGATGTGGCATGAATTGGGTTTGAAAGGGTGGTTTTAAAGAGGACTCTTTGAGTTCTGTCAGCCAGATAGCTTACAATCCAACTAAGTAGTTTTGGTGAAAAACCTAGAAGGTCAAGTTTATGTGCCAGAAGGGAATGATTCACTGAGTCAAAAGCTTTACTGAAATCAGTATAAATAACATCAGTTTGAAGATTTTCCTGAAATCCTTTTACCACGAAGGATGTCAGCTCAAGCAAGTTTGTCGTAGTACGACGAACGACTTTTAATGAATCCGTGTTGAAAAGGTGAGATAACGGATCTACAGAAATGTTGCAAGTGAGGAGTTACAACATTCTCGAAAAGTTTGGGTATAGCCGACAATTTAGAGATACCTCTATAATTGCTTGCATCAGACTTGCTGCCCTTTTTAAACAAGGGAATAATAAAAGATTCCTTCCAAATGGAAGGAAAGACTGCAGTTTCTAAGGACAGCGAAAATAGTTTGAGCAATGGCTTACTTAGGGAGATAGCACAGAATCTAAGTATGCAAGCAGGAACACCGTCCGGGCCTGGTGAGAAGACTGGCTTTACTAAAGAGAGATCCTTTACCAATGAGCTTTCGTTTAAAAAGGGAGAGAAGATACCATTTGAACTTGGAATGTTGTATGGATAAAAGTGAGTTTTCTGTGTAGAGGGAGAATAAGTCGTTTGAAAAAACTTTGCAAACATATCGGCCATGGCTTGGTCGGTATCTGCACTAGCATTTTCAAACGTTAATTTTGTTGGAAATGCGGTAGACTTACGCTTCGTGTTAACGAAACTATAAAACTGTTTGGGGTTCTGAATAAACTGAGCCTTACAACGAGTTAAATAGTTTTTATAACATTTCGCGTTCAAGACAGTAAAATCTGACCGCGCGCTTAAGTAGCGGGAAAAGGCTGAAGATGAACTATTACTTTTATATTTTTATATAATTTTGATTTTAAATTTTTTAACCGTGACAACTCTCTTGTAAACCATGGCGGCTTACTCGAGGAAGTTGGATAAAAACACGGAACACAAATATCTAAAAAGTAGTTAATTGTGTTATAAAAAATATTGGTCGCTACTAAAATATCAGTAGACGAATACAATTCTGACCAATCAAATTGGGAAATCATGCCATTCAATAAGTTAAAATCTGCTTTTCTAAAGCAGCATACACGATTACACAGTTTTTCATCATTATCCATACATGCACCAAAATCAAAAGTAACTTCAAGCGTGGGATGGTAAGGATCTTCAGGAAGAGAAAGTGGTTGTGTCTTGTTTAGACTCACTCTAGATGGATCCGAGACAAAGCATAAGTCTAACGATCTGTTACTACTGTTTAAGACATGATTGACCTGAGACAATGACATGTCAAACAGACCGTCAAAAAGGTCGTGTTGCCGTGAGGGCAGAAGAGAGTTTGAATCAGCACTTGTTGTCCAATTACAATCGGGGACATTGAAGTCACCCAGGACTAAAAATTGATCTCTGTCTGATAACAGATTAAATATGGTCTGTATTGCAGACAAATGTTGCAAATAGACTGATAATTCCGACGACGGCGGAATATAGGAACAGGTTATATAATGAAAAAAACCGGGAAAGTGTAATTTTACACAGAGTAATTCAATGCCAAATTGAATCTCCGGATTCTAAGAGTTCCGAGTTGATGGTGGAATCAACTGCAATTAGAACTCCACCACCACGTCGATCAGGTCGATCACACCTTACTTATTTGGAAAGACTTCGGAGTTCAGAATCTCCGGCTTTAACCAAGTCTCAGGAAACACAACAATTTGGGAAGAAAAAGAAAGACTGTTTAAGTATAAAGTTGAAATTTTAGTACAGAGACCTCTAACATTTTGATATGAAAGAGTTAATAAGCTTGTTAGTTTTTTTTATTTGATTTTATTTGGGCTGCTGCTAGAGGAGGCAAAGGAAGTTTAATCGGTGGGCGATTTTTCTTTTTCCTTGCTTCAAACTCTTTAACCATTACATGTTCCGGCCAAAATTGAGCCGAACATATAATGCCTAAGAGTTCGTTTGGGGCACTTATTTTGAAGGAAAATATGTCCCTCTCATAAGAAAACTTAAACTTTTCCACTTTTACGTCGACGGCTTGGGTTTTAGCTTGAATATAAGCTTTAACATCATTTGATGTGAGTTCAGGGGCAAGCCTAGAAACAAAAATCTGTTTCTTTTGTGGAACACCTACAATCTTTTAGGCGCCTCAGGTATAATTCCAGAGCAGAGGTTCTTTTCTGGTAAACCAGAACTTGAACACGCCTTAGGTAACACTATTTTCTGTGGCACGGGCAACGAGACCACAGCGGACATAACGGAACATTTTGGCGTCACTGGTTGCATACACTCAATGACATTTTCGGGAATCGAAATTGATTTAGCCGCTGATCTCGTTACCATCGGGGGATTGGTGAACGACATTAACGGCTGTGTCATTGGCGTACCTGGCTGGTCAATTATAGGGAGCTGGGTGGCGATAATAGGCTCCTCTATGCGGGTGGATTTTTTCGCTTTGGGGATTCGTTCAATAACTTAAGGTTATTGAAACATGAATCGAGCGCTGAGAACTGGTCGGATAGTGTGCGAAAACTTCCAAGCAGTTCCCTAAATCCTATCTTTGTTTGCCGCATAAACGAACAAATTTCGCCCTCCACTTACCTACACATATCGCAGCAATAACGCAACCCAGTGCGCTTGGCTACGGCATCAGCCGTCGGGCCAGAAAATCCGGCACACTTCGCGTGTACTACGTTATCACATAGCCAACACGAAATGCTTGGCTGGGCAGCCGTCACCTCCTTAAGGCAGGATTTTTTAAAACAAATCAAACCGTCCATTATTGGGGACACCTACTGTAACAAATAAAAACAGCCGCAAAGAAAACAAAACAAAAACAAGAAAGGAGGTATGTGCGCAAGAAAAAGAAATTAGCGCGCGCAAAAGGCAGAGAGCAGAGAGAGCAAAAACGATCTGTAAATATTTAAAGTGGATTTCTTTAGATTTAATTAAATTATTTATTACGTGCATGTGCACTTCCATTCAATTTGACATTCTTAGAGCAAGTGGCATAATTATGTTATTTAACATTACATTACGTTATACGCGATCAGCTGATTCATTCTTATGCTAATTAACATTTCATATCAAGGCATAACCATTTATTCCAACACACCTCTTAAATTTGTTGTCTTGATTTTCTTTCATTACATTAACTTTACAGCATTTCTATTTCTTATAAATTTTTGTTTGTCCAACGCTTTGGTTAACATGTCTGCTATATTAAGTTTAGATTCTATCTTTACAATGTCTATAATACCTTTTTCATAATTTTCGTTAACATAATGATACTGCACTTCAATGTGCTTTGAATTTTTTGTAAAGTTACCAAATTTAGCAATCGCTACTGCGCCTGAATTATCTTCATAGATCTTAATCGCTTTTTCATTATTAATATTAAACATTTCACATAACATGTTTTTGACAAATAATATTTCTGTAACTGCTTCTGACAAGGCAATGTACTCTGCAAACGTTGAACATTTTGTTACTGCTTGTTGTTTATGTGTTTTCCAATATACTGTATTTCCATACATTCTAATTATAAATCCCGTCGTGGATTTTCTATCAACATTATCTCCTGCATAATCGGAGTCTACCATACAATCTAGAAATTCATTATTTTTATTGTCTTCAAAAGTTAAATTTAGATCTCTTGTCTTATATAAATATTTTAATACTCTTAACGCGTATTTATAGTGTGTTGAATTGTAACAACTTTGATATCTGCTTAGATAATTTACGGAATATGATATATCTGGTCTTGTACCTGCGCTTATATATAATAATTCACCTATCAAATTTCTGTATTTAATATTCTCATCACATTCAGTTGCTTGATCTAATTTTAAGTTTGTTTCCATTGGAGTATCGTAAAGCTTTGCATTTTCGAGATTATACTTAATTGCTAGTGATTCAATATATGCTTTTTGATTTAACGTCATTTTCTTACTTTCAGTACTATAATTAATGTCTATTCCAATATAACTACCGATTTTTCCTAAATCTTTCATTGTGAATTTGTTCATTAAACAATCTTTTATTTCGATTATTTTTGTTTTGTTCTTACTGCATATCAAAATGTCATCTACAAATACTAAAATATATATTTCATCTTTATCGTTTCTTTTAACATACAAACAATTATCGTAATTGCTTCTTATAAAATTTAATTTGTCAAGATATTTATGCAAACATTCGTACCATGCTCTTGGGCTTTCTCTCAATCCATATAATGCCTTAATTAATTTATAAACTTTGTTTTCTCCTTTTTCGTCCCCTTTCGGTTCATTTACATAAACTTCTGATTTAACATAGCCATTTAAAAAGGCTGTTTCGACATCCATTTGATTTATATACATGCCGTTTTTACAACAATATGATAGTAATACGAGGGTCGTTTGATAAGTCCGTGACTTGCCGCGCACCTGCTCTAAATACAACACTGCTCCTGTCAGCAGTTATCGATTAACAGCTGACTGTAAATTTTAAGCTGTTTTTGGTTTGCGTTTTATAGGCATTGAAGCCGATCTCGTATTTTACAATGGAAAGTGAATTTTGTCGATGGAAATTTTAATTGGGCTCGAACTGCTCCCCATCGATATTTCCATTTGCCCCTGTGACTTTTTTGTTTCCAAACATGAAGAATGGCTCGGCGGTAGGATTCGGGTCATCACGAAACAAACGACTATTTTGAGGGCCTTGGAAAACCTATTATTTGGAAGGAATAAAAATTGAAAACGCTGGACTAAATGTTAGGCTAAAGGAGATTATGTTGAGAAATAAACGCTTCTTTGACAAAAATATTTTTATTCAAAAATCGTATCTTTAATGTTTGCATTTTTCCTACTGGTGAATATACATTCTCTAGTCTTTCTTTTTGTTGGAAACCTCTTACTACTAGTCTGGCTTTATATGTTCCATCACTTTTCTTTTTATACACCCATTTAACATCTATAATCTTTTTGTTTATCGGTTTTTCTACAATTCGCCATGTATTATTTTTATTTAAGCATTGCATTTCTGTGTTCATTGCTTTGAGCCATTCTTTCTTTTCGTTACTATTCATCGCCTCTTCGTAAGTGTTTGGTACAATTGCATTTACATAATTGATATAAATAAAATGTGTTACTGGGTTACCATATAGATTTACTGGTCTTTTATCTCTATTTGATGTTCTCTGCACTGTTAAATGTTCTTTGTTCTCCTCACTCTCGCTATCATCCCTAGCTTTTGAATTATCTTCGTACATGTCATTTAGATCGTCTGTCTTAGCGTTATCTTCATCATCTTCTTCATTTTCATTTATTTCATTTTCATTATCATCCTGCTTGTTTTTCTCTAGGCAAATTAATTTTGTTTTTTCTTCCACAACTTGAACATGTCTTGCATTTATTACTCTATTATTTACTAAAACTCTATATCCGTTTGTATTATATCCAACTAAAACTCCTAATTCCGATTTGTTATCCCATTTACTCTGTCTGCGTACTTCCGGAACTCTAACAAAAACTCTACTTCCGTATATTTTTAAATTTTCTACATTTGGTTTTATACCAAAAAATATTTCGTATGGGCTTTTATTTACTGCTGTGTTTGCGATTGTTCGATTTTTTAAATAAGCTACTGTGTTCATCACTTCTGGCCAATATCGCCTATGTATGTTTGCCTCTCTCATCAAGCACCTGCCAATATCCATTGCCGACCTATTATATCTTTCTGCTACGCCGTTTAATTCGTGTACATACGGTGGGCATGTAGTTAATTGAATTCCTTTATATTTTACAAAATTTAATATCTCTCTATTCATATATTCTTTACCGTTATCGCATTGGATTTGTTTTACTTTTTTACTGAATTGATTCTCAACATAATTTACGTATTCTTTTAAGCAGCTCGCCGTTTCAGATTTATGTTTAATACAATATATTCTCGCGCATTTACTAAAGTCGTCAACGAATGTCAAAAAATATTTTTCCCCACAATAACCTGTTGTGCTATGTGGTCCGTTTAAGTCTGTGTGTATTAACTCTAATGTTTCTTTAGTTTTCTTTCTATTGTTCTCGAATGGTTCGTTTGACATTTTACTTTGTATACAATTCGCACATTTCATTTCGGTATTCTCGATTTTATCTGGCAGACCATCTAGCATTTTATTCTTTATAATTCTATTCAAATATTGAAAATTTACGTGGCCTAGTGCCCTGTGCCATTTTTCTTTTTCAGTTAATTTAGTTACATTTGTATATATTTCATTTGTTTTATTTTTTAGCATGAAGCTTTTTACATTATACAAACTATCAATTTTATTCGCAACTGTCAACAATTCTCTTTTTTCGTTATAGATCTTTATATCATTATTTCTGGCTACGACTGTACATTTATTTTCAGTTATCTTTGATATGCTTAACAAATTTTGTTTTATTCCTTTTACAAAGTATACATTTTTAATATCGATTAAATTTTCATTGTTGTAAGTTTTAAAATATGTTTCTACATTTCCAATTTTGGTCGCTTGCAATTGTTTGCCATCGGCTACTTTAACATCAATAGGATTTTTCAAATTTACACACTTCTTAAAAAGTCTACAATCGTTTATAATGTGATCAGTGCATCCACTATCTAATAACCAATTTACTGTAGTTTCGTTGCTACTTTCGCTGTTATTACAATTTATTATTTTTTCGTTTCTTATCATTCTTATTGTCCATGACTGTACTCCGTCGCTGTTTTCTTGTTGTCTTCCTTGGTTCCCGTCTCCTGAGTAATGTCCACGTCCAGTTCCACGTCCGCGACCATTTCCATGATGTTGACCTCTGCCTCGACCGCCTCTTTGATTCGTATTCTGATATCGCCTGTTGTATTGTTGTTGTTGTTTGTTTTCGCCTCTCGCATTTTGCTCAGCATGCCAGCAGTCCCTCTGAAGATGACCTGTTTTGCCACACGCATAGCATTCTTTTTTAGTTTTGGTGTTGAATGTGCTTACGTTATTTTGTCTGTCCACTGGACCTCTGTTTAGGCTTTTTTCTTTAACTTTTGATTTTACGTACTCTACCGTTCGTTGTGCTTCCGGAATTACATCTAAGAAGTCTCCAATATAACTGTAGCTTGTTGGTAGCGCTTTTAACAAATACCGCATTTTTTCGTTTTCGTCTATGGTGCCTCCAGCGTTTTTAAATTTATTCACTGCTTTCTCGAATTCTATAAAAAATTCTTCCACTGTTTCGTAGTCTTTTAGTTTTATTTCGTCGATTTTTCCTCTGCACAGTATTTGCAGGGCTGTTGACTTTGTCGAATACATTTCGTTTAACTTGTTCATAATTTCTAATGTTGTTTGGCACTCACTAACATATTCTAACTGCTTGTCTGATATTGTACTGATTAAAATTGTTTTTGCTTTTAAATCTGTTTTCGTCCATGTTGTTTCATTATCTTCTGTTGTTCTTGCTCGCACTGCTGGTTCTTTGCACTCTTTGTATTCAAGTATTGTCATTAGTCTGAACTTCCAGCTTCCAAAATTTACCCCATCGAATATGGGCATAACAATGTCTTCGATTTTTGCGTTTGCACTCATTTTTCCCGCTTCACTTTTAATCTGTTTGTGCACTTCTTTTATGTCTCTTTCTATGTCATTCATTTTTTGCACATTTTCTTATAGAGTCACACTTTTCTATTTCCATGTAATTTTATAAACAGCGTGCACGTGAATTTTAAATTTTAATCTGCTTCCATCGAATCCTTTAAGTTTATGTTTTTAATGTTTTTCCGTTTAATTGTTTAGCATTTGTCAAACGTCTTTTTTTCGTATTCGTATTTTTTAATAGTTTGCACTTTTAATATTGTTTTTCTCTTTTTATGTCTTATACACCTTTTCTTTGTGAAGCTTTATGTCTTATACACTTTTTCCTTTTGTCGCTTTACTTGAACAGCATTTATTTTTATACAACTTGGATTTAGTTTTACACCTTGGCTTAATTTCTTTTCAACCTTGGATTAAGTTCTTTTTAACCTTGCTCTGCTACCATGTAAATATTTAAAGTGGATTTCTTTAGATTTAATTAAATTATTTATTACGTGCATGTGCACTTCCATTCAATTTGACATTCTTAGAGCAAGTGGCATAATTATGTTATTTAACATTACATTACGTTATACGCGATCAGCTGATTCATTCTTATGCTAATTAACATTTCATATCAAGGCATACACATTTATTCCAACACGATCAAGCAACAACAGTGCAGTAGAGAGCGGTAAAGCGTGAAAGATGCTTAGGCGCGCTCAAAGAATTAGGATAGATAAGAAAGAGAGTAATAGCGGTGAGCCACTAACAACAACGTTGCTTACCGAAAAGAGTAAAGATGTAAACAAAGTACCAGAGGAGCAGAACCAATGCCCAAAAATTTTAAAATTAGCAAACAAAGATTAGTTTGACCAATTTGAAAGGCATGCACACGCGTCGTGAACGGGCTATCAAAAGAAGATCGGTTTTAAAATAAAAGCTTTATAAAACACCGGTTATTTTTAATAAAAACGCGAAAATATCGAAGCGCAGAAAAAAACACGTCCGTTCACGGGGAAGAGATGCAATCGGAAAAAAAAAGGCATAGGCTAAACACTGGCTGGGCACAGGCTATGCACATGCCAATCACAGGCTAGGCACAGGTTAGGCACAGATAAGGCACACCATAGACACTGGCTAGGCACAGGCTAGACACAGGCTAGACACAGGCTGGACACTGGCTAGGCCCAGGCTAGACACTTGCCAGGCACTGGCTAGGTACTTGCTATGTACAGGCTAGACACTGGCTAGGTACAGGCTAGACGCTGGCTTAGCACAGGCTAGACACAGGCTAGACACTTGCTAGGCATATGCTAAACACTGGCTAGGCACAGTCTTGACACTGGCTGGGCACAGGCTATGCACATGCCAATCACAGGCTAGGCACAGGATATGCACAGATAAGGCACAGCATAGACACTGGCTAGGCACAGCCTAGACACTGGCTAGGTACAGGCTTGACACTGGCTAGGCAGAGGCTTGACACTGGCTAGGCTTAGGCTAGACACAAGCTAGGCAAAGACTAGACAATGGCTAGGCACAGGCTAGACACTGGCTAGGTACACGCTAGAAACTGGCAAGACACTGGCTAGACACTGGCAAGACACTGGCTAGACACTGGCTATTCACCGGCTAAAAATAGGCTAGAAACTGGCTAGGCACAGGCTAGACACAGGCTAGACACTGGCTAGGCACAGGCTAGACACTGGCTATGCACAGGCTAGACACTGGCTAGGCACAGGCTAGACACAGGCTAGGCACTGGCTAGAAACTGACTATGCACTGGCTGGACACTGGCTAGGCAAGCGGTAGACACTGGCTAGGCACAGGCTTAATACTGGCTAGGCACAGGCTAGACACTGGCTAGGCCCAGGCTAGACGCTGGCTAGGTACTGGCTAGAAACTGGCAAGACACTGGCTAGACACTGGCAAGACACTGGCTAGACACTGGCTAGACACAGACTAGACAATGGATAGGCACAGGCTAGACACTGGCTAAGTACACGCTAGAAGCTGGCAAGAAACTGGCTAGACACTGGCAAGACACTGGCTAGACACTGGCTTGACACCGGCTAAGAACAGGCTAAACACTGGCTAGGCACAGGCTAGATACTGGCTAGGCACAGGCTAGACACTGGCTAGGCACAGGCTAGACACTAGCTAGGCACAGGCTAGACACTGGCTATGCACGGCTAGGCACAGGCTAGACACTGGCTATGCACAGGCTAGACACTGGCTATGCACAGGCTAGACACTGGCTAGGCTCAGCGTAGACACTAGCTAAACACAGGCTGGACACTGGCTAGACACAGGCATGACACAGGCAAGACACAGGCTTGACACTGGCTAGGCTTAGGCTAGACACTGGCTAGGCACAGGCTAGACAATGGCTAGGCACAGGCTAGACAATGGCTAGGCACAGGCTAGACAATGGCTAGGCACAGGCTAGACGTTATGTTAGCACAAGCTAGACACAGGCTAGACACTTTCTTGGTATAGGCTTAACTTTGGCTAGGCACAGGCTAGACACTGGCTATGCACAGGCTAGGCACTGGCTAGGCACAGGCTAAACACTGGCTAGGCACAGGCTAGACATTGGCTAGACACTGGCTACGCACAGGCTAGGCACAGGCTAGACACTGGGTAGGCACAGGCTAGACACTGGCTAGGCCCAGGCTAGGCACAGGCTAGACACTGGCAATGCACAGGCTAGACACTGGCTAGGTACTGGCTAGAAACTGGCAAGACACGGGCTAGACACTGGGAAGACACTGGCTAGACACTGGCTAGACACCGGCTAAGCACTGGCTAGACACTGGCAAGGCACAGGCTAGACGTTACGTTAGCACAAGCTAGACACAGGCTAGACAATTTCTTGGTATAGGCTAAATACTGGCTAGGCACAGGATAGACACTGGCTGGGCACAGGCTATGCACGTGCCAATCACAGGCTAGGCACAGGTTAGGCACAGATAAGGCACAGTGTCTATGGCTAGACACAGGCTTGACACTGGCTAGGCTTAGGCTAGACACAAGCTAGGCACAGGCTAGACAATGGCTAGGCACAGGCTAGACACTGGCTTGGTACACGCTAGAAACTGGCAAGACACTGGCTAGACACTGGCAAGACACTGGCTAGACACTGGCTAGACACCGGCTAAGAACTGGCTAGACACTGGTTGAGCACAGGCTAGGCACAGGCTAGGCACTGGCTAGGCACAGGCTAGACCCTAGCAAGGCACAGGCTAGACACTGGCTAGGCACAGGCTAGACACTGGCTATGCACAGGCTAGACACTGGCTAGGCACAGGCTAGACAGTGGCTAGGCACAGGCTAGACACTGGCTAGGCACAAGCTAGGCACTGGCTAGGCACTGGCTAGAAACTGGCTATGCACTGGCTGGGCACTGGCTAGGCAAGGGCTAGACACTACAAGGTGACATTCAAAAGTTCCAGGACTTTTTACACCACGCGGCTTCTAGTGGCGTCATCTGTCTGAAATTGTTATCCCTCAGTAGTGTATTCTTCAGTGTTGTCGTATAAAATTTATATAACGGCTGACTTGTATAACAGCTGAGATATCGCAATACGTGCATTACATTTGCAGTGTCGGTCGGAAAATGAGCTTCGAACAAAGAGCCAACATTAAGTTCTGTTTTAAACTTGGTTAAACTTTTACCGAAACTCATCAAATGATGAAAAAAGTTTATGGCGATGATTGTCTATCCCGTAGCCGTATTCACGAGTGGTTTAAACGGTTTCAAGAGGGACGGGAGGACTTGGAAGACGACAAACGTGCGGGCCGGCCAAAAGATGTTGTGTACGAAAAAAACACGGACATTGTGCGTGAATTCATTAAAAAAGAGCCGAAATCATCGCTTAAATATATGGAATCGGAATTATCAATATCCGCAACGTCGATTTATCGTATTTTGACAGAAAATTTGGGCTTCAGAAAGGTTTGTGCTCGATTTGTCCCGCACACTTTGAAACAACACGAAAAAGACCGACACTCACGACAGATTTTTTGACAAAAAATCGTATTCATATCATCAACCATTCACCCTATTCGCCTGATATGGCACCCTGCGATTTTTGTTTGTTCGGAGAACTACATTTGGCCATGAAAGGAAACCGCTATGCTGACGTTGATGCCATCCAAAAGGCGACGACCGCCATCCTCAACGCTATATCGACAAATGACCTAAAAAAGTCATTCGATAACCTTCTTGATCGTGCAAAACGTTGTATTCAGGCGGAAGGAGACTATTTTGAAAGCGACCAATAAATTTTTCAAAAAAAAAACAAATAGTATTCGTTTTTTAATAAAAGTCCTGGAACCTTTGAATTGCACTTTGTAGCTAAGCACAGGCTAGACACTGGCTATGCACGGCTAGGCACAGGCTAGACACTGACTATGCACCGGCTAGACACTGGCTATGCACAGGCTAGAGACTGGCTAGGCACAGGCCAAACACTGTCTAGGCACAGGCTAGACACTGGCTAGACACAGGCATGACACAGGCTAGACACAGGCTTGACACTGGCTAGGCTTAGGCTAGACAATTTCTAGGCACAGGCTAGACACTGGCTATGCACTGGCTATACACTGGCTAGGCACAGGCTATGCACATGCCAAACACAGGCAAAGCACAGGCTAGACACTGGCGAGACAGAGGCTAGACAGAGGCAAGAAACATGCTAGTCACAGGCTAGACAGAGGCTATACACTGGCTAGGCCCAGGGTTGACTTTGGATAGGATTAGGCTAGACACTGGATATGCACAGGCTAGACACTGGCTATGCACAGGCTAGACACTGGCTAGGCAAGGGCTAGACACTGTCTAGGCACAGGCTAAACACTGGCTAGGCATAGGCTAGGCATAGGCTAGACACTGGCTAGGCCCAGGCTAGGCACTAGCTAGGCACAGGCTAGACACTGGATATACACAGGCTGGACACTGGCTAGGCACAGGCTAAACACTGTCTAGGCACAGGCTAGACACTGGCTAGGCACAGGCTATGCACATGCCAATCACAGGCAAAGCACAGGCTAGACACTGGCGAGACAGAGCCTAGACACAGGCTAGACACAGGCAAGAAACATGCTAGTCACAGGCTAGACAGAGGCTATACACTGGCTAGGCCCAGGCTTGACTTTGGCCAGGATTAGGCTAGACACTGGCTATGCACAGGCTAGACACTGGGTAGCCACAGGCTAGACACTGGCTAGGCACAGGCTATGCACATGCCAATCACAGGCAAAGCACAGGCTAGACACTGGCGAGACAGAGGCTAGACACAGGCTAGACACAGGCAAGAAACATGCTAGTCACAGGCTAGACAGAGGCTATACACTGGCTAGGCCCAGGCTTTACTTTGGCCAGGATTAGGCTAGACACTGGCCATGCACAGGCTAGACACTGGCTATGCACAGGCTAGACACTGGCTAGGCGCAGGCTAGACACTGGCTGGACACAGGTTAGACACAGGTTAGGCACAGGCTAGACACTGGCAAGCCACAGGCTTGACACTGGCTATACACTGGCTAGGAACAGGCTAGGAACAGGCTAGGCACAGTTTAGGCACAGGCTAGGCACAGGCTAGACACAGCCTAGACACAGCCTAGGAAGGGGCTTGACACTGGCTATACACAGGCTAGACACTGGCTAGACACTGGCTATACACAGGGTGGACACTGGCTAGACACTGGCTATGAACAGGCTAGACACTGGCTAGGCACTGGCTATGAACAGGCTAAACACTGGCTAGGCACAGGCTAGACACTGGCTAGGCACAGGCTAGACACTGGCTAGGCACAGGCTAGACACTGGCTATACAGTGGCTAAAACTGGCAAGGCACTGGCTAGACAATGGCTATGCACAGGCTAGACAATGCTTATGCACAGGCAAGACACTGGCTAGGCACAGGCTAGACACTGGCTAGGCACAGGCTAGACACTGGCTAGGCACAGGCTAGACACTGGCTAGGCACAGGCTTGACACTGGCTAGGCACAGGCTTGACACTAGCTAGGAACAGGCTAGACACTGGCTATGCACAGGCTAGACACTGGCTATGCACAGGCTAAAAACTAGAAACAGGTAAAAAACAGGATGGACAGGCACAGGCTAGACACAGGCTAGACATATGCTAAACACTGGGTAGGCACAGGCTAGACACTGGCTAGGTACAGGCTATGCACATGCCAATCCCAGGCTAGGCACAGGTTGGGCACAGACAAGGCACAGCATAGACACTGGCTAGGCACGGGCTAGACAGTGGCTGGGCACAGGCTTAACACTGGCTAGGCACAGGCTTGACACTGGCTAGGCACAGGCTAGACACAGGCTAGGTACAGGCTAGACACTGGCTAGGCACAGGCTAGACGATGGCTAGGCACAGGCTAGACAATGGCTAGGCACAGGGTAGACAATGGCTAGACACAGGCTAGACACTGGCTATGCACAGGCTAGACACTGGCTATGCACAGGCTAGACACAGGCTAGACTTAGGCTAGACACTGGCTAGACACTTGCCAGGCACAGGCTAGACACTTGCTACGCACAGGCTACACAGTGGCTAGGCACAGGCTAGACGCTGGATAGGCACAGGCTCGACGCTGGCTAGGCACAGGCTCGACGCTGGCTAGGCACAGGCTCAACGCTGGCTAGGCACAGGCTAGACGCTGGCTAGGCACAGGCTAGTTCATTGCTAGGCATAGGCAAAACACTGGCTAGGCACAGGCTAGACACTGGCTAGGCAGCGGCTTTGCACAGGTTAGGCACAGACAAGTCACAGCTTAGACACTGGCTTGGCACAGGCTAGATACTGGCTAGGCACTGGCTAGACACAGCCTAGACACAGGCTAGACAATGGCTAGACACTGGCTAGTCCCAGGCTAGACACTTGCCAGGCACAGGCTAGACACTTGCTATGCATAGGCTAGACAGTGGCTAGGCACAGGCTAGACGCTGGCTAGGCACAGGCTAGACACAGGCTGGGCACTGGCTAGACACAGGCTAGACACAGGCTATACAGAAGCTAGACACAGGCATGACACAGGCTAGACACTGACTAGGCACAGGCTAGACACTGACTAGGCACAGGCTAGACACTGACTAGGCACAGGCTAGACACTGGCTAGGCACAGGCTAGACACTGGCTAGGCACAGGCTAGACACTGGCTAGGCACTGGCTAGGCACAGGCTAGACACAGGCTAGACACTGGCTAGACACAGGCTAGACACAGGCTAGACACAGGCTAGACACTGGCTAGACATTACCTAGACACTGACTTGGCACAGGCTAGGCACAGGCTAGACACTGGCTATGCACAGGCTAGACACTGGCTAGGCACAGGCTAGACACAGGCTAGACACAGGCAAGACACAGGCTAGTCACAGGCTAGACAGAGGCTAGACAGAGGTTAGACACAGGCTATACACTGGCTAGGCACAGGCTTGACTTTGGCTAGGCACTGGCTAGACACAGGCTAGACACAGGCTATGCACATGCCAGTCACAAGCAAGGCACAGGCTAGACACAGGCTAGACACTGGCTGGGCATAAGCTAGGAACAGGCTAGACACTGGCTTTACACAGGCTAGACACTGGCTAGACACTGGCTATGAACAGGCTAGACACTGGCTAGGTACTGGCTAGACACTGGCTATGAACAGGCTAGACACTGGCTAGGCACAGACTAGACACTGGCTAGCCACAGACTAGACACTGGCTAGGCACAGGCTAGACACTGGCTAGGCACAGGCTAGACACTGGCTAGGCACAGGCTAGACACTTGCTACGCACAGGCTACACAGTGGCTAGGCACAGGCTAGACGCTGGATAGGCACAGGGTCGAAGCTGGCTAGGCACAGTCTCGACGCTGGCTAGGCACAGGCTAGACGCTGGCTAGGCACAGGCTAGACGCTGGCTAGGCACAGGCTAGGCATAGGCAAAACACTGGCTAGGCACAGGCTAGACACTGGCTAGGCACAGGCTAGACACTGGCTAGGCACAGGCTAGACACTGGCTAGGCAGCGGCTTTGCACAGGTTAGGCACAGACAAGTCACAGCTTAGACACTGGCTTGGCACAGGCTAGATACTGGCTAGGCACTGGCTAGACACAGGCTAGACACTTGCCAGGCACAGGCTAGACACTTGCTATGCATAGGCTAGACAGTGGCTAGGCACAGGCTAGACGCTGGCTAGGCACAGGCTAGACGCTGGCTAGGCACAGGCTAGGCACAGGCTAGACACAGGCTACACACAGGCTAGACACAGGCTGGGCACTGGCTAGACACAGGCTGGGCACTGGCTAGACACAGGCTAGACACAGGCTATACACAAGCTAGACACAGGCTAGACACAGGCTAGACACAGGCTAGACACTTGCTAGGCATAGGCGAAACACTGGCTAGGCACAGGCTAGACACTGGCTAGGCACAGGCTAGACACTGGCTAGGCACAGGCTATGCACAGGTTAGGCACACAAAAGTCACAGCTTAGACACTGGCTAGGAATAGGCTAGACACTCGCTAGGCACTGGCTAGACACAGGCTAGACACAGGCTAGACACTGGCTAGGCCCAGGCTAGACACTTCCCAGGCACTGGCTAGGCACTTGCTATGCACAGGCTAGACACTGGCTAGGGACAGGCTAGACACTTGCTAGGCATAGGCTAAACACTGGCTAGGCACAGGCTAGACACTGGCTGGGCACAGGCTATGCACATGCCAATCACAGGCTAGGCACAGGTTAGGCACAGGTTAGGCACAGATAAGGCACACCATAGACACTGGCTAGGCACAGACTAGACACTGGCTAGGCACAGGCTTGAAACTGGAGAGACACTGGCTAGACACCGGCTAAGAACTGGCTAGACACTGGCTATTCACAGGCTAGGCACAGGCTAGACACTGGCTAGGTACAGGCTAGACACTGGCTAGGCACAGGGTAGACACAAGCTAGGCACAGGCTAGGCACTGGCTGGACACAGTCATAACACACGCTTGACACAGGCATGACACGGGCTAGACAAAGGCTTGACACTGGCTAGGCTTAGGCTAGACACTGGCTACGCAAAGGCTAGACAATAGCTAGGCACAGGCTAGACACTGTCTATGCACAGGCTATACACTGGCTAGGCACAGGCTAGACACAGGCTATGCACAGACAAGTCACAACTTAGACACTGGCTTGGCACAGGCTAGACACTGGCTAGGCACAGGCTAGACACTGGCTATGCACAGACAAGTCACAACTTAGACACTGGCTTGGCACAGGCTAGACACTGGCTAGGCACTGGCTAGACACAGGCTAGACACTAACTAGTCGCAGGCTATTCACTTGCCAGGCATAGGCTGGACACTTGGTATGCATAGACTCGACAGTGGCTAGGCACAGGCTAGACGCTGGCTAGGCACAGGTTAGACACAGGCTAGACACAGGCTAGACACTTGCTAGGCATAGGCTAAGCACTGGCTAGGCACAGGCTAGACACTGGCTAGGCACAAGCTAGACACAGGCTAGACACAGGCTAGACACAGGCTAGACACAGGCTAGACACAGGCTGGGCACTGGCTAGACACAGGCTAGACACAGGCTATACACAAGCTAGACACAGGCTAGACACAGGCTGGACACTGGCTAGGCCCAGGCTAGACACTTGCCAGGCACTGGCTAGGCACTTGCTATGTACAGGCTAGACACTGGTTTAGCACAGGCTAGACACTTGCTAGGCATAGGCTAAACACTGGCTAGGCACAGTCTTGACACTGGCTGGGCACAGGCTATGCACATGCCAATCACAGGCTAAGCACAGGATATGCACAGATAAGGCACAGCATAGACACTGGCTAGGGACAGGCTAGACACTGGCTAGGTACACGCTTGACACTGGCTAGGCAGAGGCTTGACACTGGCTAGGCTTAGGCTAGACACAAGCTAGGCAAAGACTAGGCACAGGCTTGACACTGGCTAGGCACTGGCTAGAAACTGGCTATGCACTGGCTGGACACTGGCTAGAAACTGGCTATGCAATGGCTGGACACTGGCTAGGCAAGGGCTAGGCACAGGCAAAACATTGGCTAGGCACAGGCTAGACACTGGCTAGGCACAGGCTAGACACTGGCTAGGCACAGGCTAGACACTGGCTAGGCACAGGCTAGACACAGGCTAGACACAGGCTGGGCACTGGCTAGACACAGGCTGGGCACTGGCTAGACACAGGCTAGACACAGGCTATACACAAGCTAGACACAGGCTAGAAACAGGCTAGACACAGGCTAGACACAGGCTAGACACTTGCTAGGCATAGGCGAAACACTGGCTAGGCACAGGCTAGACACTGGCTAGGCACAGGCTAGACACAGGCTGGGCACTGGCTACACACAGGCTAGACACAGGCTATACAAAAGCTAGACAATAGCTAGGCACAGGCTAGACACTGTCTATGCACAGGCTATACACTGGCTAGGCACAGGCTAGACACTGGCTATGCACAGACAAGTCACAACTTAGACACTGGCTTGGCACAGGCTAGACACTGGCTAGGCACTGGCTAGACACAGGCTAGACACTGGCTAGTCGCAGGCTAGACACTTGCCAGGCATAGGCTAGACACTTGCTATGCATAGACTCGACAGTGGCTAGGCACAGGCTAGACGCTGGCTAGGTACACGCTTGACAATAGCTAGGCACAGGCTAGACACTGTCTATGCACAGGCTAGGCAAAGACTAGACAATGGCTAGGCACAGGCTTGACACTGGCTAGGTACACGCTAGAAACTGGCTAGACACTGGCAAGACACTGGCTAGACACTGGCTATGCACAGGCTAGACACAGGCTAGACATTGGGTATGCACAGGCTAGACACTGGCTAGACACTGGCTAGGCACAGGCTAGACACTGACTAGGCACTGGCTAGAAACTGGCTATGCACTGGCTGGACACTGGCTAGAAACTGGCTATGCAATGGCTGGACACTGGCTAGGCAAGGGCTAGGCACAGGCAAAACATTGGCTAGGCACAGGCTAGACACTGGCTAGGCACAGGCTAGACACTGGCTAGGCAGCGGCTTTGCACAGGTTAGGCACAGACAAGTCACAGCTTAGACACTGGCTTGGCACAGGCTAGATACTGGCTAGGCACTGGCTAGACACAGGCTAGACACTTGCCAGGCACAGGCTAGACACTTGCTATGCATAGGCTAGACAGTGGCTACGCACAGGCTAGACGCTGGCTAGGCACAGGCTAGACGCTGGCTTGGCACAGGCTAGACACAGGCTACACACAGGCTAGACACAGGCTGGGCACTGGCTACACACAGGCTAGACACAGGCTATACAAAAGCTAGACAATAGCTAGGCACAGGCTAGACACTGTCTATGCACAGGCTATACACTGGCTAGGCACAGGCTAGACACTGGCTATGCACAGACAAGTCACAACTTAGACACTGGCTTGGCACAGGCTAGACACTGGCTAGGCACTGGCTAGACACAGGCTAGACACTGGCTAGTCGCAGGCTAGACACTTGCCAGGCATAGGCTAGACACTTGCTATGCATAGACTCGACAGTGGCTAGGCACAGGCTAGACGCTGGCTAGGTACACGCTTGACAATAGCTAGGCACAGGCTAGACACTGTCTATGCACAGGCTAGGCAAAGACTAGACAATGGCTAGGCACAGGCTTGACACTGGCTAGGTACACGCTAGAAACTGGCAAGACACTGGCTAGACACTGGCAAGACACTGTCTAGACACTGGCTATGCACAGGCTAGACACAGGCTAGACACTGGGTATGCACAGGCTAGACACTGGCTAGATACTGGCTAGGCACAGGCTAGACACTGACTAGGCACTGGCTAGAAACTGGCTATGCACTGGCTGGACACTGGCTAGAAACTGGCTATGCAATGGCTGGACACTGGCTAGGCAAGGGCTAGGCATAGGCAAAACACTGGCTAGGCACAGGCTAGACACTGGCTAGGCACAGGCTAGACACTGGCTAGGCAGCGGCTTTGCACAGGTTAGGCACAGACAAGTCACAGCTTAGACACTGGCTTGGCACAGGCTAGATACTGGCTAGGCACTGGCTAGACACAGGCTTGACACTTGCCAGGCACAGGGTAGACACTTGCTATGCATAGGCTAGACAGTGGCTAGGCACAGGCTAGACGCTGGCTAGGCACAGGCTAGACGCTGGCTAGGCACAGGCTAGACACAGGCTACCCACAGGCTAGACACAGGCTGGGCACTGGCTAGACACAGGCTAGACACAGGCTATACAAAAGCTAGACACAGGCTTGACAAAGGCTAGACACTTGCTAGACACTGGCTATGCACAGGCTAGACACAGGCTAGACACTGGGTATGCACAGGCTAGACACTGGCTAGACACTGGCTAGGCACAGGCTAGACACTGACTAGGCACTGGCTAGAAACTGGCTATGCACTGGCTGGACACTGGCTAGAAACTGGCTATGCAATGGCTGGACACTGGCTAGGCAAGGGCTAGGCACAGGCAAAACATTGGCTAGGCACAGGCTAGACACTGGCTAGGCACAGGCTAGACACTGGCTAGGCACAGGCTAGACACTGGCTAGGCACAGGCTAGACACAGGCTAGACACAGGCTGGGCACTGGCTAGACACAGGCTGGGCACTGGCTAGACACAGGCTAGACACAGGCTATACACAAGCTAGACACAGGCTAGAAACAGGCTAGACACAGGCTAGACACAGGCTAGACACTTGCTAGGCATAGGCGAAACACTGGCTAGGCACAGGCTAGACACTGGCTAGGCACAGGCTAGACACTGGCTAGGCACAGGCTAGACACTGGCTAGGCACAGGCTATGCACAGGTTAGGCACACAAAAGTCACAGCTTAGACACTGGCTAGGAATAGGCTAGACACTCGCTAGGCACTGGCTAGACACAGGCTAGACACAGGCTAGACACTGGCTAGGCACAGGCTAGACACTTGCCAGGCACTGACTAGGCACTTGCTATGCACAGGCTAGACACTGGCTAGGGACAGGCTAGACGCTGGCTTAGCACAGGCTAGACACAGGCTAGACACAGGCTAGACACTTGCTAGGCATAGGCTAAACACTGGCTAGGCACAGGCTAGACACTGGCTGGGCACAGGCTATGCACATGCCAATCACAGGCTAGGCACAGGTTAGGCACAGATAAGGCATACCATAGACACTGGCTAGGCACAGGCTAGACACTGGCTAGGCACAGGCTTGAAACTGGAAAGACACTGGCTAGACACCGGCTAAGAACTGGCTAGACACTGGCTAGGCACAGGCTAGGCACAGGCTAGACACTGGCTAGGCACAGGCTAGACACTGGCTAGGCACAGGCTAGACACTGGCCTGGCACAGGGTAGACACAAGCTAGGCACAGGCTAGGCACTGGCTGGACACAGTCATAACACACGCTAGACACAGGCATGACACGGGCTAGACAAAGGCTTGACACTGGCTAGGCTTAGGCTAGACACTGGCTACGCAAAGGCTAGACAATGGCTAGGCACAGGCTAGACACTGTCTATGCACAGGCTATACACTGGCTAGGCACAGGCTAGACACTGGCTATGCACAGACAAGTCACAGCTTAGACAATGGCTTGGCACAGGCTAGACACTGGCTAGGCAATGGCTAGACACAGGCTAGATACTGGCTAGTCGCAGGCCAGACACTTGCCAGGCACAGGCTAGACACTTGCTATGCATAGGCTAGACAGTGGCTAGGCACAGGCTAGACACTGGCTAGGCACAGGCTAGACACTGGCTAGGCACAGGCTAGACACTGTCTATGCACAGGCTATAAACTGGCTAGGCACAGGCTAGACACTGGCTATGCACAGACAAGTCACAACTTAGACACTGGCTTGGCACAGGCTAGACACTGGCTAGGCACTGGCTAGACACAGGCTAGACACTGGCTAGTCGCAGGCTAGACACTTGCCAGGCATAGGCTAGACACTTGCTATGCATAGACTCGACAGTGGCTAGGCACAGGCTAGACGCTGGCTAGGCACAGGTTAGACACTGGCTAGGCACAGGCTAGACACTTGCTAGGCATAGGCTAAACACTGGCTAGGCACAGGCTAGACACTGGCTAGGCACAAGCTGGACACAGGCTAGACACAGGCTAGACACAGGCTGGGCACTGGCTAGACACAGGCTAGACACAGGCTATACACAAGCTAGACACAGGCTAGACACAGGCTGGACACTGGCTAGGCCCAGGCTAGACACTTGCCAGGCACTGGCCAGGCACTTGCTATGTACAGGCTAGACACTGGCTTAGCACAGGCTAGACACTTGCTTGGCATAGGCTTAACACTGGCTAGGCACAGTCTTGACACTGGCTGGGCACAGGCTATGCACATGCCAATCACAGGCTAGGCACTGGATATGCACAGATAAGGCACAGCATAGACACTGGCTAGGCACAGGCTAGACACTGGCTAGGTACACGCTTGACACTGGCTAGGCAGAGGCTTGACACTGGCTAGGCTTAGGCTAGACACAAGCTAGGCAAAGACTAGACAATGGCCAGGCACAGGCTTGACACTGGCTAGGTACACGCTAGAAACTGGCAAGACACTGGCTAGACACTGGCAAGACACTGGCTAGACACTGGCTATGCACAGGCTAGACACAGGCTAGACATTGGGTATGCACAGGCTAGACACTGGCTAGACACTGGCTAGGCACAGGCTAGACTCTGACTAGGCACTGGCTAGAAACTGGCTATGCACTGGCTGGACACTGGCTAGAAACTGGCTATGCAATGGCTGGACACTGGCTAGGCAAGGGCTAGGCACAGGCAAAACATTGGCTAGGCACAGGCTAGACACTGGCTAGGCACAGGCTAGACACTGGCTAGGCAGCGGCTTTGCACAGGTTAGGCACAGACAAGTCACAGCTTAGACACTGGCTTGGCACAGGCTAGATACTGGCTAGGCACTGGCTAGACACAGGCTAGACACTTGCCAGGCACAGGCTAGACACTTGCTATGCATAGGCTAGACAGTGGCTACGCACAGGCTAGACGCTGGCTAGGCACAGGCTAGACGCTGGCTTGGCACAGGCTAGACACAGGCTACACACAGGCTAGACACAGGCTGGGCACTGGCTACACACAGGCTAGACACAGGCTATACAAAAGCTAGACAATAGCTAGGCACAGGCTAGACACTGTCTATGCACAGGCTATACACTGGCTAGGCACAGGCTAGACACTGGCTATGCACAGACAAGTCACAACTTAGACACTGGCTTGGCACAGGCTAGACACTGGCTAGGCACTGGCTAGACACAGGCTAGACACTGGCTAGTCGCAGGCTAGACACTTGCCAGGCATAGGCTAGACACTTGCTATGCATAGACTCGACAGTGGCTAGGCACAGGCTAGACGCTGGCTAGGTACACGCTTGACAATAGCTAGGCACAGGCTAGACACTGTCTATGCACAGGCTAGGCAAAGACTAGACAATGGCTAGGCACAGGCTTGACACTGGCTAGGTACACGCTAGAAACTGGCAAGACACTGGCTAGACACTGGCAAGACACTGTCTAGACACTGGCTATGCACAGGCTAGACACAGGCTAGACACTGGGTATGCACAGGCTAGACACTGGCTAGATACTGGCTAGGCACAGGCTAGACACTGACTAGGCACTGGCTAGAAACTGGCTATGCACTGGCTGGACACTGGCTAGAAACTGGCTATGCAATGGCTGGACACTGGCTAGGCAAGGGCTAGGCATAGGCAAAACACTGGCTAGGCACAGGCTAGACACTGGCTAGGCACAGGCTAGACACTGGCTAGGCAGCGGCTTTGCACAGGTTAGGCACAGACAAGTCACAGCTTAGACACTGGCTTGGCACAGGCTAGATACTGGCTAGGCACTGGCTAGACACAGGCTTGACACTTGCCAGGCACAGGGTAGACACTTGCTATGCATAGGCTAGACAGTGGCTAGGCACAGGCTAGACGCTGGCTAGGCACAGGCTAGACGCTGGCTAGGCACAGGCTAGACACAGGCTACCCACAGGCTAGACACAGGCTGGGCACTGGCTAGACACAGGCTAGACACAGGCTATACAAAAGCTAGACACAGGCTTGACAAAGGCTAGACACTTGCTAGACACTGGCTATGCACAGGCTAGACACAGGCTAGACACTGGGTATGCACAGGCTAGACACTGGCTAGACACTGGCTAGGCACAGGCTAGACACTGACTAGGCACTGGCTAGAAACTGGCTATGCACTGGCTGGACACTGGCTAGAAACTGGCTATGCAATGGCTGGACACTGGCTAGGCAAGGGCTAGGCACAGGCAAAACATTGGCTAGGCACAGGCTAGACACTGGCTAGGCACAGGCTAGACACTGGCTAGGCACAGGCTAGACACTGGCTAGGCACAGGCTAGACACAGGCTAGACACAGGCTGGGCACTGGCTAGACACAGGCTGGGCACTGGCTAGACACAGGCTAGACACAGGCTATACACAAGCTAGACACAGGCTAGAAACAGGCTAGACACAGGCTAGACACAGGCTAGACACTTGCTAGGCATAGGCGAAACACTGGCTAGGCACAGGCTAGACACTGGCTAGGCACAGGCTAGACACTGGCTAGGCACAGGCTAGACACTGGCTAGGCACAGGCTATGCACAGGTTAGGCACACAAAAGTCACAGCTTAGACACTGGCTAGGAATAGGCTAGACACTCGCTAGGCACTGGCTAGACACAGGCTAGACACAGGCTAGACACTGGCTAGGCACAGGCTAGACACTTGCCAGGCACTGACTAGGCACTTGCTATGCACAGGCTAGACACTGGCTAGGGACAGGCTAGACGCTGGCTTAGCACAGGCTAGACACAGGCTAGACACAGGCTAGACACTTGCTAGGCATAGGCTAAACACTGGCTAGGCACAGGCTAGACACTGGCTGGGCACAGGCTATGCACATGCCAATCACAGGCTAGGCACAGGTTAGGCACAGATAAGGCATACCATAGACACTGGCTAGGCACAGGCTAGACACTGGCTAGGCACAGGCTTGAAACTGGAAAGACACTGGCTAGACACCGGCTAAGAACTGGCTAGACACTGGCTAGGCACAGGCTAGGCACAGGCTAGACACTGGCTAGGCACAGGCTAGACACTGGCTAGGCACAGGCTAGACACTGGCTAGGCACAGGGTAGACACAAGCTAGGCACAGGCTAGGCACTGGCTGGACACAGTCATAACACACGCTAGACACAGGCATGACACGGGCTAGACAAAGGCTTGACACTGGCTAGGCTTAGGCTAGACACTGGCTACGCAAAGGCTAGACAATGGCTAGGCACAGGCTAGACACTGTCTATGCACAGGCTATACACTGGCTAGGCACAGGCTAGACACTGGCTATGCACAGACAAGTCACAGCTTAGACAATGGCTTGGCACAGGCTAGACACTGGCTAGGCAATGGCTAGACACAGGCTAGATACTGGCTAGTCGCAGGCTAGACACTTGCCAGGCACAGGCTAGACACTTGCTATGCATAGGCTAGACAGTGGCTAGGCACAGGCTAGACACTGGCTAGGCACAGGCTAGACACTGGCTAGGCACAGGCTAGACACTGTCTATGCACAGGCTATAAACTGGCTAGGCACAGGCTAGACACTGGCTATGCACAGACAAGTCACAACTTAGACACTGGCTTGGCACAGGCTAGACACTGGCTAGGCACTGGCTAGACACAGGCTAGACACTGGCTAGTCGCAGGCTAGACACTTGCCAGGCATAGGCTAGACACTTGCTATGCATAGACTCGACAGTGGCTAGGCACAGGCTAGACGCTGGCTAGGCACAGGTTAGACACTGGCTAGGCACAGGCTAGACACTTGCTAGGCATAGGCTAAACACTGGCTAGGCACAGGCTAGACACTGGCTAGGCACAAGCTGGACACAGGCTAGACACAGGCTAGACACAGGCTGGGCACTGGCTAGACACAGGCTAGACACAGGCTATACACAAGCTAGACACAGGCTAGACACAGGCTGGACACTGGCTAGGCCCAGGCTAGACACTTGCCAGGCACTGGCCAGGCACTTGCTATGTACAGGCTAGACACTGGCTTAGCACAGGCTAGACACTTGCTTGGCATAGGCTTAACACTGGCTAGGCACAGTCTTGACACTGGCTGGGCACAGGCTATGCACATGCCAATCACAGGCTAGGCACTGGATATGCACAGATAAGGCACAGCATAGACACTGGCTAGGCACAGGCTAGACACTGGCTAGGTACACGCTTGACACTGGCTAGGCAGAGGCTTGACACTGGCTAGGCTTAGGCTAGACACAAGCTAGGCAAAGACTAGACAATGGCTAGGCACAGGCTTGACACTGGCTAGGTACACGCTAGAAACTGGCAAGACACTGGCTAGACACTGGCAAGACACTGGCTAGACACTGGCTATGCACAGGCTAGACACAGGCTAGACACTGGGTATGCACAGGCTAGACACTGGCTAGACACTGGCTAGGCACAGGCTAGACACTGACTAGGCACTGGCTAGAAACTGGCTATGAACTGGCTGGACACTGGCTAGAAACTGGCTAGGTACTGGCTAGAAACTGGCAAGACACTGGCTAGACACTGGCTAGACACAGACTAGACAATGGCTAGGCACAGGCTAGACACTGGCTAAGTACACGCTAGAAGCTGGCAAGAAACTGGCTAGACACTGGCAAGACACTGGCTAGACACTGGCTAGACACCGGCTAAGAACAGGCTAGACACTGGCTAGGCATAGGATAAACACTGGCTAGGCACAGGCTAGACACTGGCTAGGCACAAGCTAGACACTTGCCAGGCACAGTCCAGACACTTGCTATGCATAGGCTAGACAGTGGCTAGGCACAGGCTAGACGCTGGCTAGGCACAGGCTAGACACTGGCTAGGCCCAGGCTAGAAACTAGCTAGGCACAGGCCAGACACTGGCTATGCACGGCTAGGCACAGGCTAGACACTGGCTATGCACAGGCTAGACACTGGCTAGGCACAGGGTAGACACTAGCTAAACACAGGCTAGAAACTGGCTAGACACAGGCATGACACAGGCTAGACACAGGCTTGACACTGGCTAGGATTAGGCTAGACACTGGCTAGGCACAGGCTAGACAATGGCTAGGCACAGGCTAGAACAATGGCTAGGCACAGGCTAGACACTGGCTAGGCAAGGGCTAGACACTGTCTAGGCACAGGCTAAACACTGGCTAGGCATAGGCTAGGCACTGGCTAGGCCCAGGCTAGACACTGGCTATGCACAGGCTAGACACTGGCTATGCACAGGCTAGACACTGGCTAGGCAAGGGCTAGACACTGTCTAGGCACAGGCTAAACACTGGCTAGGCATAGGCTAGGCACTGGCTAGGCCCAGGCTAGACACTAGCTAGGCACAGGCTAGACACATGCCAATCACAGGCAAAGCACAGGCTAAACACTGGCGAGACAGAGGCTAGACACAGGCTAGACTCAGGTAAGAAATCTGCTAGTCACAGGCTAGACAGAGGCTAGACACAGGCTATACACTGGCTAGGCACAGGCTTGACTTTGGCTAGGAACAGGCTAGACACTGGCTATGCACAGGCTAGACACTGGCTATGCACAGGCTAGACACCGGCTAGGCAAGGGCTAGACACTGTCTAAGCACAGGCTAAACACTGGCTAGGCGTAGGCTAGGCATAGGCTAGACAATGGCTAGGCCCAGGCTAGACACTGGCTAGGCACAGGGTAGACACAAGCTAGGCACAGGCTAGGCACTGGCTAGACACAGTCATAACACACGCTAGACACAGGCATGACACGGGCTAGACAAAGGCTTGACACTGGCTAGGCTTAGGCTAGACACTGGCTACGCAAAGGCTAGACAATGGCTAGGCACAGGCTAGACACTGTCTATGCACAGGCTATACACTGGCTAGGCACAGGCTAGACACTGGCTATGCACAGAGAAGTCACAGCTTAGACAATGGCTTGGCACAGGCTAGACACTGGCTAGGCACTGGCTAGACATAGGCTAGATACTGGCTAGTCGCAGGCTAGACACTTGCCAGGCACAGGCTAGACACTTGCTATGCATAGGCTAGACACTTGCTAGGCATAGGATAAACACTGGCTAGGCACAGGCTAGACACTGGCTAGGCACAAGCTAGACACTTGCCAGGCACAGGCCAGACACTTGCTATGCATAGGCTAGACAGTGGCTAGGCACAGGCTAGACGCTGGCTAGGCATAGGCTATGCACATGACAATCACAGGCTAGGCACAGGATATGCACAGATAAGGCACAGCATAGACACTGGCTAGGCACAGACTAGACACTGGCTAGGTAAAGGCTTGACACTGGCTAGGCAGAGGCTTGACACTGGCTAGGCTTAGGCTAGACACAAGCTAGGCAAAGACTAGACAATGGCTAGGCACAGGCTAGACACTGGCTAGGTACACTCTAGAAATTGGCAAGACACTGGCTAGACACTGGCAAGACACTGGCTAGACACTGGCTATGCACAGGCTAGACACAGGCTAGACACTGGGTATGCACAGGCTAGACACTGGCTAGACACTGGCTAGGCACAGGCTATACACTGGCTAGGCACAGGCTAGACACTGGCTATGCACAGACAAGTCACAGCTTAGACAATGGCTTGGCACAGGCTAGACACTGGCTAGGCACTGGCTAGAGACAGGCTAGACACTGGCTATGCACAGACAAGTCACAACTTAGACACTGGCTTGGCACAGGCTAGACACTGGCTAGGCACTGGCTAGACACAGGCTAGACACTGGCTAGTCGCAGGCTAGACACTTGCCAGGCATAGGCTAGACACTTGCTATGCATAGACTCGACAGTGGCTAGGCACAGGCTAGACGCTGGCTAGGTACACGCTTGACAATAGCTAGGTACAGGCTAGACACTGTCTATGCACAGGCTAGGCAAAGACTAGACAATGGCTAGGCACAGGCTTGACACTGGCTAGGTACACGCTAGAAACTGGCAAGACACTGGCTAGACACTGGCAAGACACTGTCTAGACACTGGCTATGCACAGGCTAGACCCAGGCTAGACACTGGGTATGCACAGGCTAGACACTGGCTAGATACTGGCTAGGCACAGGCTAGACACTGACTAGGCACTGGCTAGAAACTGGCTATGCACTGGCTGGACACTGGCTAGAAACTGGCTATGCAATGGCTGGACACTGGCTAGGCAAGGGCTAGGCATAGGCAAAACACTGGCTAGGCACAGGCTAGACACTGGCTAGGCACAGGCTAGACACTGGCTAGGCACAGGCTAGACACTGGCTAGGCACAGGCTAGACACTGGCTAGGCAGCGGCTTTGCACAGGTTAGGCACAGACAAGTCACAGCTTAGACACTGGCT
Source organism: Zaprionus indianus (assembly GCA_018904595.1). NCBI lineage: Eukaryota > Metazoa > Arthropoda > Insecta > Diptera > Drosophilidae > Zaprionus > Zaprionus indianus. The sequence continues at coordinate 305,325 of JAEIHA010001064.1, forward strand.
TGGCACAGGCTAGATACTGGCTAGGCACTGGCTAGACACAGGCTAGACACTTGCCAGGCACAGGGTAGACACTTGCCATGCATAGGCTAGACAGTGGCTAGGCACAGGCTGGACGCTGGCTAGGCACAGGCTAGACGCTGGCTAGGCACAGGCTAGACACAGGCTACCCACAGGCTAGACACAGGCTGGGCACTGGCTAGACACAGGCTAGACACAGGCTATACAAAAGCTAGACACAGGCTTGACAAAGGCTAGACACTGGCTAGGCACAGGCTAGACACTGGCTATGCACAGAGAAGTCACAGCTTAGACAATGGCTTGGCACAGGCTAGACACTGGCTAGGCACTGGCTAGACATAGGCTAGATACTGGCTAGTCGCAGGCTAGACACTTGCCAGGCACAGGCTAGACATTTGCTATGCATAGGCTAGACAGTGGCTAGGCACAGGCTAGACGCTGGCTAGGCACAAGTAAGACACAGGCTAGACACAGGCTAGACACTTGCTAGGCATAGGATAAACACTGGCTAGGCACAGGCTAGACACTGGCTAGGCACAAGCTAGACACTTGCCAGGCACAGGCCAGACACTTGGTATGCATAGGCTAGACAGTGGCTAGGCACAGGCTAGACGCTGGCTAGGCATAGGCTATGCACATGACAATCACAGGCTAGGCACTGGATATGCACAGATAAGGCACAGCATAGACACTGGCTAGGCACAGACTAGACACTGGCTAGGTACAGGCTTGACACTGGCTAGGCAGAGGCTTGACACTGGCTAGGCTTAGGCTAGACACAAGCTAGGCAAAGACTAGACAATGGCTAGGCACAGGCTAGACACTGGCTAGGTACACGCTAGAAATTGGCAAGACACAGGCATGACACGGGCTAGACAAAGGCTTGACACTGGCTAGGCTTAGGCTAGACACTGGCTACGCAAAGGCTAGACAATGGCTAGGCACAGGCTAGACACTGTCTATGCACAGGCTATACACTGGCTAGGCACAGGCTAGACACTGGCTATGCACAGACAAGTCACAGCTTAGACAATGGCTTGGCACAGGCTAGACACTGGCTAGGCACTGGCTAGACACAGGCTAGATACTGGCTAGTCGCAGGCTAGACACTTGCCAGGCACAGGCTAGACACTTGCTATGCATAGGCTAGACAGTGGCTAGGCACAGGCTAGACACTGGCTAGGCACAGGCTAGACACTGGCTAGGCACAGGCTAGACACTGTCTATGCACAGGCTATAAACTGGCTAGGCACAGGCTAGACACTGGCTATGCACAGACAAGTCACAACTTAGACACTGGCTTGGCACAGGCTAGACACTGGCTAGGCACTGGCTAGACACAGGCTAGACACTGGCTAGTCGCAGGCTAGACACTTGCCAGGCATAGGCTAGACACTTGCTATGCATAGACTCGACAGTGGCTAGGCACAGGCTAGACGCTGGCTAGGCACAGGTTAGACACAGGCTAGACACAGGCTAGACACTTGCTAGGCATAAGCTAAACACTGGCTAGGCACAGGCTAGACACTGGCTAGGCACAAGCTGGACACAGGCTAGACACAGGCTAGACACAGGCTGGGCACTGGCTAGACACAGGCTAGACACAGGCTATACACAAGCTAGACACAGGCTAGACACAGGCTGAACACTGGCTAGGCCCAGGCTAGACACTTGCCAGGCACTGGCCAGGCACTTGCTATGTACAGGCTAGACACTGGCTTAGCACAGGCTAGACACTTGCTTGGCATAGGCTAAACACTGGCTAGGCACAGTCTTGACACTGGCTGGGCACAGGCTATGCACATGCCAATCACAGGCTAGGCACAGGATATGCACAGATAAGGCACAGCATAGACACTGGCTAGGCACAGGCTAGACACTGGCTAGGTACACGCTTGACACTGGCTAGGCAGAGGCTTGACACTGGCTAGGCTTAGGCTAGACACAAGCTAGGCAAAGACTAGACAATGGCTAGGCACAGGCTTGACACTGGCTAGGTACACGCTAGAAACTGGCAAGACACTGGCTAGACACTGGCAAGACACTGGCTAGACACTGGCTATGCACAGGCTAGACACAGGCTAGACACTGGGTATGCACAGGCTAGACACTGACTAGACACTGGCTAGGCACAGGCTATACACTGACTAGGCACTGGCTAGAAACTGGCTATGAACTGGCTGGACACTGGCTAGAAACTGGCTATGCAATGGCTGGACACTGGCTAGGCAAGGGCTAGACACTGGCTAGGCACAGGCTTAATACTGGCTAGGCACAGGCTAGACACTGGCTAGGCCCAGGCTAGACACTAGCTAGACACTGGCTAGGTACTGGCTAGAAACTGGCAAGACACTGGCTAGACACTGGCTAGACACAGACTAGACAATGGCTAGGCACAGGCTAGACACTGGCTAAGTACACGCTAGAAGCTGGCAAGAAACTGGCTAGACACTGGCAAGACACTGGCTAGACACTGGCTAGACACCGGCTAAGAACAGGCTAGACACTGGCTAGGCACAGGCTAGACACTGGCTAGGCAAGGGCTAGACACTGGCAAGGCACTGGCTAGAAACTGGCTATGCACTGGCTGGACACTGGCTAGGTAAGGGCTAGACACTGGCTAGGCACAGGCTTAACACTGGCTAGGCACAGGCTAGACACTGGCTAGGCCCAGGCTAGAAACTAGCTAGGCACAGGCCAGACACTGGCTATGCATGGCTAGGCACAGGCTAGACACTGGCTATGCACAGGCTAGACACTGGCTAGGCACAGGGTAGACACTAGCTAAACACAGGCTAGAAACTGGCTAGACACAGGCATGACACAGGCTAGACACAGGCTTGACACTGGCTAGGATTAGGCTAGACACTGGCTAGGCACAGGCTAGACAATGGCTAGGCACAGGCTAGACAATGGCTAGGCACAGGCTAGACACTGGCTAGGCAAGGGCTAGACACTGTCTAGGCACAGGCTAAACACTGGCTAGGCATAGGCTAGGCACTGGCTAGGCCCAGGCTAGACACTGGCTATGCACATGCTAGACACTGGCTATGCACAGGCTAGACACTGGCTAGGCAAGGGCTAGACACTGTCTAGGCACAGGCTAAACACTGGCTAGGCATAGGCTAGGCACTGGCTAGGCCCAGGCTAGACACTAGCTAGGCACAGGCTAGACACATGCCAATCACAGGCAAAGCACAGGCTAAACACTGGCGAGACAGAGGCTAGACACAGGCTAGACTCAGGTAAGAAATATGCTAGTCACAGGCTAGACAGAGGCTAGACACAGGCTATACACTGGCTAGGCACAGGCTTGACTTTGGCTAGGAACAGGCTAGACACTGGCTATGCACAGGCTAGACACTGGCTATGCACAGGCTAGACACCGGCTAGGCAAGGGCTAGACACTGTCTAAGCACAGGCTAAACACTGGCTAGGCGTAGGCTAGGCATAGGCTAGACAATGGCTAGGCCCAGGCTAGACACTGGCTAGGCACAGGGTAGACACAAGCTAGGCACAGGCTAGGCACTGGCTAGACACAGTCATAACACACGCTAGACACAGGCATGACACGGGCTAGACAAAGGCTTGACACTGGCTAGGCTTAGGCTAGACACTGGCTACGCAAAGGCTAGACAATGGCTAGGCACAGGCTAGACACTGTCTATGCACAGGCTATACACTGGCTAGGCACAGGCTAGACACTGGCTATGCACAGAGAAGTCACAGCTTAGACAATGGCTTGGCACAGGCTAGACACTGGCTAGGCACTGGCTAGACATAGGCTAGATACTGGCTAGTCGCAGGCTAGACACTTGCCAGGCACAGGCTAGACACTTGCTATGCATAGGCTAGACAGTGGCTAGGCACAGGCTAGACGCTGGCTAGGCACAAGTAAGACACAGGCTAGACACAGGCTAGACACTTGCTAGGCATAGGATAAACACTGGCTAGGCACAGGCTAGACACTGGCTAGGCACAAGCTAGACACTTGCCAGGCACAGGCCAGACACGTGCTATGCATAGGCTAGACAGTGGCTAGGCACAGGCTAGACGCTGGCTAGGCATAGGCTATGCACATGACAATCACAGGCTAGGCACAGGATATGCACAGATAAGGCACAGCATAGACACTGGCTAGGCACAGACTAGACACTGGCTAGGTACAGGCTTGACACTGGCTAGGCAGAGGCTTGACACTGGCTAGGCTTAGGCTAGACACAAGCTAGGCAAAGACTAGACAATGGCTAGGCACAGGCTAGACACTGGCTAGGTACACGCTAGAAATTGGCAAGACACTGGCTAGACACTGGCAAGACACTGGCTAGGCACTGACTAGACACCGGCTAAGAATAGGCTAGAAACGGGCTAGGCACAGGCTAGACACTGGCTTAGCACAGGCTAGACACTTGCTAGGCATAGGCTAAACACTGGCTAGGCACAGTTTTGACACTGGCTGGGCACAGGCTATGCACATGACAATCACAGGCTAGGCACAGGATATGCACAGATAAGGCACAGCATAGACACTGGCTAGGCACAGGCTAGACACTGGCTAGGTACAGGCTTGACACTGGCTAGGCAGAGGCTTGACACTGGCTAGGTACACGCTAGAAACTGGCAATACACTGGCTAGACACTGGCAAGACACTGGCTAGGCACTGACTAGACACCGGCTAAGAATAGGCTAGAAACTGGCTAGGCACAGGCTAGACACTGGCTAGGCACAGGCTAGACACAGGCTAGACACAGGCTAGACACTGGCTATGCACAGGCTAGACACTGGCTAGCCACTGGCTAGGCACAGGCTAGACACTGGCTAGGCACTGGCTAGTAACTGGCAATGCACTGGCTGGACACTGGCTAGGCAAAGGCTAGACACTGGCTAGGCACAGGCTTAATACTGGCTAGGCACAGGCTAGACACTGGCTAGGCCCAGGCTAGACACTAGCTAGACACTGGCTAGGTACTGGCTAGAAACTGGCAAGACACTGGCTAGACACTGGCAAGACACTGGCTAGACAATGGCTAGACACTGGCTAGACAATGGCTAGACACAGTTTAGACAATGGCTAGGCACAGGCTAGACACTGGCTAAGTACACGCTAGAAGCTGGCAAGAAACTGGCTAGAAACTGGCTATGCACTGGCTGAACAATGGCTAGGTAAGGGCTAGACACTGGCTAGGCACAGGCTTAACACTGGCTAGGCACAGGCTAGACACTGGCTAGGTACAGGCTAGACACTGGCTAGGCCCAGGCTAGACACTGGCTATGCACAGGCTAGACACTGGCTAGCCACTGGCTAGCCACTGGCTAGGCACTGGCTAAAAACTGGCAATGCACTGGCTGGACACTGGCTAGGCAAGGGCTAGACACTGGCTAGGCACAGGCTTAATACTGGCTAGGCACAGGCTAGACACTGGCTAGGCCCAGGCTAGACACTAGCTAGACACTGGCTAGACACTGGCTAGACACCGGCTAAGAACAGGCTAGACACTGGCTAGGCACCGCCTAGACACTGGCTAGGCACAGGCTAGACACTGGCTAGGCACAGGCTAGACACTGGCTAGGCACAGGCTAGAAACTGGCTAGGCACTGTCTAGAAACTGGCTGTGCACTGGCTGGACACTGGCTAGGTAAGGGCTAGACACTGGCTAGGCACAGGCTTAACACTGGCTAGGCACAGGCTAGACACTGGCTAGGCACAGGCTCGACACTAGCTAGGCACAGGCTAGAAACTGGCTATGCACGGCTAGGCACAGGCTAGACACTGGCTATGCACAGGCTAGACACTGGCTAGGCATAGGGTAGACACTAGCTAAACACAGGCTAGATACTGGCTAGACACAGGCATGACACAGGCTAGACACAGGCTTGACACTGGCTAGGCTTAGGCTAGACACTGGCTAGGCACAGGCTAGACAATGGCTAGGCACAGGCTAGACAATGGCTAGGCACAGGCTAGACAATGGCTAGGCACAGGCTAAACACTGGCTAGGCATAAGCTAGACACTGGCTAGGCCCAGGCTAGACACTAGCTAGGCACAGGCTAGACACTGGCTAGGCACAGGCTATGCACATGCCAATCACAGGCAAAGCACAGGCTAAACACTGGCGAGACAGAGGCTAGACACAGGCTAGACTCAGGCAAGAAACATGCTAGTCACAGGCTAGACAGAGGCTAGACACAGGATATACACTGGCTAGGCACAGGCTTGACTTTGGCTAGGAACAGGCTAGACACTGGCTATGCGCAGGCTAGACACTGGCTATGCACAGGCTAGACACTGGCTAGGCAAGGGCTAGACACTGTCTAAGCACAGGCTAGATACTGGCTAGGCCCAGGCTAGACACTAGCTAGGCACAGGCTAAACACTGTCTAGGCACAGGCTAGACACTGGCTAGGCACAGTTTTGACACTGGCTGGGCACAGGCTATGCACATGACAATCACAGGCTAGGCACAGGATATGCACAGATAAGGCACAGCATAGACACTGGCTAGGCACAGGCTAGACACTGGCTAGGTACAGGCTTGACACTGGCTAGGCAGAGGCTTGACACTGGCTAGGTACACGCTAGAAACTGGCAAAACACTGGCTAGACACTGGCAAGACACTGGCTAGGCACTGACTAGACACCGGCTAAGAATAGGCTAGAAAGTGGCTAGGCACAGGCTAGACACTGGCTAGGCACAGGCTAGACACAGGCTAGACACAGGCTAGACACTGGCTATGCACAGGCTAGACACTGGCTAGCCACTGGCTAGGCACAGGCTAGACACTGACTAGGCACTGGCTAGTAACTGGCAATGCACTGGCTGGACACTGGCTAGGCAAAGGCTAGACACTGGCTAGGCACAGGCTTAATACTGGCTAGGCACAGGCTAGACACTGGCTAGGCCCAGGCTAGACACTAGCTAGACACTGGCTAGGTACTGGCTAGAAACTGGCAAGACACTGGCTAGACACTGGCAAGACACTGGCTAGACAATGGCTAGACACTGGCTAGACAATGGCTAGACACAGTTTAGACAATGGCTAGGCACAGGCTAGACACTGGCTAAGTACACGCTAGAAGCTGGCAAGAAACTGGCTAGAAACTGGCTATGCACTGGCTGAACAATGGCTAGGTAAGGGCTAGACACTGGCTAGGCACAGGCTTAACACTGGCTAGGCACAGGCTAGACACTGGCTAGGTACAGGCTAGACACTGGCTAGGCCCAGGCTAGACACTGGCTATGCACAGGCTAGACACTGGCTAGCCACTGGCTAGGCACAGACTAGACACTGACTAGGCACTGGCTAAAAACAGGCAATGCACTGGCTGGACACTGGCTAGGCAAGGGCTAGACACTGGCTAGGCACAGGCTTAATACTGGCTAGGCACAGGCTAGACACTGGCTAGGCCCAGGCTAGACACTAGCTAGACACTGGCTAGACACTGGCTAGACACCGGCTAAGAACAGGCTAGACACTGGCTAGGCACCGCCTAGACACTGGCTAGGCACAGGCTAGACACTGGCTAGGCACAGGCTAGACACTGGCTAGGCACAGGCTAGACACTGGCTAGGCACAGGCTAGAAACTGGCTAGGCACTGTCTAGAAACTGGCTGTGCACTGGCTGGACACTGGCTAGGTAAGGGCTAGACACTGGCTAGGCACAGGCTTAACACTGGCTAGGCACAGGCTAGACACTGGCTAGGCACAGGCTCGACACTAGCTAGGCACAGGCTAGAAACTGGCTATGCACGGCTAGGCACAGGCTAGACACTGGCTATGCACAGGCTAGACACTGGCTAGGCACAGGGTAGACACTGGCTAGGCCCAGGCAAGACACTAGCTAGGCACAGGCTAGACACTGGCTATGCACGGCTAGGCACAGGCTAGACACTGGCTATGCACAGGCTAGACACTGGCTAGGCATAGGGTAGACACTAGCTAAACACAGGCTAGACACTGGCTAGACACAGGCATGACACAGGCTAGACACAGGCTTGACACTGGCTAGGCTTAGGCTAGACACTGGCTAGGCACAGGCTAGACAATGGCTAGGCACAGGCTAGACAATGGCTAGGCACAGGCTAGACAATGGCTAGGCACAGGCTAAACACTGGCTAGGCATAAGCTAGACACTGGCTAGGCCCAGGCTAGACACTAGCTAGGCACAGGCTAGACACTGGCTAGGCACAGGCTATGCACATGCCAATCACAGGCAAAGCACAGGCTAAACACTGGCGAGACAGAGGCTAGACACAGGCTAGACTCAGGCAAGAAACATGCTAGTCACAGGCTAGACAGAGGCTAGACACAGGATATACACTGGCTAGGCACAGGCTTGACTTTGGCTAGGAACAGGCTAGACACTGGCTATGCGCAGTCTAGACACTGGCTATGCACAGGCTAGACACTGGCTAGGCAAGGGCTAGACACTGTCTAAGCACAGGCTAGACACTGGCTAGGCCCAGGCTAGACACTAGCTAGGCACAGGCTAAACACTGTCTAGGCACAGGCTAGACACTGGCTAGGCACAGGCTAGACACTGGCTAGGCACAGGCTTTGCACATGCCAATCACAGGGAAAGCACAGGCTAGACACTGGCGAGACAGAGGCTAGACACAGGCAAGAAAAATGCTAGTCACAGGCTAAACAGAGGCTAGACACAGGCTATACACTGGCTAGACACAGGGTTGACTTTGGCTAGGCACAGGCTTGACACTGGCTATGCACAGGCTAGACACTGGCTAGGCACAGGCTAAACACTGGCAAGGCACAGGCTAGACACTGGCTAGGCACAGGCTAGAAACTGGCTAGGCACTGTCTAGAAACTGGCTGTGCACTGGCTGGACACTGGCTAGGTAAGGGCTAGACACTGGCTAGGCACAGGCTTAACACTGGCTAGGCACAGGCTAGACACTGGCTAGGCACAGGCTCGACACTAGCTAGGCACAGGCTAGAAACTGGCTATGCACGGCTAGGCACAGGCTAGACACTGGCTATGCACAGGCTAGACACTGGCTAGGCACAGGGTAGACACTGGCTAGGCCCAGGCAAGACACTAGCTAGGCACAGGCTAGACACTGGCTATGCACGGCTAGGCACAGGCTAGACACTGGCTATGCACAGGCTAGACACTGGCTAGGCATAGGGTAGACACTAGCTAAACACAGGCTAGACACTGGCTAGACACAGGCATGACACAGGCTAGACGCAGGCTTGACACTGGCTAGGCTTAGGCTAGACACTGGCTAGGCACAGGCTAGACAATGGCTAGGCACAGGCTAGACAATGGCTAGGCACAGGCTAGACAATGGCTAGGCACAGGCTAAACACTGGCTAGGCATAAGCTAGACACTGGCTAGGCCCAGGCTAGACACTAGCTAGGCACAGGCTAGACACTGGCTAGGCACAGGCTATGCACATGCCAATCACAGGCAAAGCACAGGCTAAACACTGGCGAGACAGAGGCTAGACACAGGCTAGACTCAGGCAAGAAACATGCTAGTCACAGGCTAGACAGAGGCTAGACACAGGATATACACTGGCTAGGCACAGGCTTGACTTTGGCTAGGAACAGGCTAGACACTGGCTATGCGCAGGCTAGACACTGGCTATGCACAGGCTAGACACTGGCTAGGCAAGGGCTAGACACTGTCTAAGCACAGGCTAGACACTGGCTAGGCCCAGGCTAGACACTAGCTAGGCACAGGCTAAACACTGTCTAGGCACAGGCTAGACACTGGCTAGGCACAGTTTTGACACTGGCTGGGCACAGGCTATGCACATGACAATCACAGGCTAGGCACAGGATATGCACAGATAAGGCACAGCATAGACACTGGCTAGGCACAGGCTAGACACTGGCTAGGTACAGGCTTGACACTGGCTAGGCAGAGGCTTGACACTGGCTAGGTACACGCTAGAAACTGGCAAAACACTGGCTAGACACTGGCAAGACACTGGCTAGGCACTGACTAGACACCGGCTAAGAATAGGCTAGAAACTGGCTAGGCACAGGCTAGACACTGGCTAGGCACAGGCTAGACACAGGCTAGACACAGGCTAGACACTGGCTATGCACAGGCTAGACACTGGCTAGCCACTGGCTAGGCACAGGCTAGACACTGACTAGGCACTGGCTAGTAACTGGCAATGCACTGGCTGGACACTGGCTAGGCAAAGGCTAGACACTGGCTAGGCACAGGCTTAATACTGGCTAGGCACAGGCTAGACACTGGCTAGGCCCAGGCTAGACACTAGCTAGACACTGGCTAGGTACTGGCTAGAAACTGGCAAGACACTGGCTAGACACTGGCAAGACACTGGCTAGACAATGGCTAGACACTGGCTAGACAATGGCTAGACACAGTTTAGACAATGGCTAGGCACAGGCTAGACACTGGCTAAGTACACGCTAGAAGCTGGCAAGAAACTGGCTAGAAACTGGCTATGCACTGGCTGAACAATGGCTAGGTAAGGGCTAGACACTGGCTAGGCACAGGCTTAACACTGGCTAGGCACAGGCTAGACACTGGCTAGGTACAGGCTAGACACTGGCTAGGCCCAGGCTAGACACTGGCTATGCACAGGCTAGACACTGGCTAGCCACTGGCTAGGCACAGGCTAGACACTGACTAGGCACTGGCTAAAAACTGGCAATGCACTGGCTGGACACTGGCTAGGCAAGGGCTAGACACTGGCTAGGCACAGGCTTAATACTGGCTAGGCACAGGCTAGACACTGGCTAGGCCCAGGCTAGACACTAGCTAGACACTGGCTAGACACTGGCTAGACACCGGCTAAGAACAGGCTAGACACTGGCTAGGCACCGCCTAGACACTGGCTAGGCACCGCCTAGACACTGGCTAGGCACAGGCTAGACACTGGCTAGGCACATGCTAGAAACTGGCTAGGCACTGTCTAGAAACTGGCTGTGCACTGGCTGGACACTGGCTAGGTAAGGGCTAGACACTGGCTAGGCACAGGCTTAACACTGGCTAGGCACAGGCTAGACACTGGCTAGGCACAGGCTCGACACTAGCTAGGCACAGGCTAGAAACTGGCTATGCACGGCTAGGCACAGGCTAGACACTGGCTATGCACAGGCTAGACACTGGCTAGGCACAGGGTAGACACTGGCTAGGCCCAGGCAAGACACTAGCTAGGCACAGGCTAGACACTGGCTATGCACGGCTAGGCACAGGCTAGACACTGGCTATGCACAGGCTAGACACTGGCTAGGCATAGGGTAGACACTAGCTAAACACAGGCTAGACACTGGCTAGACACAGGCATGACACAGGCTAGACACAGGCTTGACACTGGCTAGGCTTAGGCTAGACACTGGCTAGGCACAGGCTAGACAATGGCTAGGCACAGGCTAGACAATGGCTAGGCACAGGCTAGACAATGGCTAGGCACAGGCTAAACACTGGCTAGGCATAAGCTAGACACTGGCTAGGCCCAGGCTAGACACTAGCTAGGCACAGGCTAGACACTGGCTAGGCACAGGCTATGCACATGCCAATCACAGGCAAAGCACAGGCTAAACACTGGCGAGACAGAGGCTAGACACAGGCTAGACTCAGGCAAGAAACATGCTAGTCACAGGCTAGACACTTGCTTGGAATAGGCTAAACACTGGCTAGGCACAGTATTGACACTGGCTGGGCACAGGCTATGCACATGACAATCACAGGCTAGGCACAGGATATGCACAGATAAGGCACAGCATAGACACTGGCTAGGCACAGGCTAGACACTTGCTAGGTACAGGCTTGACACTGGCTAGGCAGAGGCTTGACACTGGCTAGGCTTAGGCTAGACACAAGCTAGGCAAAGACTAGACAATGGCTAGGCACAGGCTAGACACTGGCTAGGTACACGGTAGAAACTGGCAAGACACTGGCTAGACACTGGCAAGACACTGGCTAGGCACTGACTAGACACCGGCTAAGAATAGGCTAGAAACTGGCTAGGCACAGGCTAGACACTGGCTAGGCACAGGCTAGACACAGGCTAGACACTGGCTATGCACAGGCTAGACACTGGCTAGCCACTGGCTAGGCACAGGCTAGACACTGACTAGGTACTGGCTAGAAACTGGCAATGCACTGGCTGGACACTGGCTAGGCAAAGGCTAGACACTGGCTAGGCACAGGCTTAATACTGGCTAGGCACAGGCTAGACACTGGCTAGGCCCAGGCTAGACACTGGCTAGGCCCAGGCTAGACACTAGCTAGACACTGGCTAGGTACTGGCTAGAAACTGGCAACACACTGGCTAGACACTGGCAAGACACTGGCTAGACAATGGCTAGACACAGTTTAGACAATGGCTAGGCACAGGCTAGACACTGGCTAAGTACACGCTAGAAGCTGGCAAGAAACTGGCTAGAAACTGGCTATGCACTGGCTGAACAATGGCTAGGTAAGGGCTAGACACTGTCTAAGCACAGGCTAGACACTGGCTAGGCCCAGGCTAGACACTAGCTAGGCACAGGCTAAACACTGTCTAGGCACAGGCTAGACACTGGCTAGGCACAGGCTTTGCACATGCCAATCACAGGGAAAGCACAGGCTAGACACTGGCGAGACAGAGGCTAGACACAGGCAAGAAAAATGCTAGTCACATGCTAAACAGAGGCTAGACACAGGCTATACACTGGCTAGACACAGGGTTGACTTTGGCTAGGCACAGGCTTGACACTGGCTATGCACAGGCTAGACACTGGCTAGGCACAGGCTAAACACTGGCTAGGCACAGGCTAGACACTGGGTAGGTACAGGGTAGGCACAGGCTAGACACTGGCTAGGCCCAGGCTAGACAGTAGCTAGGCACAGGCTAGACACTAGCTAGACACTGGCTATGTACTGGCTAGAAACTGGCAAGACACTGGCTATAAACTGGCAAGACACTGGCTAGACACTGGCTAGACACCGGCTAAGCACTGGCTAGACACTGGCAAGGCACAGGCTAGACGCTGGCTAGGTACACGCTAGAAACTGGCAAGACACAAGCTAGACACAGGCTAGACACTTGCTTGGAATAGGCTAAACACTGGCTAGGCACAGTATTGACACTGGCTGGGCACAGGCTATGCACATGACAATCACAGGCTAGGCACAGGATATGCACAGATAAGGCACAGCATAGACACTGGCTAGGCACAGGCTAGACACTTGCTAGGTACAGGCTTGACACTGGCTAGGCAGAGGCTTGACACTGGCTAGGCTTAGGCTAGACACAAGCTAGGCAAAGACTAGACAATGGCTAGGCACAGGCTAGACACTGGCTAGGTACACGGTAGAAACTGGCAAGACACTGGCTAGACACTGGCAAGACACTGGCTAGGCACTGACTAGACACCGGCTAAGAATAGGCTAGAAACTGGCTAGGCACAGGCTAGACACTGGCTAGGCACAGGCTAGACACAGGCTAGACACTGGCTATGCACAGGCTAGACACTGGCTAGCCACTGGCTAGGCACAGGCTAGACACTGACTAGGTACTGGCTAGAAACTGGCAATGCACTGGCTGGACACTGGCTAGGCAAAGGCTAGACACTGGCTAGGCACAGGCTTAATACTGGCTAGGCACAGGCTAGACACTGGCTAGGCCCAGGCTAGACACTGGCTAGGCCCAGGCTAGACACTAGCTAGACACTGGCTAGGTACTGGCTAGAAACTGGCAACACACTGGCTAGACACTGGCAAGACACTGGCTAGACAATGGCTAGACACAGTTTAGACAATGGCTAGGCACAGGCTAGACACTGGCTAAGTACACGCTAGAAGCTGGCAAGAAACTGGCTAGAAACTGGCTATGCACTGGCTGAACAATGGCTAGGTAAGGGCTAGACACTGGCTAGGCACAGGCTTAACACTGGCTAGGTACAGGCTAGACACTGGCTAGGTACAGGCTAGACACTGGCTAGGCCCAGGCTAGACACTGGCTATGCACAGGCTAGACACTGGGTAGCCACTGGCTAGGCACAGGCTAGACACTGACTAGGCACTGGCTAAAAACTGGCAATCCACTGGCTGGACACTGGCTAGGCAAGAGCTAGACACTGGCTAGGCACAGGCTTAATACTGGCTAGGCACAGGCTAGACACTGGCTAGGCCCAGGCTAGACACTAGCTAGACACTGGCTATGTACTGGCTAGAAACTGGCAAGACACTGACTAGACACAGGCTAGACACTGGCTATGCACAGGCTAGACACTGGCTAGCCACTGGCTAGGCACAGGCTAGACACTGACTAGGTACTGGCTAGAAACTGGCAATGCACTGGCTGGACACTGGCTAGGCAAAGGCTAGACACTGGCTAGGCACAGGCTTAATACTGGCTCGGCACAGGCTAGACACTGGCTAGGCCCAGGCTAGACACTGGCTAGGCCCAGGCTAGACACTAGCTAGACACTGGCTAGGTACTGGCTACAAACTGGCAACACACTGGCTAGAGACTGGCAAAACACTGGCTAGACAATGGCTAGACACAGTTTAGACAATGGCTAGGCACAGGCTAGACACTCGAGTACACGCTAGAAGCTGGCAAGAAACTGGCTAGAAACTGGCTATGCACTGGCTGAACAATGGCTAGGTAAGGGCTAGACACTGGCTAGGCACAGGCTTAACACTGGCTAGGCACAGGCTAGACACTGGCTAGGTACAGGCTAGACACTGGCTAGGCCCAGGCTAGACACTGGCTATGCACAGGCTAGACACTGGGTAGCCACTGGCTAGGCACAGGCTAGACACTGACTAGGCACTGGCTAAAAACTGGCAATCCACTGGCTGGACACTGGCTAGGCAAGAGCTAGACACTGGCTAGGCACAGGCTTAATACTGGCTAGGCACAGGCTAGACACTGGCTAGGCCCAGGCTAGTCACTAGCTAGACACTGGCTAGACACTGGCTAGTCACCGGCTAAGAACAGGCTAGACACTGGCTAGGCACCGGCTAGACACTGGCTAGGCACAGGCGAGACACTGGCTAGGCACAGGCTAGAAACTGGCTAGGCACTGTCTAGAAACTGGCTGTGCACTGGCTGGACACTGGCTAGGTAAGGGCTAGACACTGGCTAGGCACAGGCTCGACACTAGCTAGGCACAGGCTAGACACTGGCTATGCACGGCTAGGCACAGGCTAGACACTGGCTATGCACAGGCTAGACACTGGCTAGGCATAGGGTAGACACTAGCTAAACACAGGATAGACACTGGCTAGACACAGGCATGACACAGGCTAGACACAGGCTTGACACTGGCTAGGCTTAGGCTAGACACTGGCTAGGCACAGGCTAGACAATGGCTAGGCACAGGCTAGACAATGGCTAGGCACAGGCTAGACAATGGCTAGGCACAGGCTAGACAATGGCTAGGCACAGGCTAGACAATGGCTAGGCACAGGCTAGACAATGGCTAGGCACAGGCTAAACACTGGCTAGGCATAAGCTAGACGCTGGCTATGCACGGCTAGGCACAGGCTAGACACTGGCTATGCACAGGCTAGACACTGGCTAGGCATAGGGAGACACTCTAAACACAGGCTAGACACTGGCTAGACACAGGCATGACACAGGCTAGACACAGGCTTGACACTGGCTAGGCTAAGGCCAGACACTGGCTAGGCACAGGCTAGACAATGGCTAGGCACAGGCTAGACAATGGCTAGGCACAGGCTAGACAATGGCTAAGCACAGGCTAGACAATGGCTAGGCACAGGCTAGACAATGGCTAAGCACAGGCTAAACACTGGCTAGGCATAAGCTAGACACTGGCTAGGCCCGGGCTTGACACTAGCTAGGCACAGGCTAGACACTGGCTAGGCACAGGCTATGCACATGCCAATCACAGGCAAAGCACAGGCTAAACACTGGCGAGACAGAGGCTAGACACAGGCTAGACTCAGGCAAGAAACATGCTAGTCTAGGCTAGACAGAGGCTAGACACAGGATATACACTGGCTAGGCACAGGCTTGACTTTGGCTAGGAACAGGCTAGACACTGGCTATGCGCAGGCTAGACACTGGCTATGCACAGGCTAGACACTGGCTAGGCAAGGGCTAGACACTGTCTAAGCACAGGCTAAACACTGGCTAGGCGTAGGCTAGGCATAGGCTAGACACTGGCTAGGCCCAGGCTAGACACTAGACACTGCTAGGCACAGGCTAGACACTGGCTATGCACAGGCTGGACACTGGCTAGGCACAGGCTAAACACTGTCTAGGCACAGGCTAGACACTGGCTAGGCACAGGCTTTGCACATGCCAATCACAGGGAAAGCACAGGCTAGACACTGGGAGACAGAGGCTAGACACAGGCAAGAAAAATGCTAGTCACAGGCTAAACAGAGGCTAGACACAGGCTATACACTGGCTAGACACAGGGTTGACTTTGGCTAGGCACAGGCTTGACACTGGCTATGCACAGGCTAGACACTGGCTAGGCACAGCTGGCTAAACACTGGCTAGGCACAGGCTAGACACTGGGTAGGTACAGGGTAGGCACAGGCTAGACACTGGCTAGGTACTGGCTAGAAACTGGCAAGACACTGGCTATACACTGGCAAGACACTGGCTAGACACTGGCTAGACACTGGCTAGACACCGGCTAAGCACTGGCTAGACACTGGCAAGGCAGGGGCACGCTAGACGCTACCAAGACTGGCTTAGCACAAGCTAGACACAGGCTAGACACTTGCTTGGTATAGGCTAAACACTGGCTAGGCACAGGCTAGACACTGGCTGGGCACAGGCTATGCACGTGCATATCACAGGCTAGGCACAGGTAAGGCACAGCATAGACACTGGCTAAGCACAGGCTAGACAATGGCTAGGCACAGGCTAGACAATGGCTAGGCAAAGGCTAGACACTGGCTTGGCACAAGCTAGACACAGGCTAGACACAGGCTGGGCAAAGGCTAGACACAGGCTATACACAAGCTAGACACAGGCTAGACACAGGCTGGACACTGGCTAGGCCCAGGCTAGACACTGGCCAGGCACTGGCTAGGCACTTGCTATGTACAGGCTAGACACGCGCTAGGCACAGGCTAGACGCTGGCTTAGCACAGGCTAGACACTTGCTAGGCATAGGCTAAACACTGGCTAGGTACAGTCTTGACACTGGCTGGGCACAGGCTATGCACATGACAATCACAGGCTAGGCACAGGATATGCACAGATAAGGCACAGCATAGACACTGGCTAGGCACAGGCTAGACACTGGCTAGGTACAGGCTTGACACTGGCTAGGCAGAGGCTTGACACTGGCTAGGCAAGGCTTGACACTGCTAGGCTTAGGCTGTAGACACAAGCTAGGCAAAGACTAGACAATGGCTAGGCAAAGGCTAGACACTGGCTAGGTACACGCTAGAAACTGGCAAGACACTGGCTAGGCACTGACTAGACACTGACTAGGCACAGGCTAGGCTAGACACAGGCTAGACACTGGCTAGGCACTGGCTGAAACTGGCTATGCACTGGCTGGACACTGGCTAGGTAAGGGCTAGACACTGGCTAGGCACAGGCTTAACACTGGCTAGGCACAGGCTAGACACTGGCTAGGCACAGGCTCGACACTAGCTAGGCACAGGCTAGACACTGGCTATGCACGGCTAGGCACAGGCTAGACACTGGCTATGCACAGGCTAGACACTGGCTAGGCATAGGGTAGACACTAGCTAAACACTGGCTAGACACTGGCTAGACACAGGCATGACACAGGCTAGACACAGGCTTGATACTGGCTAGGCTTAGGCTAGACAATGGCTAGGCACAGGCTAGACAATGGCTAGGCACAGGCTAGACAATGGCTAGGCACAGGCTAGACACTAGCTAAACACAGGCTAGACAATGGCTAGGCACAGGCTAGACAATGGCTAAGCACAGGCTAGACAATGGCTAGGCACAGGCTAGACAATGGCTAAGCACAGGCTAAACACTGGCTAGGCATAAGCTAGACACTGGCTAGGCCCAGGCTTGACACTAGCTAGGCACAGGCTAGACACTGGCTAGGCACAGGCTATGCACATGCCAATCACAGGCAAAGCACAGGCTAAACACTGGCGAGACAGAGGCTAGACACAGGCTAGACTCAGGCAAGAAACATGCTAGTCACAGGCTAGACAGAGGCTAGACACAGGATATACACTGGCTAGGCACAGGCTTGACTTTGGCTAGGAACAGGCTAGACACTGGCTATGCGCAGGCTAGACACTGGCTATGCACAGGCTAGACACTGGCTAGGCAAGGGCTAGACACTGTCTAAGCACAGGCTAAACACTGGCTAGGCGTAGGCTAGGCATAGGCTAGACACTGGCTAGGCCCAGGCTAGACACTAGCTAGGCACAGGCTAGACACTGGCTATGCACAGGCTGGACACTGGCTAGGCACAGGCTAAACACTGTCTAGGCACAGGCTAGACACTGGCTAGGCACAGGCTTTGCACATGCCAATCACAGGGAAAGCACAGGCTAGACACTGGCGAGACAGAGGCTAGACACAGGCAAGAAAAATGCTAGTCACAGGCTAAACAGAGGCTAAACACAGGCTATACACTGGCTAGACACAGGGTTGACTTTGGCTAGGCACAGGCTTGACACTGGCTATGCACAGGCTAGACACTGGCTAGGCACAGGCTAAACACTGGCTAGGCACAGGCTAGACACTGGGTAGGTACAGGGTAGGCACAGGCTAGACACTGGCTAGGTACTGGCTAGAAACTGGCAAGACACTGGCTATACACTGGCAAGACACTGGCTAGACACTGGCTAGACACCGGCTAAGCACTGGCTAGACACTGGCAAGGCACAGGCTAGACGCTAACTTAGCACAAGCTAGACACAGGCTAAGACACTTGCTTGGTATAGGCTAAACACTGGCTAGGCACAGGCTAGACACTGGCTTGGCACAGGCTATGCACGTGCATATCACAGGCTAGGCACAGGTTAGGCACAGGCAAGGCACAGCATAGACACTGGCTAAGCACAGGCTAGACAATGGCTAGGCACAGGCTAGACAATGGCTAGGCAAAGGCTAGACACTGGCTTTGCACAAGCTAGACACAGGCTAGACACAGGCTGGTCACTGGCTAGACACAGGCTAGACACAGGCTATACACAAGCTAGACACAGGCTAGACACAGGCTGGACACTGGCTAGGCCCAGGCTAGACACTGGCCAGGCACTGGCTAGGCACTTGCTATGTACAGGCTAGACACGCGCTAGGCACAGGCTAGACGCTGGCTTAGCACAGGCTAGACACTTGCTAGGCATAGGCTAAACACTGGCTAGGCACAGTCTTGACACTGGCTGGGCACAAGCCATGCACATGACAATCACAGGCTAGGCACAGGATATGCACAGATAAGGCACAGGCTAGACACTGGCTAGGCACAGGCTAGACACGGCTACACTGGCTAGGTACAGGCTTGACACTGGCTAGGCAGAGGCTTGACACTGGCTAGGCTTTTAGGCTAGACACAAGCTAGGCAAAGACTAGACAATGGCTAGGCAAAGGCTAGACACTGGCTAGGTACACGCTAGAAACTGGCAAGACACTGGCTAGGCACTGACTAGACACTGACTAGGCACAGGCTAGACACAGGCTAGACACTGGCTAGGCACTGGCTAGAAACTGGCTATGCACTGGCTGGACACTGGCTAGGCACAGGCTTAACACTGGCTAGGCACAGGCTAGACACTGGCTAGGCACAGGCTAGACACTGGCTAGGCCCAGGCTAGACACTAGCTAGGCACAGGCTAGACACTGGCTATGCACGGCTAGGCACAGGCTAGACACTGGCTATGAGTGACACTGGCTAGGCACAGGGTGGACACTGGCTAGGCACAGGCTAGACACTGGCTAGCACAGGCTAGACACTGGCTAGGCGCGACAGGCGGGACACTGGCTAGACACTGGCTAGGCACTGGCTTGGACACAGGCTAGGCACTGGCTAGACACTGGCTAGACACTGGCTGGGACATGGCTAGACACTGGCTAGACACTAGCACAGGCACAGGCCACAGGCTTAGCTGCACAGGCCAGACACTGGCTAGGCACAGGCTAGACACTGGCTAGGCAAAGGCTAGACACTGGCTAGGCACAGGCTAGACACTGGCTAGGCACAGGCTAGACACTAGGCTAGACACTGGCTAGGCCCAGGCTAGACACTAGCTAGGCAAAGGCTAGACACTGGCTAGACACTGGCTAGGCATAAGCTAGGCACAGGCTAGACACTGGCTATGCACAGGCTAGACACTGGCTAGACACTGGCTATACACAGGGTGGACACTGGCTAGGCACTGGCTAGACACTGGCTATGAACAGGCTAGACACTGGCTAGGTACTTTCTAGACACTGGCTAGCACGGCCAGACACTGGCCAGTACTGGCTAGACACAGGCTAAGCACTGGCTAGGCACAGGCTAGACACATGCTAGGCACAGGCTAGACACTGGCTAGGTACAGGCTGAACACTTGCTAGGCACAGGCTAGACACTGGCTAGGCACAGGCCAGACACTGGCTAGGCACAGGGCTAGACACTGACGGGCAGGCTAACACAGTGGCTAGGCACAGGCTAGACACTGGCTAGGCACAGGCTAGACGCTGGCTAGGCACAGGCTAGACACTGGCTAGGCACAGGCTAGACGCTGGCTAGGCACAGGCTAGACGCTGGCTAGGCACTGGCTAGACACAGGCTAGGCACTGGCTAGACACAGGCTAGACACTGGCTAGAACACTGGCTAGGCACAGGCTAGACACTGGCTAGGCACCGGCTTTCCACAGGTTAGGCACAGACAAGTCACAGATTAGACACTGGCTTAGCACAGGCTTAGATACTGGCTAGGCACTGGCTAGACACAGGCTAGGCTAGACACAGGCTGGGCACTGGCTAGACACAGGCTAGACACACGCTATACAAAAGCTAGACACAGGCTTGACAAAGGCTAGACACTTGCTAGGCATAGGCGAAACACTGGCTAGGCACAGGCTAGACACTGGCTAGGCACAGGCTAGACACTGGCAGAGGCACAGGCTAGACACAGGCTGGGCACAGGCTAGGCACTGGCTAGAGATGGCTAGCAGACACTGGCTAGGCACTGGCTAAGGCACAGGCTAGACATGGCTAGGGCACAGAGCTAGACACTGGCTAGGTACGGCTAGAAACTGGCAAGACACTGGCTAGACACTGGCAAGACACTGGCTAGACAATGGCTAGACAAAGTTTAGACAATGGCTAGGCACAGGCTGGACACTGGCTAGGCAGACGCTAGAAACTGGCCAGAAACTGGCTAGAAACTGGCTAAGCACAGGCTAGCACTGGCCAGGCACAGGCTAGACATTGGCTAGGCACAGGCTAGACACTGGCTAGGCCCAGGCTAGACACTGGCTATGCACAGGCTAGACACTGGCTAGCCACTGGCTAGGCACAGGCCAGACACTGACTAGGCACTGACACAGCAAGGCACTGGCTGGACACTGGCTAGGCAAGGGCTAGACACTGGCTAGGCACAGGCTTTATACTGGCTAGGCAGAGGCTTGACACTGGCTAGGCTTAGGCTAGACACAAGCTAGGCAAAGACTAGACACTGGCTAGCACAGGCAAGACACTGGCTAGGCACTGACTAGACACCGGCTAAGAATAGGCTAGAAACTGGCTAGGCACAGGCTAGACACTGGCCTAGGCACAGGCTAGACACAGGCTAGACACTGGCTATGCACAGGCTAGACCAGGCACAGCCACTGGCTAGGACACAGGCTAGACACTGGCTAGGCACTGGCTAGACACTGGCTGGACACTGGCTAGGCAAAGGCTAGACACTGGCTAGCAGGCTTAATACTGGCTAGGCACAGGCCAGACACTGGCTAGGCCAGGCTAGACACTAGCTAGACACTGGCTAGGTACTGGCTAGAAACTGGCAAGACACTGGCTAGACACTGGCAGGACACTGGCTAGACACAGGTTAGACACTGGTTAGGCACAGGCTAGACACGCTAAGTAGGCTATAGACTGGCCAGGAACTGGCTATGGCTAGGCACTGGCACAATGGCTAGTAAGGCTAGACACTGGCTAGGCACAGGCTTAACACTGGCTAGGCACAGGCTAGACACTGGCTAGGCCAGGCTAGACACTGGCTGGGCACAGGCTAGACACTGGATAGGCACAGGCTTAGACACTGGCTAGGCACAGGCTCAGACACTGGCCAGGCACTGGCTAGAAACTGGCAATGCACTGGCTGGACACTGGCTAGGCAAGGGCTAGACACTGGCTAGGCACAGGCTTAATACTGGTTAGGCACAGGCTGAGACACTGGCTAGAGCCAGGCTAGGACACTACAGGCAATGGCTGACACAGCTAGACACCGGCTAGGAACAGGCTAGACACTGGCTAGACACTGGCTATGCACAGGCTAGACACTGGCTAGACACTGGCTATGGCACAGGCTCGACACTGGCTAGGCACTGGCTAGACACTGGCTATGCACTGGCTAGACACTGGCTAGGCAAACAGGCTAGACACTGGCCAGGCACAGGCTTAATACTGGATAGGCACAGGCTAGACACTGGCTAGGCACAGGCTAGACACAAGCTAGCAAAAGACTAGACATTGGCTAGGCACAGGCTAGACACAATGCTAGGCACACGCTAGAAACTGGCAAGACACTGGCTAGACACTGGCCAGACACTGGCTAGACACTGCCTAGACACCAGGCTAAGCACAGGCTAGAAACTGGCTAGGCACAGGCTAGACACTGGCTAGGCAAAGGCTAGACACTGGCTAGGCACAGGCCAGACACTGGCTAGGCACAGGCTAGACACTGGCTAGACACTGGCTAGACACAGGCTCAGAAACTGGCTAGGCACACAGGCACTGGCTAGAAACTGGCTAGGCACAGGCTAGACACAGGCTAGGCAAAGCTGAACACTGGCATAGGCAGGACACCGGCCAGGCACAGGCTAGACACTGGCTAGGCATAGGCTAGACACAGGCACAGGCTAGACACAGGCTAGACACTGGCTAGGGCACAGGCTAGACACTGGCTAGGCACAGGCTAGACACAGGCTACAGGCCAGACACAGGCTAGGCACAGGCTAGACACAGGCTAGACACTGGCTAGGCACAAGCCAGACACTGGCTAGGCACAGGCTAGACACAGGCTGGGCACACGCTAGACACTGGCACAAGGCAAAGGCTTGACACTGTGCATAGGCACAGGCTAGACACTGGCTATGGCACAGGCTAGACACTGGCTAGGCACAGGCTTAGACACTGGCTAGGCACAGGCTAGACACTGGCCAGGCACAGGCTAGACACTGGCTATGCACAGGTCTGGCTTATACACTGGCTAGGCACAGGCTAGACACTGGCTAGGCACAGGCTAGACACTGGCTAGACACTGGCTAGGCACAGGCTAGACACTGGCAAGACACTGGCTAGACACTGGCTAAGACATGGCTAGACAATGGCTAGACAAAGGCTTGACACTGGACAGCCACAGGCTTAGACAATGGCTAGGCACAGGCTAGACGCTGGCTAGGCAGCAGTAGACACTGGCCAGAAACAGGCTAGACACTGGGCTATGCAGCGCTTAGACACTGGCTAGGCACAGGCTAGACACTGGCTTAGGCACAGGCTAGACACTGGCTAGGCCCAGGCCTGGGACACTGGCTATGCATAGGCTAGACACTGGCTAGCCACTGGCTAGGCACAGGCTAGACACTGACTAGGCACTGGCTAAATACTGGCTATGCACAGGGCTGGACACTGGCTAGGCAAAGGCTAGACACTGGCTAGGCACAGGCTTAATACTGGCTAGGCAGAGGCTTGACACTGGCTGAGGCTTAGGCTAGACACAAGCTAGGCAAAGACTAGACACTGGCTAGACACTGGCAAGACACTGGCTAGGCACTGACTAGACACCGGCTAAGAATAGGCTAGAAACTGGCTAGGCACAGGCTAGACACTGGCTAGGCACAGGCTAGACACAGGCTAGACACTGGCTATGCACAGGCTAGACACTGGCTAGCCACTGGCTAGGCACAGGCTAGACACTGACTAGGCACTGGCTAGAAACTGGCATATGCACTGGCTGGACACTGGCTAGGCAAGGGCTAGACACTGGCTAGGCACAGGCTTAATACTGGCTAGGCACAGGCTAGACACTGGCTAGGCCCAGGCTGACGACTGGGCTAGACACTGGCTAGGTACTGGCTAGAAACTGGCAAGACACTGGCTAGACACTGGCTAGACACTGGCTAGACAATGGCTAGACACAGTTTAGACAATGGCTAGGCAACAGGCTAGACACTGGCTAGTAGACGCTAGACGCTGGCCAGAAACTGGCTAGTAACTGGCTATGCACTGGCTGAACAATGGCTAGGTAGGGCTAGACACTGGCTAGGCACAGGCTTAACACTGGCTAGGCACAGGCTAGACACTGGCTAGGCACAGGCTAGACACTGGCTAGGCCCAGGCTAGACACTGGATATGCACAGGCTAGACACTGGCTAGCCACTGGCTAGGCACAGGCTAGACACTGACCAGGCACTGGCTAAAAACTGGCAATGCACTGGCTGGACACTGGCTAGGCAAGGGCTAGACACTGGCTAGGCACAGGCTTAATACTGGTTAGGCACAGGCTAGACACTGGCTAGAGCCAGGCTAGACACTAGCTAGACACTGGCTAGACACTGGCTAGACACCGGTTAAGAACAGGCTAGACACTGGCTAGACACTGGCTATGCACAGGATAGACACTGGCTAGCCACTGGCTAGGCACAGGCTCGACACTGACTAGGCACTGGCTAGACACTGGCAATGCACTGGCTGGACACTGGCTAGGCAAAGGCTAGACACTGGCTAGGCACAGGCTTAATACTGGCTAGGCACAGGCTAGACACTGGCTAGGCTTAGGCTAGACACAAGCTAGGCAAAGACTAGAAATTGGCTAGGCACAGGCTAGACAATGGCTAGCTACACGCTAGAAACTGGCAAGACACTGGCTAGACACTGGCAAGACACTGGCTAGACACTGCCTAGACACCGGCTAAGAATAGGTTAGAAACTGGCTAGGCACAGGCTAGACACTGGCTAGGCACAGGCCAGACAAAGGCTAGACACTGGGTATGCACAGGCTAGACACTGGCTAGACACTGGCTAGGCACAGGCTAAGACACTGACTAGGCACTGGCTAGAAACTGGCTATGCACTGGCTGGACACTAGCTAGAAACTGGCTATGCAATGGCTGGACACTGGCCAGGCAAGGGCTAGACACTGGCTAGGCACAAGCTAGACACTTGCCAGGCACAGGCTAGATACTTGCTATGCATAGGCTAGACAGTGGCTAGGCACAGGCTAGACGCTGGCTAGGCATAGGCTATGCACATGACAATCACAGGCTAGGCACAGGATATGCACAGATAAGGCACAGCATAGACACTGGCTAGGCCCAGGCTAGACACTAGCTAGACACTGGCTAGACACTAGCTAGACACTGGCTAGGCAATGGCTAGACACAGTCATAACACACGCTAGACACAGGCATGACACGGGCTAGACAAAGGCTTGACACTGGCTAGGCTTAGGCTAGACACTGGCTACGCAAAAGGCTAGACAATGGCTAGGCACAGGCTAGACACTGTCTATGCACAGGCTATACACTGGCTAGGCACAGGCTAGACACTGGCTATGCACAGACAAGTCACAGCTTAGACAATGGCTTGGCACAGGCTAGACACTGGCTAGGCACTGGCTAGACACAGGCTAGATACTGGCTAGTCGCAGGCTAGACACTTGCCAGGCACAGGCTAGACACTTGCTATGCATAGGCTAGACAGTGGCTAGGCACAGGCTAGACGCTGGCTAGGCACAAGTAAGACACAGGCTAGGCACAGGCTAGACACTTGCTAGGCATACGATAAACACTGGCTAGGCACAGGCTAGACACTGGCTAGGCACAAGCTAGACACTTGCCAGGCACAGGCCAGATACTTGCTATGCATAGGCTAGACAGTGGCTAGGCACAGGCTAGACGCTGGCTAGGCATAGGCTATGCACATGACATTCACAGGCTAGGCACAGGATATGCACAGATAAGGCACAGCATAGACACTGGCTAGTCACAGGCTAGACACTGGCTAGGTACAGGCTTGACACTGGCTAGGCAGAGGCTTGACACTGGCTAGGCTTAGGCTAGACACAAGCTAGGCAAAGACTAGACAATGGCTAGGCACAGGCTAGACACTGGCTAGGTACACGCTAGAAACTGGCAAGACACTGGCTAGACACTGGCAAGACACTGGCTAGGCACTGAAAAGACACCGGCTAAGAATAGGCTAGAAACTGGCTAGGCACAGGCTAGACACTGGCTAGGCACAGGCTAGACACAGGCTAGACACTGGCTATGCACAGGCTAGACACTGGCTAGCCACTGGCTAGGCACAGGCTAGTCACTGACTAGGCACTGGCTAGAAACTGGCTATGCACTGGCTGAACAATGGCTAGGTAAGGGCTAGACACTGGCTAGGCACAGGCTTAACACTGGCTAGGCACAGGGTAGACACTGGCTAGGCACAGGCTAGACACTGGCTAGGCCCAGGCTAGACACTGGCTATGCACAGGCTAGACACTGGCTAGCCACTGGCTAGGCACAGGCTAGACACTGACTAGGCACTGGCAAAAACTGGCAATGCACTGGCTGGACACTGGCTAGGCAAGGGCTAGACACTGTGGCACAGGCTTAATACTAGAGGCTTGACACTGGCTAGAGGCTTAGGCTGCACAACTAGGCTAAAGACTAGACACTGGCTAGACACTGGCAAGACACTGGCTAGGCCAGGCTAGACACTGGCTAGGCACAGGCTAGACACAGGCTAGACACTGGCTATGCACAGGCTAGACACTGGCTAGCCACTGGCTAGGCACAGGCTAGACACTGACTAGGCACTGGCTAGAAACTGACTAGGCACTGGCTAAAAACTGGCAATGCACTGGCTGGACACTGGTTAGGCAAGGGCTAGACACTGGCTAGGCACAGGCTTAATACTGGTTAGGCACAGGCTAGACACTGTCTAGAGCCAGGCTAGACACTAGCTAGACACTGGCTAGACACTGGCTAGACACTGGCTATGCACAGGCTAGACACTGGCTAGCCACTGGCTAGGCACAGGCTAGACACTGACTAGGCACTGGCTAGAAACTGGCAATGCACTGGCTGGACACTGGCTAGGCAAAGGCTAGACACTGGCTAGGCACAGGCTTAATACTGGCTAGGCACAGGCTAGACACTGGCTAGGCCCAGGCTAGACACTAGCTAGACACTGGCTAGGTACTGGCTAGAAACTGGCAAGACACTGGCTAGACACTGGCAAGACACTGGCTAGACAATGGCTAGACACAGTTTAGACAATGGCTAGGCACAGGCTAGACATTGGCTAAGTAGACGCTAGAAGCTGGCCAGAAACTGGCTAGAAACTGGCTATGCACTGGCTGAACAATGGCTAGGTAAGGGCTAGACACTGGCTAGGCACAGGCTTAACACTGGCTAGGCACAGGCTAGACACTGGCTAGGCACAGGCTAGACACTGGCTATGCACAGGCTAGACACTGGCTATGCACAGGCTAGACACTGGCTAGCCACTGGCTAGGCACAGGCTAGACACTGACTAGGCACTGGCTAAAAACTGGCAATGCACTGGCTGGACACTGGCTAGACAAGGGCTAGACACTGGCTAGGCACAGGCTTAATACTGGTTAGGCACAGGCTAGACACTGGCTAGAGCCAGGCTAGACACTAGCTAGACACTGGCTAGACACTGGCTAGACACCGGTTAAGAACAGGCTAGACACTGGCTAAGTAGACGCTAGAAGCTGGCCAGAAACTGGCTAGAAACTGACTATGCACTGGCTGAACAATGGCTAGGTAAGGGCTAGACACTGGCTAGGCACAGGCTTAACACTGGCTAGGCACAGCCTAGACACTGGCTAGGCACAGGCTAGACACTGGCTAGGCACAGGCTAAACACTGGCTAGGCATAAGCTAGACACTGGCTAAGCCCAGGCTAGACACTAGCTAGGCACAGGCTAGACACTGGCTAGGCACAGACTATGCACATGCCAATCACAGGCAAAGCACAGGCTAAACACTGGCGAGACAGAGGCTAGCCACAAGCTAGACTCAGGCAAGAAACATGCTAGTCACAGGCTAGACAGAGGCTAGACACAGGATATACACTGGCTAGGCAAGGGCTTGACTTTGGCTAGGAACAGGCTAGACATTGGCTATGCGCAGGCTAGACACTGGCTATGCACAGGCTAGACACTGGCTAGGCAAGGGCTAGACACTGTCTAAGCACAGGCTAAACACTGGTTAGGCGTAGGCTAGGCATAGGCTAGACACTGGCTATGCACAGGCTGGACACTGGCTAGGCACAGGCTAAACACTGTCTAGGCACAGGCTAGACACTGGCTAGGCACAGGCTTTGCACATGCCAATCACAGGGAAAGCACAGGCTAGACACTGGCGAGACAGGAGCTAGACACAGGCAAGAAAAATGCTAGTCACAGGCTAAACAGAGGCTAGACACAGGCTATACACTGGCTAGACACAGGGTTGACTTTGGCTAGGCACAGGCTTGACACTGGCTATGCACAGGCTAGACACTGGCTAGGCACTGGCTAAACACTGGCTACGCACAGGCTAGACACTGGCTAGGCACAGGCTTAATACTGGTTAGGCACAGGCTAGACACTGGCTAGAGCTAGGCTAGACACTAGCTAGACACTGGCTAGACACTGGCTAGACACCGGTTAAGAACAGGCTAGACACTGGCTAGGCACCGGCTAGACACTGGCTAGGAACAGGCTAGACACTGGCTAGGCACAGGCTAGAAACTGGCTAGGCACTGTCTAGAAACTGGCTGTGCACTGGCTGGACACTGGCTAGGTAAGGGCTAGACACTGGCTAGGCACAGGCTTAACACTGGCTAGGTACAGGCTAGATACTGGCTAGGCACAGGCTCGACACTAGCTAGGCACAGGCTAGACACTGGCTATGCACAGGCTAGACACTGGCTAGGCCCAGGCTAGACACTAGCTAGGCACAGGCTAGACACTGGCTATGCACGGCTAGGCACAGGCTAGACACTGGCTATGCACAGGCTAGACACTGGCTAGGCATTGGGTAGACACTAGCTAAACACAGGCTAGACACTGGCTAGACACAGGCATGACACAGGCTAGACACAGGCTTGACACTGGCTAGGCTTAGGCTAAACACTGGCTAGGCACAGGATAGACAATGGCTAGGCACAGGCTAGACAATGGCTAGGCACCGGCCAGACACTGGCTAGACACTGGCAAGGCACAGGCTAGACACTGACTAGGCACTGGCTAGAAACTGGCTATGCACTGGCTGGACACTAGCTAGAAACTGGCTATGCAATGGCTGGACACTGGCTAGGCAAGGGCTAGACACTGGCTAGGCACAAGCTAGACACTTGCCAGGCACAGGCTAGATACTTGCTATGCATAGGCTGAGACAGTGGCTAGGCACAGGCTAGACGCTGGCTAGGCATAGGCTATGCACATGACAATCACAGGCTAGGCACAGGATATGCACAGATAAGGCACAGCATAGACACTGGCTAGGCCCAGGCTAGACACTAGCTAGACACTGGCTAGACACTAGCTAGACACTGGCTAGGCAATGGCTAGACACAGTCATAACACACGCTAGACACAGGCATGACACGGGCTAGACAAAGGCTTGACACTGGCTAGGCTTAGGCTAGACACTGGCTACGCAAAGGCTAGACAATGGCTAGGCACAGGCTAGACACTGTCTATGCACAGGCTATACACTGGCTAGGCACAGGCTAGACACTGGCTATGCACAGACAAGTCACTGCTTAGACAATGGCTTGGCACAGGCTAGACACTGGCTAGGCACTGGCTAGACACAGGCTAGATACTGGCTAGTCGCAGGCTAGACACTTGCCAGGCACAGGCTAGACACTTGCTATGCATAGGCTAGACAGTGGCTAGGCACAGGCTAGACGCTGGCTAGGCACAAGTAAGACACAGGCTAGACACAGGCTAGACACTTGCTAGGCATACGATAAACACTGGCTAGGCACAGACTAGACACTGGCTAGGCACAAGCTAGACACTTGCCAGGCACAGGCAAGATACTTGCTATGCATAGGCTAGACAGTGGCTAGGCACAGGCTAGACGCTGGCTAGGCATAGGCTATGCACATGACAATCACAGGCTAGGCACAGGATATGCACAGATAAGGCACAGCATAGACACTGGCTAGTCACAGGCTAGACACTGGCTAGGTACAGGCTTGACACTGGCTAGGCAGAGGCTTGACACTGGCTAGGCTTAGGCTAGACACAAGCTAGGCAAAGACTAGACAATGGCTAGGCACAGGCTAGACACTGGCTAGGTACACGCTAGAAACTGGCAAGACACTGGCAAGACACTGGCAGGACACTGGCTAGGCACTGACTAGACACCGGCTAAGAATAGGCTAGAAACTGGCTAGGCACAGGCTAGACACTGGCTAGGCACAGGCTAGACACAGGCTAGACACTGGCTATGCACAGGCTAGACACTGGCTAGCCACTGGCTAGGCACAGGCTAGTCACTGACTAGGCACTGGCTAGAAACTGGCTATGCACTGGCTGAACAATGGCTAGGTAAGGGCTAGACACTGGCTAGGCACAGGCTTAACACTGGCTAGGCACAGGGTAGACACTGGCTAGGCACAGGCTAGACACTGGCTAGGCCCAGGCTAGACACTGGCTATGCACAGGCTAGACACTGGCTAGCCACTGGCTAGGCACAGGCTAGACACTGACTAGGCACTGGCTAAAAACTGGCAATGCACTGGCTGGACACTGGCTAGGCAAGGGCTAGACACTGGCTAGGCACAGGCTTAATACTGGTTAGGCACAGGCTAGACACTGGCTAGAGCCAGGCTAGACACTAGCCAGACACTGGCTAGACACTGGCTAGACACTGGCTATGCACAGGCTAGACACTGGCTAGCCACTGGCTAGGCACAGGCTAGACACTGACTAGGCACTGGCTAGAAACTGGCAATGCACTGGCTGGACACTGGCTAGGCAAAGGCTAGACACTGGCTAGGCACAGGCTTAATACTGGCTAGGCACAGGCTAGACACTGGCTAGGCCCAGGCTAGACACTAGCTAGACACTGGCTAGGTACTGGCTAGAAACTGGCAAGACACTGGCTAGACACTGGCAAGACACTGGCTAGACAATGGCTAGACACAGTTTAGACAATGGCTAGGCACAGGCTAGACACTGGCTAAGTAGACGCTAGAAGCTGGCCAGAAACTGGCTAGAAACTGGCTATGCACTGGCTGAACAATGGCTAGGTAAGGGCTAGACACTGGCTAGGCACAGGCTTAACACTGGCTAGGCACAGGCTAGACACTGGCTAGGCACAGGCTAGACACTGGCTAGGCCCAGGCTAGACACTGGCTATGCACAGGCTAGACACTGGCTATGCACAGGCTAGACACTGGCTAGCCACTGGCTAGGCACAGGCTAGACACTGACTAGGCACTGGCTAAAAACTGGCAATGCACTGGCTGGACACTGGCTAGGCAAGGGCTAGACACTGGCTAGGCACAGGCTTAATACTGGTTAGGCACAGGCTAGACACTGGCTAGAGCCAGGCTAGACACTAGCTAGACACTGGCTAGACACTGGCTAGACACCGGTTAAGAACAGGCTAGACACTGGCTAAGTAGACGCTAGAAGCTGGCCAGAAACTGGCTAGAAACTGACTATGCACTGGCTGAACAATGGCTAGGTAAGGGCTAGACACTGGCTAGGCACAGGCTTAACACTGGCTAGGCACAAGCTAGACACTGGCTAGGCACAGGCTAGACACTGGCTAGGCACAGGCTTAACACTGGCTAGGCATAAGCTAGACACTGGCTAAGCCCAGGCTAGACACTAGCTAGGCACAGGCTAGACACTGGCTAGGCACAGACTATGCACATGCCAATCACAGGCAAAGCACAGGCTAAACACTGGCGAGACAGAGGCTAGCCACAAGCTAGACTCAGGCAAGAAACATGCTAGTCACAGGCTAGACAGAGGCTAGACACAGGATATACACTGGCTAGGCACAGGCTTGACTTTGGCTAGGAACAGGCTAGACATTGGCTATGCGCAGGCTAGACACTGGCTATGCACAGGCTAGACACTGGCTAGGCAAGGGCTAGACACTGTCTAAGCACAGGCTAAACACTGGCTAGGCGTAGGCTAGGCATAGGCTAGACACTGGCTATGCACAGGCTGGACACTGGCTAGGCACAGGCTAAACACTGTCTAGGCACAGGCTAGACACTGGCTAGGCACAGGCTTTGCACATGCCAATCACAGGGAAAGCACAGGCTAGACACTGGCGAGACAGAGGCTAGACACAGGCAAGAAAAATGCTAGTCACAGGCTAAACAGAGGCTAGACACAGGCTATACACTGGCTAGACACAGGGTTGACTTTGGCTAGGCACAGGCTTGACACTGGCTATGCACAGGCTAGACACTGGCTAGGCACTGGCTAAACACTGGCTACGCACAGGCTAGACACTGGCTAGGCACAGGCTTAATACTGGTTAGGCACAGGCTAGACACTGGCTAGAGCTAGGCTAGACACTAGCTAGACACTGGCTAGACACTGGCTAGACACCGGTTAAGAACAGGCTAGACACTGGCTAGGCACCGGCTAGACACTGGCTAGGAACAGGCTAGACACTGGCTAGGCACAGGCTAGAAACTGGCTAGGCACTGTCTAGAAACTGGCTGTGCACTGGCTGGACACTGGCTAGGTAAGGGCTAGACACTGGCTAGGCACAGGCTTAACACTGGCTAGGTACAGGCTAGATACTGGCTAGGCACAGGCTCGACACTAGCTAGGCACAGGCTAGACACTGGCTATGCACAGGCTAGACACTGGCTAGGCCCAGGCTAGACACTAGCTAGGCACAGGCTAGACACTGGCTATGCACGGCTAGGCACAGGCTAGACACTGGCTATGCACAGGCTAGACACTGGCTAGGCATTGGGTAGACACTAGCTAAAACACAGGCTAGACACTGGCTAGACACAGGCATGACACAGGCCAGACACAGGCTTGACACTGGCTAGGCTTAGGCTAAACACTGGCTAGGCACAGGATAGACAATGGCTAGGCACAGGCTAGACAATGGCTAGGCACAGGCCAGACACTGGCTAGACACTGGCAAGGCACAGGCTGAGACACTGACTAGGCACTGGCTAGAAACTGGCTATGCACTGGCTGGACACTAGCTAGAAACTGGCTATGCAATGGCTGGACACTGGCTAGGCAAAGGGCTAGACACTGGCTAGGCACAAGCTAGACACTTGCCAGGCACAGGCTAGATACTTGCTATGCATAGGCTAGACAGTGGCTAGGCACAGGCTAGACGTGCTGGCTAGGCATAGGCTATGCACATGACAATCACAGGCTAGGCACAGGATATGCACAGATAAGGCACAGGCATAGACACTGGCTAGGCCCAGGCTAGACACTAGCTAGACACTGACACTAGCTAGACACTGGCTAGGCAATGGCTAGACACAGTCATAACACACGCTAGACACAGGCATGACACGGGCTAGACAAAAGGCTTGACACTGGCTAGGCTTAGGCTAGACACTGGCTACGCAAAGGCTGGACAATGGCTAGGCACAGGCCTAGACACTGTCTATGCACAGGCTAACACTGGCTAGGCACAGGCTAGACACTGGCTATGCACAGACAAGTCACTGCTTAGACAATGGCTTGGCACAGGCTAGACACTGGCTAGGCACTGGCTAGACACAGGCTAGATACTGGCTAGTCGCAGGCTAGACACTTGCCAGGCACAGGCTAGACACTTGCTATGCATAGGCTAGACAGTGGCTAGGCACAGGCTAGACGCTGGCTAGGCACAAGTAAGACACAGGCTAGACACAGGCTAGACACTTGCTAGGCATACGATAAACACTGGCTAGGCACAGACTAGACACTGGCTAGGCACAAGCTAGACACTTGCCAGGCACAGGCAAGATACTTGCTATGCATAGGCTAGACAGTGGCTAGGCACAGGCTAGACGCTGGCTAGGCATAGGCTATGCACATGACAATCACAGGCTAGGCACAGGATATGCACAGATAAGGCACAGGCATAGACACTGGCTAGTCACAGGCTAGACACTGGCTAGGGTACAGGCTTGACACTGGCTAGGCAGAGGCTTGACACTGGCTAGGCTTAGGCTAGACACAAGCTAGGCAAAGACTAGACAATGGCCAGGCACAGGCTAGACACTGGCTAGGTACACGCTAGAAACTGGCAAGACACTGGCAAGACACTGGCAGGACACTGGCTAGGCACTGACTAGACACCGGCTAAGAATAGGCTAGAAAACCGGCTAGGCACAGGCTAAGACACTGGCTAGGCACAGGCTAGACACAGGCTAGACACTGGCTATGCACAGGCTAGACACTGGCTAGCCACTGGCTAAGCACAGGCTAGTCACTGACTAGGCACTGGCTAGAAACTGGCTATGCACTGGCTGAACAATGGCTAGGTAAGGGCTAGACACTGGCTAGGCACAGGCTTAACACTGGCTAGGCATAGGGTGAACACTGGCTAGGCCAGACACTGGCCCAGGCTAGACACTGGCTATGCACAGGCTAGACACTGGCTAGCCACTGGCTAGGCACAGGTTGACACTGACCAGGCACTGGCTAAAAACTGGCAATGCACTGGCTGGACACTGGCTAGGCAAGGGCTAGACACTGGCTAGGCACAGGCTTAATACTGGTTAGGCACAGGCTAGACACTGGCTAGAGCCAGGCTAGACACTAGCTAGACACTGGCTAGACACGACACTGGCTATGACACAGGCCTAGACACTGGCTGGCCACTGGCTAGGCACAGGCTAGACACTGACTAGGCACTGGCTAGAAACTGGCAATGCACTGGCTGGACACTGGCTAGGCAAAGGCTAGACACTGGCTAGGCACAGGCTTAATACTAGAGCACAGGCTAGACACTGGCTAGGCCCAGGCTAGACACTAGCTAGACACTGGCTAGGGTACTGGCTAGAAACTGGCAAGACACTGGCTAGACACTGGCAAGACACTGGCTAGACAATGGCTAGACACAGTTTGGACAATGGCTAGGCACAGGCTAGACACTGGCTAAGTAGACGCTAGAAGCTGGCCAGGAACTGGCTAGAAACTGGCTATGCACTGGCTGAACAATGGCTAGGTCAAGGGCTAGACACTGGCTAGGCACAGGCTTAACACTGGCTAGGCACAGGCTAGACACTGGCTAAGCACAGGCCAGACACTGGCTAGGCCCAGGCTAGACACTAGCTATGCACAGGCTAGACACTGGCTATGCACAGGCTAGACACTGGCTAGCCACTGGCTAGGCACAGGCTAGACACTGACTAGGCACTGGCTAAAAACTGGCAATGCACTGGCTGGACACTGGCTAGGCAAGGGCTAGACACTGGCTAGGCACAGGCTTAATACTGGTTAGGCACAGGCTAGACACTGGCTAGAGCCAGGCTAGACACTAGCTTGACACTGGCTTAGACACTGGCTAGACACCGGTTAAGAACAGGCTAGACACTGGCTAAGTAGACGCTAGAAGCTGGCCAGAAACTGGCTAGAAACTGACTATGCACTGGCTGAACAATGGCTAGGTAAGGGCTAGACACTGGCTAAGCTGGAGCTTAACACTGGCTAGGCACAAGCTAGCACACTGGCTAGGCACAGGCTAGACACTGGCTGGGAAGGCTTAACACTGGCTAGGCAAGCTAGACACTAGGCTGGACACTGGCTAGGCACAGACTATGCACATGCCAATCACAGGCAAAGCACAGGCTAAACACTGGCGAGACAGAGGCTAGCCACAAGCTAGACTCAGGCAAGAAACATGCTAGTCACAGGCTAGACAGAGGCTAGACACAGGATATACACTGGCTAGGCACAGGATTGACTTTGGCTAGGAACAGGCTAGACAGTGGCTATGCGCAGGCTAGACACTGGCTACAGGCTAGACACTGGCTAGGCAAGGGCTAGACACTGTCTAAGCACAGGCTAAACACTGGCTAGGCGTAGGCTAGGCATAGGCTAGACACTGGCTATGCACAGGCTGGACACTGGCTAGGCACAGGCTAAACACTGTCTAGGCACAGGCTAGACACTGGCTAAGCACAGGCTTTGCACATGCCAATCACCAGGGAAGCGCAGGCCAGACACTGGCGAGACAGAGGCTAGACACAGGCAGGAAAAATGTAGTCACAGGCTAAACAGAGGCTAGACACAGGCTATACACTGGCTAGACACAGGGTTGACTTTGGCTAGGCACAGGCTTGACACTGGCTAAGCACAGGCTAGACACTGGCTAGGCACTGGCTAAACACTGGCTACGCACAGGCTAGACACTGGCTAGGCACAGGCTTAATACTGGTTAGGCACAGGCTAGACACTGGCTAGAGCTAGACTAGACACTAGCTAGACACTGGCTAGACACTGGCTAGACACCGGTTAAGAACAGGCTAGACACTGGCTAGGAACAGGCTAGACACTGGCTAGGCACAGGCTAGAAACTGGCTGTGCACTGGCTGGACACTGGCTAGGTAAGGGCTAGACACTGGCTAGGTAACACTGGAGAGGAGGCTTAACACTGGATAGGCTGAGCTTTACTGGGCAGCCAGGCACAGGCTCGACAGTAGCTAGGCACAGGCTAGACACTGGCTATGCACTAGGCTGACTAGACACTGGCTAGGCCCAGGCTGAGACACTAAGGCTAGGCACAGGGCTAGACACTGGCTATGCAAGGCTAGGCACAGGCTAGACACTGGCTATAGGCTGCCAGACCTGAACCAGGGCGCTAGGCTAGACACTAGTTGGCTAAGCATGGCTAGACACTGGCTGAGACACAGGGATGACAGGAAATGTAAAGAAAAACACAGGCTTGACACTGGCGTAGGCTTAGGCCTAAACACTCGCCAGGCACAGGATAGACAATGGCTAGGCACAGGCTAGATAATGCTAGGCACAGGCCAGACA